>CAMXCT020000557.1:0-320857 GCA_947184155.2 Cladocopium goreaui | reverse complement strand
CTTGTTCTGTCGTCTTTGTATGTGTTGTTGTGTTTGAAGGTAAATATCAAGTTAATAATCCATTCAAAACGAGGGAGTATAGGTGCTTGAGTACATGCGGTATATGTATAAGTTGGAGGCCTGTGCAAGTTGAAAAGAGTTGCATGATACAAAAAAAGCAACCGGCCCAAGGAGCGAGCATACATCCTAAGAAAGCGGCGGTTTTCTGTGATTTGCTGAGGCCCTCAGGCTGAGGCAAGCTGGAACAGCATATAAAATCATCAAATTTTTGGAAGTTCCAACGATGAAAAGTACAAACACGTTCTTGGAAAACTCTTGGATCTGAGATTGTCATGGCATACTTTCCAGTGCAGTGGCAGCCCTCCAGTATACTGCCAACACTGTAGACGTCTTGCGACAGCCTTTCATGCGAGTCAGCACCTTTGACAAACAGTAGGGAGTCCGGCCACAAGTTTCAGGGTACAAGCTCTATGTCGTGGCAGAGTCGTGTTCACACATTGCTTTTTAGATCTTGGCGAGCCACAGGTATCCGTGAGCAGGTCTGATGTGCTTGTGGCAGCACAGGTCAAACAGAGAAATCAAGGCGCAATATTTCAAGGCACGGCATCTCGGTGCTGCACTCAGAAGACTTGCAATGGTGCAGCACTCTGGAGTGCCAAGCCAGGCAAGAACAGCCGAACGCACCACAGAACAGTCACATGACTGTGAAAAGCAACATTGATCATGTACTTAATGCAATTATATTCTAGGATCATTTATATATTTTGATCAATGGATAAGAGGATAAATGTTTTTGGAATTATCAAGGCCTGCTGCTCACTGCACCTAGGTACAGCTAGTACCTAGCACGTTACAAGTCTAAGTCTGGCGATGGCTTGCGCGAATTGGGATGCATACAGCACGATGCAACACCTTGGCTGCACAGCTCGGTGCCTCAATCATCGAGTCTGAAGGTCGAGGCTCGCGGCACGTGCAACGACGTGCAACGACATTGGTCTTGGCGCAGGAATTCGGTTCACTCTGTTCACTCGACAAGGCTGCATTGGATCCTTCGGAAACTGCGCTCGCACCAAAGCCACAGCGGCAAAGGCAATGCTGCAGCCCAAGGTCATCCGTCGACGTCGACTCATAGCATTCATTGAGACTCCTGGTGGAAATCCTTTGGCATCCGCGGCATCCTCAGCCTCGCTCTCTTCCATGTTCAAAACCTTTGGAGCCGTGGCAGGGGGAGGCGGTGCTACTGTGGGCTTCAAAGGATTTGCTGGTGGCGGCTGCGGCACACCTTTCTTTTGCATTTCCACCGTCTCATGCACCCTTGAAACCTTTGGCCTTTGGGCTGGAGAAGCTGCCGGGGCCGGCACTCCCTGTTGCATAAAAACAACCTTGGTTCTTTTTTCTTCGACTTTCGGCTCTGGAAGGTCTTCCAGACTCTTAGCCCATCGAAATACCTGATGAGCAAGCTCCATAGCCATTTGGGCATCATTTTTGGTGTATGCATCGGCGGGGATTTGGCCAGGAGTGGCATTTGGGTACCGGGCGGCCAAGTAGGCATCCTTCAGCCATTGCATGACACTTTCACTACCCGGCAAGTCGTTTTGTGCTCGCCTTTGTGGTGCTGTTGCCGCATTTGCCTTTTTCAAACGTTCATGGAAGGCAACTATGTCATGGCAATCCTCGCCCGTATATTCACTTCGTGTCAAGCCGCAGGTGCGCAACATGGCTGACTTTAGGGCCTTTTCCACCACTTGGTTGGCATACCACACAGAGTCTGCAAAAAAAGGTCCTCCTTCTGAAGGCGATGCCACTTTCAGCATGACCTTCAAATTGCTTTCCACTTGACGAATCCACCGCATTGCTTCTTCTTCGTCCACAATCCTGCAAGAGATTGACATAATGAATCGAAAACGCGTTTCGGCCACTAGAACTACCCATCTGTTGCATTTGGTAATAATGGCCCTATCTGTTGCATTTGGTAATAATTTTCAGATTTGTTGCATAAATCCCAATATCACTCTAAGTCTATGGGTTCTGTTGTTTTCCATTAGGGCTCTCCCATGGAGTGAGACTTTCTACCTCAGCCTGCTGACAGCTCGTGCCTCGGCTCTGTCCACTTCTGCGTTGTATGAAGGTGCACGAAAACTGCCCTGTGCGCCACGTGCGGCCTCTTCTGACTCTCTCGTCTTGTTTCTTCACGCCGCTCTCTCTCAGTTTCAAACTCGTTGAACCATGAAGCCTCACGCAAACCCATGTGCAAGACAGCAAGAAGAGAAAGTCTTTGGAGTAGCCTATGGGTGGTGATATATGCGGGCACTCATGTAATTCAAGACGATCATCTTCTAAGCAAGTCTTTGTAAGTTTTGGTGTCTTGAATCGTCCAAACATGAAAGAATGACAGGAGCACTTCTGAATTGAAAGACCACCGCAGAGGAGTCAGCAGCTGGGGCATTCTCTCCTGGCCTGTGCTGATTTCGGCCTTGACGGGGGGTCGGCCTGAGCAAGAGGCTTCTGAGCCACTTGGATACCACGCAATCACGGCAGCAACTTTAGCAAGTCACAAACGACTTTACCAAATCCTACCAAGTGAGAACAGCGCTATAGAGAGTGTTCCATAGGTTTCACAAACGATCAAGCGTGCAAGTGGAGCGCCTGGGGCTTTCTGCGATTCTCGCGGCCCTTTTTGTAGCGCTTCTTGGACGTCCTCGGACTTGTTCCTTCTGGTCTACCCCAATCATCAAGCCAACTGCAGTCAGCACCACCATTGCGATACCAGTCTTCAAATTCCCGGAGCAACCGGAAAATCTGATTGGCCAAATCCATCTCTCCAGCTTGGTCAGGATGCCATGTCAAATACAATCTCCTCAGTGCCTTCTTGCAATCCCTCTCCTCCATCTTGGATATGCTTTTCAGTTGGGCCTTGATCTCCTCCAGAACTTCTTTGTCATTCACTTCCTTTTCTGCAGCTTCCATCTCATCTGGAAGATCAATACGAATCAGCTGACTCGCATCCCCACCTATGGGACACGCTGTGTTACCCGATATCTTGTACAAGTCCGTCTGTGAAATAGTCTTTTGTGGCTCCCTTTGTGACAGCTGCACCCTGTATTGGCGCATCAGGCCAACACTTTCCTCCTTTGGATCCCATGGCAGCACTTGGCCAAGAACATAGCTCCCATCCAACTCTGCCACCACATATTCACCAGCCTCAGGGGGAAAAGTGTCTCGATATGTGTTGAATTCCGCCACTGTTGCTTGAGTTCTTCATAGCTACAATTCCAAGATATTCCAAGAACCAGCACTACGACCAACACCCTCTCCTGTGACAGCCCGACTGCCCCGTGCCTCGAACACCACGCTCACAGAGGGAACCAACATGGAATGTAACTCTTCCGGAAATATGTCTCCCGGCTGCAGGGAGCTGCGAATCTGAAGCTTGGTGTCAATCTTGAGTTTTTGTAATACATCTGGGATCCCTTCAGGACCTTTCGGCCCAAAGGCAAGTTTGAACAACTCCCTCAGCGCTTTGTCAACTGTTTCAGGAAAATCGAACAGCTGATGAAGCGCTGCAAGCAGCTCAACTGCACCTTGTTCAGGAAAATCGAACACGTCGTCACTGACAAACAAAGACCTGGGTGAATCATGCTGACGGATCGAGGACACACATCCTTGGTTTCCTGCTGCCCTGCACGACTTCATTTGTTTCCTTCCAGCACAGTTCAGTCTCAGCTCCACGTGGGATGGCCTTCAAGGTCACATTGGACAGACTGTCTGCGAGCTTTCCAGCCTCCTCTTCATGAAGTTGCTTGTGGCCATGCAAAAGCACATCCTGATGGCAAAGACAAACGCTTCCACATTGCAATGAATGTTTCAATGTTTCTGTCTCTGCGAACCTCTGATTGCTTATCGTGAATCTTGGACCATGGGCCATAGTCTAAAGAAAAAGAAAAAGTGAAGCTCCCATTTCTCAACCTAGTTGAAAGATGTTGAAAGCACATTTAGTAGCATGACTTACCCGACATAGATACATAATGATACATAGGGGTTGAAGCTTGCCACATAAATATGTTTCAAGGCCTTCGTTCCCTCCCGGAAGATAGGCGATGCAAGAAACCTTGCCAGCGTATCCTGCGGCTGACAGCTTGCCACAGCACTTACTGTATGCTTGTGCACCCTAGCAGCCCTTCACAGTTCCTCAGAAGCCCTGGGGCTTGAACTACAGGTACAGTACTGCACATTGAACTGTCAACTGCACTCATGACATGTCATGGAAACCACATCTGTCTGCTTCGACTCTTCCGGCCAACTCTCCTGGACACTTTCAGGGGAAGGGTCCCGCACGTCCACTTCATTTGCCAGGCGTTCTTCCACCTAAATTTGCTCAAACTAGTCAAAGGGCCCCTGAGCGGTTTTGTTTTTGTGCAGCCAGGATGCCAAGCGGGATGCTTCTTGTAGCCCAAAAACGGCCAGAGATTCAAGCATGGTGTAGTCACCTGCAGCAAGGATAACATTCAAGCAATGAGCCGGCTCTACCCAGCTGCTACGACAGAGTTCTTCTGAAGGAAATGCTTCCTTTTGTGCAATGTTACCACCGATTCAAATGGATGTTAAATCAGCACGTCATCGTAGAGTTGTGGAGGTTTCTCCCTTATATAGACACAGGACTTCTGGAAAAAAAAACGCAGCAGGTGCGCTGCCCCCCCCTCCACATTTACCCACTTGATCATTTGCACTTTCAGAACCCCCCACCCCTGAACTCTACATTGATTAAAGAGCTTCAAACAGGAAAGAAAAGGTGGACGCATGTGAGCGCTACTTACCTTTACGGAGTGGGATAAATCACCACCCCTGTTAACCTTTACCTTCGTTGGAGAATTTCAAGGGCAGAAAAGGGATGCTACTTACTTCACTATGGAAATAATGCGCGCACGAACAGCGCAGGGCAGGGGAAACAAATTTGCATGGGACTTGTAAGGCTACCAACTACTGGCAGGATCACGTAAAATGAGCGTTCCGTGGGTCGTCCCGGGTTGGGGCATAGCCTAGCGGCATAGCACAAGTGCCAGCCACAACAAAGAGAGTACAAGAGATGGATCACCGGTATTTGGTTCGTAAGCCTGTACCACTTTGGAAGAACCGGACCTCACCTGTGTTCTTGACAAAGCGCAGCCCTGCAGCATCTAGCCGGTCTTTCCAACACTCGACATCAATGCGAACCTTCGTTGTTGCTGCACATGTCTGCTGATCTTTGCTGCAAATGCATTTCTTGATGGAGTGTCAGCCAGAGGAGGTCTTCAAACTAGCTTGGAATATTTTTCCCCACATTGACGTGTGGGGTTTTTGTTTTTAGTTCTGTATCCGCCGCCTCCGTCCGCCCGCCGCCCGCCCGTCCTCCTCCTCACTCACACACACAGTCACACTCACTCACTCACAAACACTCACTCACTCACACTCACTCACACACTCAGACACTCACCCTCACTCACACACTCACTCACTCACTCACTCACCTCACACACACTCACACACTCACTCACTCACTCACTCACTCTCACTCACTCACACTCACTCACGCACTCACTCACTCACTCACTCACACACACACACACTCACACACACACACACACTCACTCACTCACGCACTCACTCACCCACTCACACACTCACTCACTCACACACTCACTCACTCTCACTCACTCACACACTCTCACTCACTCACTCACTCACTCTCTCACTCACTCTGCGTGGCAGGCGTGCGTGGCAGGCGTGGCACAATGTGCACTACCAAGGGGTCGGATGTACGCCCTGGCGTCCCTTGGGTCTCCGCCGCTTTTGCGTGGCAGGCGTGGCACAATGTGAGCAGCCAAGGGGTCGTATGTACGCCCTGGCGTCCCTTGGGGCTCCGCCTCTTTTGCGTGGCAGGCGTGGGACAATGTGCACTGCCAAGGGGTCAGATGTACGCTCTGGCGTCCCTTGGGGCTCCGCCGCTTTTGCGTGGCAGGCGTGGGACAATGTGCACTGCCAAGGGGTCGGATGTACGCCCTGGCGTCCCTTGGGGCTCCGCCGCTTTTGCGTGGCAGGCGTGGGACAAGGTGCACTGCCAAGGGGTCAGATGTACGACCTGGCGTCCCTTGGGGCTCCGCCGCTTTTGCGTGGCAGGCGTGCAATCTGCACTGCCAAGGGGTCTGATGTACGCCCTGGCGTCCCTTGGGGCTCCGCCTCTTTTGCGTGGTGTACGCCCTGGCGTCCCTTGGGGCTCCGCCTCTTTTGCGTGGCAGGCGTGGGACAATGTGCACTGTCAAGGGGTCTGATGTACGCCCTGGCGTCCCGTGGGGCTCCGCCTCTTTTGCGTGGCAGGCGTGGGACAATGTGCACTGCCAAGGGGTCAGATGTACGCTCTGGCGTCCCTTGGGGCTCCGCCGCTTTTGCGTGGCAGGCGTACATCAACGTGCACTGCCAAGGGGTTGGATGTACGCCCTGGCTTCCCTTGGGGCTCCGCCGCTTTTGCGCGGCAGGCGTGGGACAAGGTGCACTGCCAAGGGGTCTGATGTACGCCCTGGCGTCCCTTGGGGCTCCGCCTCTTTTGCGTGGCAGGCGTGGGTTAATGTGCACTGCCAAGGAGTCTGATGTACGCCCGCCCTGGCGTCCCTTGGGGCTCCGCGTCTTTTGCGTGGCAGGCGTGGGACATATGTGCACAATGTGCACTGCCAAGGGGTCAGATGTACGCTCTGGCGTCCCTTGGGGCTCCGCCGCTTTTGCGTGGCAGGCGTACATCAACGTGCACTGCCAAGGGGTCAGATGTACGCCCTGGCGTCCCTTGGGGCTCCGCCGCTTTTGCGTGGCAGGCGTGGGACAAGGTGCACTGCGGGTCAGATGTACGCCCTGGCGTCCCTTGGGGCTCCGTCGCTTTTGCGTGGCAGGCGTGAGACAATGTGCATTGCCAAAGGGTCTGATGTACGCCCTGGCGTCCCTTGGGGCTCCGCCTCTTTTGCTTGGCAGGCGTGGGACAACGTGCATTGCCAAAGGGTCTGATGTACGCCCTGGCGTCCCTTGGGGCTCCGCCTCTTTTGCGTGGCAGGCGTGGGACAATACATGTACTTACTCACTCACTCACTAACTCACTCACTCACTCATGCAGGTTGGATGGGTTGTTGATGGATTGATTGAACAGATAGATTGCTAGATAGATCGATAGATAGATGGATAGATAGCCAGAGAAATCGATCGATGGATAAATAGATTGATAAAATAACAGGTTCATCTTTCGTCCTGTTTCTTCACTGAGGTCGATGCCTTCGTCCTTACCAAACGGTTCGGCTTCGGTCGAGCCGACACCACGTTGGCCGGTGGTGGGGACGTTAATGGGAGGCTTCACACTCACTCACACTCACTCACACTCACTCACATTCACTCACACTCACTCACACTCACTCACATTCACTCACATTCACTCACTCACTCACTCACTCACCTACCTCACCTACCTCACCTACCTCACCTACCTCACCTACCTCACCTACCTCACCTACCTCACCTACCTCACCTACCTCACCTACCTCACCTACCTCACCCACCTCACCCACCTCACCCACCTCACCCACCTCACCCACCTCACCACCTACCTCACCTACCTCACCTACCTCACCTACCGCACTCACTCACTCACCCACTCACTCACTTCACTTCACTTCACTTCACTTCACTTCACTTCACTTCACTTCACTTCACTTCACTTCACTTCACTTCACTTCACTTCACTTCACTTCACTCACTTCACTCACTCTCACATCCCTCACTCACACACACCACACTCACATGACTCACTCACACTCTCACTCACTCACTGTACATGAACATACATACATACATACACACAAACTCACCCACCATCACCGCTCCATCACTCTTATACTTCCTCTTCCCTTCTTGCTCTTCTATGGTCAGTCTAAGTCTAAAGAAGTTGGTAACATGTGGGGTTATCCGGTCCTTTAATTTTCAAATCATCTAGGCCCAAGAGGCTGCCTGTCTACACCTACAACTCTGGACTCTAAGAAAATCAGAGACAAGACACCAAGGCAGATACATCTTCGATTTTGTCATCCTCGTCCAGGTAGTAGAAGTTGAAAGGAAGCCGTTCATTCAACCGTGACCGTTCAATCTCAGAGCCTTTGACTAGAGAATGGAAACATTTCAAGCAAGCCTGAAGAACATCAACATCTCGCATGATGTGGCCGTTGCTGTAGTCATCCGGGTATTCATCTTTGACTCTTTGTGTAAGCGCTGCTAGCGTGAGAGCATCTGGATCGTCTGCCACGCCCATGTCACTGTAGAGCTTCAGGCCCTGTGCTTCACGCAAATAGCCGTGGAAAGCCTTTGCTTTGAAGTTTCTAAAGGTAAAACACCTCCGGGGACTTGCGAAGGTAATCTGACTTTGCTCTGGGATGTTTGCAGCATCATCCTGCTTAACCGCAATGCAGCGCATGCCATTCTGGTTGAAGGCTCTCAATTCTCGATGCTGGGCAGTTGTTAGATTTCTCTTCCTGAGTTCATCAAAGCACGACATCAACTGTTCGCAAAAAGTGCTCGTCTTGTCCACTGTGAGTTCCTCCTTCTCTGGATGTGGCAAAGAGCAGAGGTTCATCATGTGTTCGCTGAGCAGCTTAAATGGTACATGGTCTGAGGTGACAAAGGCTCCCAAATTTCTGTACATCTCCTGACTGGGTATTGTCTCCATATGGGTTGAAAAATGAATGAAAAACAACCGCAGAAAGGATAAAACAATGTGAAGCAAGGACAAAAACTTAGGAAAGCACGTGAACTGGCTGGACATGGCTGGACAAGTATCTTCTGTATAGTACTTCAGAGCACGCTCAAGCTGCGGCGCCGTGCCCACCTGTGGGTGCCGGTGGTATGCCACAAAGCTCGTACTCCAAAGCAGGTTCCGCGACTCACCAAAGGCAGTGCCCCGGAAAGGACGGAGCTTCAGACTCGTCAGGCTCGTTTTGGCAACGCACGCATTGACGTGGAAAAATCCGCGTTGACCTTGCATGGCTTCGATCTCCTGCAAGGTCATCCTGCTATCATCCTGCTACGACCTTTCCAACATCCTTTCTAGTCTCTTAGCCCAACCCACTTCCACAAGGTCCTCTTTGGCTTGGCTTTCTTCAATCTGAGCTGCGACAACGATGTGTAGCTTCGAAATTGCGTTCAAAGCAGTTGCGTTCAACGCGTCCTTGCTCTCTCTCGAAAGCGTGTTAGCAACAGCTTCGGAAGCAGCTTCCACCAAATAGAAAGATTGTTCTCGAAGCTCATCTGTGACCTTCCAGTCCTTACGGTCGACATGACTCGTTTAACGAAAGGCGACGCCCCAATCTAGTTAACACATAGACTGCATCGAATCTGACTCGCAAAGATTGCAAGACGCAAATGGAAGCTAAGGGTAGAAAAGTGTGTTGAGGCGCAAGGGCACTTTCAAGAGCATGGCAGTTCAAGAAACTATCATCCATCAAGTGAGTCTTGTCCTCTGCTTTGCAAGTCCTGACTGCAGCTCAGGTTCCTTCTTTGCATCTAGCTGTTGTGCCAGCTTTAAAAGCAAGTCCTCTGGGACAAACATCTGCAACCCAAACCAGCAAGTAGTTCCGGATATTGATCAACCCCTTCTGCCGGCAAGTACTCCGAGCAGCACTGCTTGAAGCATCGGATCAACAAAATATTAGGGTCAACCAAGGAACTTGCGGTCGATGGGCTGCCCGATGCACTTAGAAAGATCTGCTTGTCCATAGCTGCTTCTATCACTTTTGACGAGCGTTCTGAAACAAACTCTTGGAGCTGATCCAACAGCTGAAAATACTGTTTGGGAAGCGTGCAAGGCGTGCCGCTGGTGTGCTCCCGGCAAAGTCTCTCAAGATCAGGGAGGATGAAGCGGACCATAAAATCTTCGCCAGAATGGCATTGGATCCCCAAGAACTCATAGATTGGCCTCACCTGCATCGTAGGCCAAGCTAGCAGCACAGCTTTTAAAGGCGTCAGCTTTTCCAAAGCACCAGCATGTTTGTCCCTGATATCGAGGCAGCAAAATGTGACATTCATCTCACATACATCTGTGACACCTTCCCCCTGGGCAAGTTTGAAGAGCGGAAGTCTTGAAATGTCTTCGGGTAGGTGGTGCATAATCTCCCTGACCACCAGGCCGGAGAAGTACGCTAGGAGTGCATACCTCTGATCTAAATTCAAGGTATCGAAGGTATTTCTGTCGACCTCCAGCAGCAAGGAGACTAAATCATGATCTTTTTGCACAACCCCTGCTTCTAAGAGCAGCCGTTCGTTCCCCGACAGGTCCAAGACGCCATCCTGCAGAAGTAAGAGACCTGCACACAGCAAAGCTTGCTGCACTTTCTGGTCCAGTCGCATGGCAAGGGGGTCAACGGTCTGGGAAGCGAGGTTTAGGAGCACCAAAGCTTCACCGTCATTGGAGTGAACCGGAAGGAACTGCCACGCTTGCATCTGTTTTATGCTCTGAGCAACGTTCTCTTTCTTGGAGATGAAGCGCCACAAGTGTCGCAAATAGGCATTCTGCTCAAACATCCGACCACCTTCAAGAACAAGGGCCTCGACCTCACTCTTGAAGGGAAGCAAATCTTCAGTCTTGAGTTTGCGAACACCGACTGGCTCAGGATGCCCCTTCACTCTGGTGATCTTTTGCCATACCTCATTGTGTACAAAGAGGTCTGGATGATTGGGCAGCAATTCGCGATCGCTCTTGAAACAAACATTCTCTCGCCCGAAGGCAGTGAGTTTTCCCCCATGGGTGAGAAGCAGTGGGACTCCTTCCAACTGCTTGAATTGTGGATCTGCTTTGACGGCGATAAAGTTCAGCAGCTGCAAAATGGCTTTGGCATCTGACAGGACTTGCACCCCAACATCTTCCAGGGCAACATGTTTGAAGATGTTCGGTTGCAAAGATGCCCATGTTTCTGCCAAGAACTTGCATAGCTCCTCATTGTCCAAATGACGTGGCTCATGTTGAAGAGCCTTTTCGTAGACATCTTTGGCACCAGATGGTAAGAAGACAAGTTGCAGACCGTCAGATGCCAAAAGGTTCTGCAATTCTTGGCTCAAACGCTTGGTTCTAAGTAGCGGCTTTGGCCCATAGATCCAGTTGACTTTCACTGATCCTGCACCATTTGCAGACAGCACTGGAAACAGTTGATCCTTCATAGCTGAAGACATGGTTGCAACAGCCAGAACTTCTTCAATCTGGGTGTTCATTCCGCTTGGAAGCAGGTCGAAGAATGCTTCCTTGAATGGATGTGTTTAACATAGACCCGGGCAAGCCGGCGGCGGAAGTTTCCCAAACATAAAGGACCTATAGTTCAAAGACAACCTGTCCCGACCGTGTCCTTCCCTCGACAACCGTTTGATTTTTTCAGCGAGAGACGAAGCAAAGTCTTCACACTCCACACTCCACACTTCACACTGCACTCTTCGCACTCCAAACTTCAAACTTCACACTCCACACTTCACACTTCACACTTCACACTTCACAGTCCACACTTCACACTTCTCACTTCCCACTGCTTCCTTCACACTCCAAATCTCACACTTCACACTTCACACTTCACACTGCGCGCTTCGCACTCCAAACTTAAACTTCACACTCCACACTTCACACTCCACACTTTACACTTCTCACTTCCCACTGCTTCCTTCACACTTCACACTTCACACTGCACTCTTTACGCCCCACACTTCACACTGCTCTAAACCTACGTGCAACAAAAAAACACTAGTGCCAAAATGGAGAAATCTGCTAACAAATTTATTTCGCAGCCTTCATGCAGCCACTCCAATACGATTTACGCGATCGAGCTGCAAAAGACAATAGGATTACCAATGCAGCCACAACACGAAGCAACCTTGACACAGCCATTACAATGCGATCTGCAGAGACTGAGTTGCAAAACACAACAGAACTACGCACAACGGCGTCGGAAATTGTAGCTCCAAAACCGGATCTCGATGCCAGAGCGAAAAAAAGACGATTTTGAAGCAGTTTTTAAAAGGATTTTTAGAAGGAAAATCACTAGCGCCAAAATGGAGAAAATCTGCTGACAAATCACTGTGGCAGCCTTCATGCAGCCACTCCAAAAACGCATTTCGTGCGAGACTTCCTTCAAAACTCCATCGGCAACTCCTCCACCAGCACCACTTGCAAGCCCATTTACAGTGAGGGAGCGATCCTAGAGTTGCAAATCACAATGGAATTCCATCGGCAACTCATCCACCAGCACCACTTGCAATCCCATTTACATTGCAGGAACGACCCTACAGTTACAAATCACAATGGAATTCTGTCGACCGCAAATGCACGAAACACAGGTGAAACCCCATTTACAATGCGGAACCGATCCGAGACCGATCCGAGAATGATCCGAGAATGATCCGAGAATGATCCGACCACACACGAGACCGTCTCGCACCCGTCGCACCGCACAGGTAGATCATCGACGTTCGGGGACGGACTTTGTATGGAAAAACACAGGGTTTCGTGCATCTGCTATCTCTCAAAAACGCATTTCGTGCGAGACTTCCTTCAAAACTCCATCGGCAACTCATCCACCAGCACCACTTGCAATCCCATTTACATTGCGGGAACGATCCTACAGTTGCAAATCACAATGGAATTCTGTCGACCGCAAATGCACGAAAAACACTTGAAACCCCATTTACAATGCGGAACCGATCCGAACATGATCCGAGCATGATCCGACCACACACGAGCCCGTCTCGCAACCGTCGCACCGCAAAGGTAGATCATCGAGGTTCGGGGACGGACTTTGTATGGAAAAACATAGGGTTTCGTGCATCTGCTATCTCTCAAAAACGCATTTCGTGCGAGACTTCCTTCAAAACTCCATCGGCAACTCCTCTACCAGCACCACTTGCAATCCCATTTACAGTGAGGGAACGATCCTAGAGTTGCAAATCACAATGGAATTCCATCGGCAACTCATCCACCAGCACCAAATCCCATTTACAATGCGGAACCGAGCCGCCCATGATCCGCCCATGATCCGCCCATGATCCGCCCATGATCCGAACATGATCCGACCACACACGAGACCGTCTCGCAACCGTCGCACCGCAGAGGTAGATCACCGAGGTTCGGGGACGGACTTTGTATGGAAAAACATAGGGTTTCGTGCATCTGCTATCTCTCAAAAACGCATTTCGTGCGAGACTTCCTTCAAAACTCCATCGGCAACTCCTCCACCAGCACCACTTGCAATCCCATTTGCAGTGAGAAAACGATCCTATAGAGTTGCAAATCACAATGGAATTCCATCGGCAACTCATCCACCAGCACCACTTGCAATCCCATTTACATTGCAGGAACGATCCTACAGTTACAAATCACAATGGAATTCTGTCGACCGCAAATGCACGAAACACAGGTGAAACCCCATTTACAATGCGGAACCGATCCGAACATGATCCGAGAATATCCGACCATGATCCGACCACACACGAGACCGTCTCGCACCCGTCGCACCGCAGAGGTAGATCATCGACGTTCGGGGACGGACTTTGTATGGAAAAACATAGGCTTTCTTGCATCTGCTATCTCTCAAAAACGCATTTCGTGCGAGACTTCCTTCAAAACTCCATCGGCAACTCCTCCACCAGCACCACTTGCAATCCAACTCTGTCCCTAACTAACTCTTTCCCTCACTAACTCTTCCTTTGACTAACTCTTTCCTGACAGTCTAACTCTTTCTTTGACTAAATCTTTCCCTGATGAACTCTGTCCCTAACTAACTCTTGCCCTCACTAACTCTTTCTTTGACTAACTCTTTCCCTGATGAACTCTTTCCCTAACTAACTTTTTCCCTCACTAACTCTTTCTTTGACTATCTCTTTCCCTGATGAACTCTTTCCCTAACTAACTTTTCCCTGACTAACTCTTTCTTTGACTAACTCTTTCCCTGACATTCTAAAAGTCCGTAACACGGAAGTTTCTCCCCCTAAACTTCCTTTGATCATGTATGGAATGAACGAGTGCACAAGCAATCCAAACATGCCAAAGCTGGAAATAGCAATAAGTATCGGCATGTATCGGCTAGGAAAAAATATAAGCTAAGCAGTTCAAGTGTCAACATCCTCCTCAGATCCCACCACCTTTCGGCATTCCAACATCACTGCTTTCAAGCTTGAGGCCGCTGGACCTTTCAGCAACTTCTGGTTCCAGTCTTTCTCCTGGGATAAATCGGATTTGGGTTGCTTCAGCTTCGGCTTCGGGGTAGCATTGAATGAGACTGACAGCTGCCATTTTTCTCATGCTGGCGCCAAAAAAACAAAGGCCAAGTTTCTCGATTCGAATCAACGTTCTCCGGCAACAGGATCTGTTTCCCTGAGCAGCGCTGAACCCGCAAAGACGCTAGGTCGCTACAGGTCCATAGTTGGACTGTACCTACCACCTCCATCCACTCTCCTATGCACAGCGAACCTAGAGTAATGACAAAGGTCTTCAAAGCATCTCGCCAAGGCTCTTGAAGATGAAAGGACAAAGGATCCGTTTATCCATGATCTGCCGCCCGTTTTGAGCGGAGTTGGCAAGCCGCAACATATCCTTAACAAGGCATATGGACCATGGATGAATCAGGGAGACAGAAACACCTGTACGGAGTACTCAATCGGACGTGCTGAGAATGGGCATTGGACCAAATGTGATTCGGGCTTCTCTACATAACTAGACTCGAAGCTTGTCCCAGTGTCCTTCCCTGTGAATCCTTATCGTCCAACGGGGCAGCTGCAGCAGCCAGTGGCAAAAGCGCATCGCCAAGAGGTTCTGCAAAGAGCGCAGCACAAATGTTCAGCAAACTTTTGGAGGACAAAGCCAATGTATGGGCAACGACCCATTCGCGTTCATGATCTTTACCTCCCAGCTGACTGACAATCCGCTTCTTAACGCAAAGCTGTCTGTCTTCTCCGTGGTCAAGTTCGGCCAGCGTCTTTGGAAGAGATGCGAAGAATTCTTTGTGTTTCTGTTCCTGCGCCTCATCCATTACTGCCTCATGGCTAGCAGTGAAGTCACTTGGACCGCTGAAACTTATTCTCCTCACTGACTTGGAAAACAGAAGCATTGAAGGCGCTTGTTTTTGGGCACATTGTAGGTCACTTTGAACTGAACTCAGATTCACACTTTCACCCAATCTGGACTGCTTGGTGCGTAGGGGAAGACGAAAAATAACAGGGTAATGCATGAAGTCTTTGAAAGGAGCAACGCTATCCGGGAAAAACTCTTGCAGCTCTTCGATCCTGAATTTGCGGCCACGTTTCCCTTTCTTTCGTGCAACAAATCTCTTTTGCAAATCGAAGAAGTGCAGGCGGCCGTTTGCCAAGAGCTGGGGGCAGTCGCTGTATCTGTACATGACATTCATCCCGATACCAAACCGCCCAGTGCTTTGAAAGTCGTGGCTCTTGGCCGAGCCGCCCACCTTCTGCATCCTCTTGATGTCCTCCTCTTCCAAAGGCTTGCTTGAGCAAATGTAGAGCGCAGGACCCTGCAATGCCTCACAGCGTTGGTCCACAACTTTTTTCCCATCATAAGTTGTATCTGAGAGAGCAAACACAAGGTGCGAAGCACCAAAGTCGTCGGTGTTTTGGAAAAATTCGGCAACGACATCGCTGGGGCTACTGTAATCCTTGAGGATTAACTCCACTTGATCAACCAGATCTGCCTCTTGTCCGAATGCATCCTCCTCGTCGCTACCATCCTCACACTCTTGAGCCAGCTTGTTACGAACGGATGTGCAACCCAGCCTTCTTCCATGCACGTGTGAAATCCTTTCATCGAGGGTCTCAACGGGACCACTACGTGTCCACGGAGCATCGTTGACGTACACCTCTCGAGGTGGCAAAAACTGACCCGTGGCAGTTGGAACCTGCAAATTTGCAAGCACGGCCTTGTACAAAAGAGCATCGTCTTTATACTTTTCTAAGCGACCCGCAAGCTCTGTGCACAGTACAACTGCCATTTCTGCACCGAACCTTGGGATGCAATCCACAAGGCTGCTGACACCAGGCCGTTTTTCTACTCCAATCTGCACTGCCAGCTCTCGCACATCAGAATGCACAATGCCAAAAACTGGCAGAAGCTTCTGATGCCCCTGGTCAGATTCGAGGGCAGCATGCTCCAACTGGAACAATATAGCACCACCTTCACTTTTGGGCATGCATGGAAGGAAAGCTAAATCACGCAGGGGCTTCAGCAGTCTTGCTGCTGACTCTTTGTGATTCTCATACAGCTCCTTCATTGGGATGGTGAAGTCGGACAACTTCTCGGGAGGTACGAGACCAGTGCGGGGAGGTTGCTCAGTAGGTGTGTCATCCGGCCCAGGCCTGAGCATACGCCGAAAGTTGGTGAAGTTTTTGGCCCCAAACCGACAGAAATTTAGATAAATCAAACAGCCTGATTACATGTAGAGTAGTCAAGCATTGATTGGCACCTGCATGTTAGCAACAGGTCAGGGTGAATCGGGGGGCATTTTTGGAGAAATAATTCATGTGCCCTTGACAAGGTGACCAGGCCAACCTCCGCAAACAGGCTAAAGTGAATTTGGGTAGGGCAGCCATAAACTTCGTCGAGTGACGCAGCTCTTGCACAGGCCTCCAACTGGGATACCAAAACTGTTGGCTCAGACTTTACAGACCTGCTCGCTTTCAAGAAGGCCGGCACTGGCACGTCAAGCTCCGTGTGAAGGGTGCTTTCCACAGCCCATACGAAGTCAAACTCTGACACTGGAAAAATCTCGGACAGCGATCTCAAGACCGTTCCTCGTGATGTGTGCGGACTCTTGGAAGCGGCATCTTGGTGCGGGTGTGCCAACACCCATTTCAACCCCTTCAACTTGTCCATACACTCCTCCTTCTTACCGTGCATCGCTGAATAGTTCTGTCCCAAATGTTTGAATAGAATCTTGGACAAGTTATGGTCACCAGAGTGGGAAATATGCTCAGCCTCCTCCAGTGCATCCTCCCATGTGATTTCCTTCTTCATGCCGCAGGAACGCAAGGCTTGCCAAACATACTTTGCCTCAAAAACTTTAGAAAAAAGGAAGCCAGGCACAGAGCAGAAATCTGCACCCGTCTCAAAAAACAACCATCTATTCGCCTTCTACTCGCCTTCGCTTGGCTGCTAGTGTTACTGTAGTGAATGAGGCCAAGTTGCTTGGTCCTTTGTGAACTGTTCCTCAATCCACTTGGATAGGTCTGGAAGGTGTCCTAAGTCCAAGGGGCACATATGTGAGTTCCTCCTTTCTCACGTCGAAGCTGATTTTGATTTCAAATTTCGAATCAAACCTTTTTGTATCTATATAACCGAATGATGTTTTCTAATGACAGTCAGGTAGCGCGTGACTACGTGAAGCGGAGGAAGTTTTGCGTCAGGGTCAAAGGTGGCGCTAACGGCACCGTACCTGAGAAACGTGGGAATGACTCGGCATGACCCATCTCCACAACAAATATCTAGTATATCTATAGTTATATACTTGGTTTACATGATTTACATACCTCTGACATGGAAGAGCTTGGTTTGTTTGGATCCATGTGTAATTTGATGCACTATGCAGTTGGAGGTGCCCATCAGCAAGTGGGATCCATTCGAGATCCTTCAGCATGGTTCGAAGATCTTCCAGTTGCTCCGGGTTGAAGGTGCTGCCAGCCCAGTGCAGCAGCGCCAACAAAATCCGGAGACGCAGTTGCGGAGAAACGTCGTGCCTGACGGAAGTTGTCTCGAAGCAGTCTTGGAATGTTCTGCCTTATCAATCCTTATCATAAGTGGAAGCACACACCCCAAAAGTCCAGCAAAATGAAGGAGTGCAATCAAAACTATGCTCAGCCCATACTAGCAAATATCAAATGCCCGATGCACAACGTGTACCAATGCGATGGTGCCTGGGCAGCAGGGCCTCATTGATGGCAATCACACAATCCTGGCAATAAATTGTAGGATACGCACTGCATGCTATATTGGCCATCTGGCTGAGAGCGCGCACAGATTCTAACCACAAAAAGAAAAGAACTTACCAATGAGCGCATGGGTTGAAGCCAAATAGACCTATCCTCACTGCCCTGGAGAACAATTTGTGCAGGAGATCATTCATCTCATATGGCTGCGAACCCTAAAATGTGCAAAGTTTGAAAGGTGGCAATACCTGAGCAAAGTCATACCTGGAGAAGAGCCCATCACAACTCATTTCAAGAAACGTGTATATGATGTACTTCAAATTTTGAGTTCCCAGCACACCCCAAAACCATAGGAACTCTATGGAAACGCATTGCCCTCTTGGCAAGTGCAACGCACCAAGAGAGCAATGTGGAAAGACGAAATCGGATGGCAAATCTGGACACATGCTCCAAATTTTCCAACTCTTTGGCGGGGCATGGTGCAGCAAGAAACCCTTCTTGCCAGGGACTTGAATGCCGGGAGACGCCTTTTGCGGGAGACGCCTTGTGCAGTCCCACTTTTGCCCGGCATGCGGAATCGAGGTTTCGGCCTACTGGCCTACTGGCCTTATCATCGGCCTTGCTAAAACAGAAACGCACGCTGCGACTCTCTTAGTAACCGCCTTTGGCCGCGCTCTCCTCACGCAATTCTCCGGGTTTCCAGGACTTGTCAAACCTTGGGATGCAAATATGGTGGGCCAACAGTAAGCACTCAAAAAGGAATAACTGTTATAATCTTTCGAGCTTTCAGAAAGGACAGGAGGCTACTTGGCCACTGCTGAGCAAGAGACCAAGCTTCTCCAGGACCATACAGTCGGAGGTATAGGAACCAAGTCTTTCCAGGGATCCTTGTCGCCCAAATTGTCTCCGGGCATGGACTGTGCTGCAGCGAAGCTCAAAAAAAACAAATCATAATTAAGCAACAGAGACATGTCATATGAAGACCAAGCGTCGTCTGAATCCAGTTCGTTGCTTTACCTCCTGGTGCGCTTGGCCCAAACCACAAGGTGGTAGAGCCGTCAGAGTTTGCTTTCATGTCAGGATGCCGAACAGAGTTGCGACCTGCCCGTGCAGTCCATCATGCAATGGTATGGGGTACCCCCATCCAAAAAGGCTGAACTGGTGGTTCTTTCCCACCGCTTCTACCCAAGGGATCTCTACATTGGCGCACTTTCCCGCCATTCTTTCTTGGAACGTGGAGCCATCCTTCCCGTTTTGATGCTTTTCGTCAGATCTGCATGTGTGTGGCGCGTCTTTGAGTAGGCTTCACCGTATCAACAAGCCTGGCGATACCTGCTCTGTTTGCAGCATTGACCGAGTTTGAGCATCATAGACCACCACGGACCTCGACTGGGGAAGGCTGCCGGTAGTCAACCGGCCCAAATATATGCGGATAAGAATCCAGGTCCGTGAAACGCATGAAATCAAATGCCCTGTGGAATCCCCTGGATCCTTTGAGTGTTGAGTTGAATGTGCAGACTGTGCAAACGCCAGATCAAAGGCAAGAGGCCAAAAGTCTTTTGCGGGCACCTGAGTTCAGAGGCACTAGCCGCCCCAGGTCGGGCCCCTCACAGCAAGGTATGTTAGAATCACTTAGAATCATTGGAAGGAAGTGCATCAAAAGATATCAGAAGTATATCAATCATGTTACGTGTCAGTTCTGGTGCTGGTGCTTGCCCGGGCACATTTGGTGGCAACGTTAGTGAGTAGCATTTGCCTCCGTCCAAGTATTGGTGGTTTTCATCGCGGTAAATCCCAGCATATTGGGAACCAACACCAACGAGCTTCAGAACCATCGCAGGTGTGTTCAAAGTGGCCTGGTAAAAGAATCGTGTCCTGCAACGGTTGCAAGCTCAAGTACATCGAGGGATCCTGGCCCCTACTTGGCTCAAAAATCTCAAGAGTTGAGGAGATTGAGATATCAATGACGCAAGGATTGCATCAACGCTTTTTTCTGGCATTGCATGCCGGCCCTGCGCTGAGTCCTGCCATCCATGTGTCGCCCACCACGTCCTTCATCTACCAGCCACTGGTAGCCCCCAACAAAAATCTGAGACCATTCACCTCAGGAAAGCCACCAATCTGATGTGAAAATTAAGAAGCATCTGCCCGAAAAAAAGGCCGTCATTGCATGCTTCACATGTTCGTGTTGGAGATGCCATCGCCATCGCGTGCAAAGCGACTTTCTTCTCCATAGAGCCTGGTTTCAGGATGACGTGGTGCGAAGCTCAGCGCTCGAGCTGTGGCATTTCCGAGGACCACCTCAGACAGGGCCGACAGGGCCGACAGGGCCGACATGACACGGCCACGGGGAATCAGAGCCCGAGCGTCGAGGCTCCAGAAGGTTCGGACTAAATATTGCAATGATTTGCTTTGGCAAATCATCATGGAAACCATTTTTTTGCCTGGGCTTCTCATGGAAACCATGCAAAACAAAAAGGATCAGAAAACTGTGATGCCCTCTGTGTCGGAACAGCCCAAATTGCACACGGGCTTTTGCAAAGGATTCGGGCGCTTATCATCTTCAAAAGGTTCGCATGCCCAAGAACGGAATCTCTTCAGGGTCATGTGTTCCACGCCCTGTCCTCCCAACCATCACAACCACCACAACCACCCAGCATCTGCAGCACACCCAAACCGTCTTTGCGGAACAAGGCTCCCCTTCCGTGAGAAGCGTCTTCATGTGCTCACTCGGATTGAAGGGCTCGCCTTTTCTGATGCCGATGGCGGCCAAGTTCCCCCGTAATTCCGGGTCCAGAAGTTCAATAGGCTCCCGCTGAATCACGTCATTGACCTCGTTGAAAAAACCAAAGTCGTTGGAGTGAATGGTATTCCTCAGCAGGGTGTGTGACTCAGTGACTGATCACCCATCTCCAATGTGAAAGCGCGGCCAAGAGCAATAGGTCGGTACACTCTTGATGCAGTCACCTTCGCAAGCTTATTGACTTGGCCTAGTGGCATGGACTTTCCAGACACGTTGAGGAATTCCATCTTGGGCGGATTTGATGCACTTTTCAGAGGGTAGATCTTCAAACCATCTCTCCACAAGGCAGCAGAGGAATCTGGCTTCCCATCTTTCAAAAAGCCTGATGCATCAACGCTTTTGTCACCAAGTTGGGAAACCCTAATAAGACCGAGCTAGGAAGAAATTCAGATCTAGCTTGAAGAATCGCCCCACCCGGCCCAATTTCAGGCTGTGCAGCAACA
This sequence comes from Cladocopium goreaui, assembly GCA_947184155.2. Taxonomy (NCBI): domain Eukaryota; class Dinophyceae; order Suessiales; family Symbiodiniaceae; genus Cladocopium; species Cladocopium goreaui. The sequence continues at coordinate 299,650 of CAMXCT020000557.1, read as the reverse complement.
GAAATCACGAAATGAGTTTTCACGAAGGCATGCCAACACTGAGGCAGCGTGACCTCGCAAGCGACCTGCCTCTGTTGACAACAAAGTTTGTAAATGTCGGAGAGTGGAAGACGAAGTAGCCATCGGGCACCTGCCCGTCATAGCCCGGAGGAATGATGAGATACTTTCCTTCCATGGGTAGTTGCTCGGATGCTCGGTTATGCAGAAAAAGGATTGACGCCAGCATGCAATGTGAGTTCCGTACCTCCGCTAGTAGAATGTCTATGGTTCTTCGGTCCTCCAGCACCCTTATCTGGGCCAGGCTTTCCCATATCACATACGAAGCGGAAGTATGCATCGTTCACCTCAAAGGCTGAAGTGTCTTCCCATCTTGGACGATGTCTCCACAAGGCCAGGCACGAAAACAAATCACCCAGCATCACAATGTACGACAAATACATACAATTACGCTGCAATTATTGCATCCGAGCTTACGGTTCCAGGACCAGCACCACCTGGCACTTCAATGACAGTTGGACCATCCTCGCCCAAATTCAGGATGGATGCTACATAGACCGTATCCTCAGTGCATTCCAGTGATGATAACTTCCTTTCACAATTGAGCCAAAAATTGCTTTTTGTATGCTGTCAGTTGCTGAGCCTCACATTCTGCAAAAGTGAGAGCAGCCGAACAAACTGATGCTTACCAGATCTTACCAGGACCAAGGCGCAGTATTTCCAGTCAAGAAAAGAGAGTGGCTGTCCATTAGGTCTCCGAAGAGAATCACCTGGGGCTCTTCGGATCCTCACTCTGACTGCATATGCCATATGCATATAATATTTTTCAGTGCGTATATATATATACATATATATATATATAGGAACATAGATATATAGAGGGAGAGGGAGAGATGGAGACATTTGTATATGTTTTCTGGTGTACATATATATATATACACATACAATTATATATATTTATAATTATATGTGCTGTGCATGTGTATATGTATATATATTCAAAATTATATATATATATATGGTCACCCCCCCCCAGAACCGACCAAAGCAGCAACTTTCTGTACCTTCCTGCAACTTGGCTCACATCCTTTAAACTTGGTTAACACCCTTTCAACTTGTCTGCTCTTCAAGTTGTCTGTCCACCACTTAATACCATAAACAGAAAAAAACATCCGTATAAACCTCCATGTAATGATAACATAAAAAAAATACTTTGAGTCTCTTTGGAGAGGACCCCATGGAGAGAAATCAAAAAAACATTGAGAAAACCAAAAACAAAACAAAAAAACAATATTTGGAAACTCTTGGTGGGACCCCCCATCCCCAAGACCTCTGGAATATGTTTTTTTTTTCGGTTTTCCCAAAGGTTTTTGCATTTTTGGCCAGAAAACCAAAAAAACATCGAGAAAACCCCAAAAAAACAATATTTGGAAACTCTTGGTGGGACCCCCCCATCCCCAAGACCTCTGAAATATTGTTTTTTTTTGTTTTTTTTGTGTTTTTGTTTTTTTTGTTTTTTTTTGTTTTTTTTGTTTTCTCGGTGGTCTTTTTGCTTTGTGCCAATCCCCCCATCCCCAAGACCTCTTTTTTTTTGTTTTCCCAAAGGCGCTTGCATTTTTGGCCAGAAAACCAAAAAACATTGAGAAAACCAAAAAAAACAAAAAACAATATTTGGAAACTCTTGGTGGGACCCCCCATCCCCAAGACCTCTGGAATATTGTTGTTTTTTTGTTTTTGTTGTTTTTTTTGTTTTCTCGATGTTTTTTTTGCTTTGTGCCAATCGCCAAGACCTCTGGAATATTGTTCTTTTTTTTTGTTTTCCCGATGCTTTTGTTGGTTTGTGCCAATACCCCCATCCCCAAGACCTTTAGATATTTTTTCTGTGTTGTTTTATTTTTTTTGTTTCGCGGCAAAATCAAATTGTTTTACTGAATGATTTCCAGAATCATAGCATTCCTGTAGGAAAATGTATGCTGTTTTGCAAGATTGAATCTATTCTTGAATTACTACAGCATGGTTTTGAAAAGAGTGCCATCTTACTGACACATTCATTGAAACATGTGTTTTACGTTTGAAAGTGCAGATTCTTGTTTGCAAGGTGTGCAACATTATTGTAAGGAAGTGTAGGAAGAGCCTACTGTAGATTCCATTGATGATGCAAAAGCATGTTTAAAAATATGTTTTTTTGTTGTAAAGCAAGGATTGCACCACCTTCTGCAATATGTCCTTTCAAAGAGTACAACTGTTCTATGGAAATGTTGTTTTGTTTTGAAAAGGGTGCTATGTGACTCGACTTTCAAAAGGTCTTCAAAATGTGCAATATCTTATCTTGGTAAACAAAGTAGAATATGGCTTCAAACAACGCAAAACAAATTATAGTTATAAATTATAAATCTGAAAGCAAACTTATTCAAATATAATTATGGCAATGTAAACAAGTGCTACATGCCTATGCAAAGAGTGCAGCCGCACAATTACCTACAATATCTCTTTCAAACTAGTGCAGCATTTCCTTGAAAAAATGTCCTATTACTGCAAACTGTGCAAAATCTGTGACAATCAAGGAAAGCCTTCCTTTGAAGATGCACATATGTATGTGTATATTATATATATATGTGTGTGTGTATATTAGTTTTAAAAGTGAATAGTTTCTTGGCAAATCTGTGTAGCATCCCTCCAAGAAAGTGTAACATGAGTCTACAGCAGATTCCATCGATGATGCAATAATGCTTGAGAAGATGGTCGTATTACTTCAGCAAAGTGTGCCACCAATTTATGAAACATGCTGTTCAAAAAAGTATAGCATGAAACTAAGGTTATTATCTAGGACATGGCCGAACATTTCAAAATTGGAACTCTTACTTCTGTCGGCCATCTGCTTTTCCATAGCAAGCATGTCCTTCTTTATATCCCTTCCCCGGTAATTGTGAAGGTTTCACTGCGAGTCGCGTGTGATGACCTATAGGTATCATGTTCCTGCAATACTTACATTTGACCTACACGAACTATGTTACTATAACACATACATGTTAATATACCATCAAAAGTAGATTATGAAGACGGTCATGCGCATATGTATATATCAGGAAAACTTGTTGCAAAGTAATCGACCCAAAAAGTAATCGACCCAAAAAGTGTTGTTTTTATTGTAAATATCAGTGGAAATGTTGTTTTAATCGGTTCTGAGGGGATTTGATTAGCATATATATATATAGATATAGATAGATACATATATATATATATACATATATGTATATATATTGTGATTTTCCAATATCCAGATCCCAACCAGTCACATGGGTCAGTCGACATGTCCAATCATGCCATGACTTGGGTCTCAGCTACTCCTGCCGAATCAATCACCTGTGGTGCCGTCCGATGCGTAGGCCCGAGACAGGGGGTTGTGTGCTGGTGGTACGCTCCAAAAAGGGCGTGGACGCCTTTTGCTGCCAGGGTTGCAGTCTAGGGATTCATCGGTGATTTCAGCCATAGGCGTGGCCATCTACATTTCCAATTTGGTTGGACTTGGTGGAACCAACATCATTTCCGTTTGGGAACCTCATCCTTGGAGGGATTGACTACATCCTGTTGGTGGCTTGGCACCCTACCATTCACATTGGTAGCGGAGCCAGAAGCTCCTCAGGACTCCGGCTACCGGGTGGCCAAAACCAATTTTGTTCATCGGCATTTTGCTGTAGCGACCTCTGCATAGGTCCGTGCTTGTTTTCCTGGAAAGGAGCAGATCCAGTTTGCAAGTCAGTGCCCGTGCTTGAGACGCGATGTCAATTGATGTTGCCGATGGGACAGGAGTGTCTGGGTCGAACCAACCAGGCCACTCATCCCATCTTCCTTGGCATTTGATACCAAGTTTTGAACCAGGAGAAACCGATTTGTCAGAATACACAAGACGCCTGGAATTCCTTGCCGGATTATGGCCTGCTGAATATCTAGGGCAGTTGGCTCCTCGGGCAGCCTTACAGCGCAAGGGATCCGCATTCCAGAAGGTGGTTCGCATCCCTCCAGAGAAACTGAAAACAAATGACCTGAATGGGGTCAAGCTTTTGGTTCAAACCCTAGGCGGTGTCTGGGGAAAGACAACTCTTGAGGACAAGTACGAGAAGTTTGAACGAGCGATCTATGGGGTAGCACAAAAATCTGATGAGAGCAATGAGAGTTACATGGCCAGACATGAGATCGTTTTTGAGGATCTGGTGTCCCAAGGTGCCACGTTGACTGATGTCCGAGCGTATGTCCTGCTCAGGAACAGCATTTTGAACGCTGAGGACAAGAAGCGCTTGATCGTGGAAGCCAAGGGGGACCTCAAGTACGAGCAAGTGACTCAGGCTATCAGAATGTTAGGTGCCAAGTTCTTCCTGGACGTTCAGGGTCAACAACGGGGTCATAAGACCAAAACGTACGATGTGAACTATACTCAAGAAGCAGATGAGGAATATCACTATGGGGAGGATTCCAATTTTTCCTTTTCAGCCGAAGCCTCTGAAGTTTCTGACATGATGCTGGATCAGTTTGTGAGTGAGGGTGACGAAGATGCCTTGGTGATTCAACAGTTTGAAGATGCTCTGATTGAAACTGTGCAAAACGATGGTGAAATGGCCACGTTCATGAATACATACCTGGAAGCCAGACGTCGCCTGACAGAGAAAACTCGCAGCCGCGGGTTCTGGCCTGTCAGCGGGAAGGGTTCAGGCAAAAAGGGAAAGTTCAAGCAGGGGTTCCAACGCCATCGGAAACCTCTGGCACAGCGCATAGCAGAATCAAACTGCCGCATGTGCGGCCAACGTGGCCACTGGAAGGCAGAGTGCCCACGCCGCAATGCCGGCAGCAGCACGACCAATCCGTCTTCCAAGGCTCAGCCGACCAACACCATGATCGTTAATGATGCTGAGGTGGATGACGAAGACGCCGACGTCTATGTCTTGATGCCCGAAGTGATGCCCTGTTCTGATGTCACCGTGTCTGTCCAGGACCCGTCATGTGGTGGGATCAAATCACACTCCCATAAGTGTCATCTGATATGTCATAATGTCCATCATAATCACCACAATGATAAGGGGCATAAATCAAGGGGTAATCAAGGGGAATTTTTCCATAACGTCAGCCAGTGCATGAGCCGTATCATCCAGAGTCAGAAAACCCAGATCATGGCCAGGATGAAACCAGCTGAGAGCATGCGCACAACCCCCTCTCTCGAAACGGAGAGAAGTTTTCCGGATGCATCCGAAATGCGCCAACCGACCGATGTGCCCTCCAATGATTGTGAATATGCGAAGCCCTCTCAGAAAGTGACACCTATGATCTCCATTTCCACTGAAATTGCTATGTTTGCAACAACTCAGACCACTGGAATCCTTGATCTAGGAGCTTCGCAAACAGTCATGGGCCAACATCAGGTGCCAGAGTTTCTCGACAGTTTGCCTGAGGATGTCCGAGAGCTTGTTCAAGAACGGCCAGTCTCCATGTCGTTTCGCTTCGGGAATAACAGTGTTGTACCATGCCATAAAGCCATTTTTGTACCTGTGGATCGGTTTTGGATCAAGATTGCCATCGTTGAATCAAGGACCCCATTTTTGATTTCCAACAGCGTTTGCAGAAGTTTAGGAGCAGTCATAGACACCACTCGCCGAAGCATCCTTTTCAAAGTCCTAGGATGTGAGCTGCCGCTTGAACTGTCCAGCAAGAAATTGTTTCTGCTTGACTTTTGTGCCTTGACGGCTTGCTGTCCACCTCGACCACTGACCGTGAATCAGAGTGGAAAACATCAAATGATTGCAGCCGAAACCGTCTTGAGCAGTTTGTCTGAAGCCCAAGACACGAGCAGTTTTCAGGCAGGTCCCAGGTCTTTAGAAATGCAGACTTCCAGTGAGCAAACGCAGGCTGTGAAATCAGAATCAGTAGACAAAACCCCAGAAGCCGTGTTTAAGATAACTGATGATCCGAGAAGTCCAGAACCATGCATTCCAGAGTGCACCGGATCAAATCTCGTGAAAGACCCCACGTACTCATTTTTGAGTGATCCAACCGGTTCAGAAAGCCATGACTTCGCCAGATCTCGTGTCTCGTTTCGACACAGTCCATGCCCTGAAGACCCTGGAAGACCAGGATCAGGCGCCCCAGCAGATGTCCTACGAGGAATTGGCCCGACAGCCGATCCTGTTCGGAGAAGCCAAGAAGGGGCAAAAGTATGGAGAAGTTGTCCAGAAGGACCCAGCCTACTGCCGATGGTTTCTGAAAAAGTGGATCAACAGCCCGAAGGCAGAGCATCGCATGTTCTGCCACTTCCTGAACATGTGGATCGAAAGGAAAGAGCTGTCCTTGGGCATCGAGACCACCCCTGGAGAAATGGTGGGTCCCGAACCGACCAGTTCTCATGTGTGCCCCAAGGCCAAGGCCAAGAGCGTTGGGAAGCCTTTCAAACCGTTGATGCCGATCGATCTGGATTTGGAAGAAGAGGAGTGCTGGGATCGTCTGTCCCAAGACCACAAGACCGACAAGGAAGACGAGACTGCCAAGAGGCTGGATCATCTAGAAGGAGTTCTGAGCGAAGTGATCGGCCAACTGCAGATGTTGTCCCAACATCTCTCCGTGAGCCAGGCCAGCAAGTAGCCACGAACTCTGAGACTTTTCTGATTGAACAATGCATCCGTGAATATAATCAATATCTGCAAAACCCAGGGTCAGAAAGATTTTCCTGCCATACTGCCCATGTTCGGAAGCCACACCAATCCAATAAGATTCTTCAAGAACTTGTGCAATATGGGGTTTCTCATGGATGGATTTCTCAAAAAGGTGATTTGATTGGCTCACAAACCCCAGGAATTGATTCTCTGGAAATTTATTGTTCTTCCGACAGCCAGTTGACAAAGCAGTGCATCCGTCAGGGTCTCAGAGCCATGCGTTTTGGCCTTCGTGAAGGTGACCTGAGTCATTTTGAAGGTAGGGCCCAATTGTATCATGTGCTGTTCAAGTTTCGGCCACGGAACATCTGGATGTCACCGAAATGCAAGGCCTGGTGTCGATGGAACCAATTCAATGCCAGCCGATCTGAAAGCCTGGCCCAAAGGGTTATGCACGCCCGAATGGAGGATGAACCTCACCTGATGCTGTGTGAAGCCGTCTTCACTCTACAGAGTCAGCGGGGACCAGAGTTCCACTTCCACCTTGAACAACCGGTAGGCTCTGACATGCTTTATCAAGATTTCCTCCAGATCATTGTAGCAAACACACACCTAGCTCGATGTGATCTGTGCACCGCAGGTAACTTGAAGCATCCGGTAAGCAAGATGGCCCTTCAAAAGGGAACTCAGGTCTTGACTACATCTCAGATAATGTTTCAGTATTTAAGCTCTTTGCGATGCCCCCATGATCATGAACATTCCCAAGTTGCAGGATCCTTCAGAGATGCCACTGGAAAGAGTTTGAATGTTTCCACGTATTCTGAGATGTATACTCAAATGTTTGGTCAACGTTTAGCCAGAACATTTGCCGCAAGTAAGAAAGTTTCTGAGACATCCTGTGTGCACTCTCCAACTGTTTTTGCAGAGGAAGTGGAAGGAACTCCAGTCGAACCGGAAGCCAAACGCCGTCGATTGGCTTGCAAATCGACCAATCCGCCGGGATATCCAGTGCATGTGCCTGAGGCCCATCCGAAGATCATGCCATTGCCTCACCTAATTCAGCCCTCACGAACTGAGAATGGTAACCCCGAAGATGGAAAAGCTCTAGATCCACAGAATCATCAAGAATTGCTTCAGCAAGCCATGCAACATGCCCCACGGGTAGGTACAGTTGTGCTGCAGGAAGGGGAACTTTTTGACTATATTCAGAGGGCATTTTCCGAGAAACAGTTGAGAGTTGTTGAACTCTGCAAGGGGGCTGACCGATATCGTAAAGCACCCGTCAAGTTGATTAAACATGAGGCGCCCTGGAGAAAGACTCTCAGCTTGCACCGCCACAGCCTTGAGCCAATTGTCAGCCCATGGGTAAAGTGGGAAGCCCTCAGCAATAGGCAAATTTGTGCCTCAGCACCCCCATCACGAATCATGATTTCCATGTTTTTCAAAGATGATCAAGGAGTAAAACGTGAGATGCCCATGGAACCTTCCCTGAGTCCCAAGAAGGCCAAAGTGGATGAATCATGTGAGGATGAACTTGACGCCATCAGCCGTCAACTAGGTTTGGACCTTGGAAAAGAACCTGAAGATCCCACAGAACCGAAATCGAGTTCAGATCAAGTTTCCATCCCAAACACTTCCCAACATCAAGAGACCACCCAAAAACTCCAAGTATCCACACTTAAACATGGTCCCAAGTTTCTCAATCTTCCAATAGAGGATCGACAATGGTTATCCAAAATCCATCATAACCTGGGGCATCCCAACTGTGCCAAACTTCAAGCGGTCCTGAAACAACAGGGCTATGATGAACGCTTCATCCATGGACTTACAGACTTCAGGTGTGGTACGTGCCATGAACTGCAGGAGCCCAGAATTGCCCGTCCAGCGTCAATCTCCGAGCCAAAGGATTTTAACGACAGTGTCGGTTGTGATCTCATTTCTTGGACTGCAAAAGAGGGGAAAACCTTTCAGTTTATTCACTGTGTCGATTCTGCCACAAGTTTCCAGCAAGCCACACCAGTGATTCGAACGGATGCCGAGTCTCTCTTGGAGGCCATTTCCGATTGCTGGTTTCACTGGGCAGGAAATTGTAAACAGTTGATCATCGATAATGCTTCTCCTTTGTGCTCAGAACAATTTCAGAATGCAGCCCAAGCCCGAGATATCCACCTGCGAGTCGTAGCAGCCTATGCCCACTGGCAGATGGGTAAGACCGAGCGTCACGGAGACATCATCCAAGACATGCTCCAAAAATACGATGCTGAACATCCCATCCAAAATGAAGATCAGTTTAAAATGGCTTTGCGACACACATGTTGTGCCAAAAATGCTCTCTCTAAAGCCAAAGGGTATACTCCGGAAATTCTAGTGTTAGGCAAAAGTAGCCCACTTCCTGGTAGTATCAGTGATGAATTTCCCACAGCAGCTCAATACCTTGCGGAGAGTAACACCCCAGAGGGTATCCAATTCCGTCAACAGTTACAACTCCGTGAAAGTGCTCGCCGTGCATTCATCTCCGCAGAAAACAGTGAAAAGCTCCGGAGAGCCTTCCTTAGAAGACAACGTCCTCATCGAGGACATTTCACGGGTGGCATGTTTGTGATGTACTGGCGTCCAGGCAGGGGGGAATCTCCGGGCCAATGGCATGGGCCGGCCCGAGTGATAATCCAAGAATCCCAGAGTGTTGTGTGGGTAACTCATGCCAGCCGAGTATATCGCGTTGCACCGGAACACTTGCGATGTTTGTCTGAAAGGGAAGCAGCTCAGAGCTTGGACCACATGTCCCAAGAACCTATCCAAATGCCATATAAAACGATGGGTAAAGGGGTTTTCCAATATGAAGATCTAACTGAAGTGATGCCAAATACACCAAGCAATCCACCCATTCAAGAAGCTGATAATACCATGCCACCACCACTGAATCCACCTGTAACTCCTCCTGAACCAGCCCAACCAGATTCTGAACCCGGCAATATTCCCCAGTCCAATATTTCAAGTGGATACTCTGCAACGCCACCAAGAAGTGAATCACCAACAAATGCCACACCACCTCCAGAACTTGAAACTGTGCCCACTGATCCAAAAGATGTCCCAGTACCCGAAGCTGGCGACGATGAACTCATGATGGAAGATTATTGGGTACACCAGGGAAACCAACTCATCCGAGTGCATTGCAAACCACGAACATGTGCTTTTGAACCCACTATGACCTGTGATTGCCCTTGTGATTTCTTGAAAATCGGCGAAGACCGCATTACCACTGGGGCAGCGATCGGCCAAGTTCCCTGGAGCTGTTCCGACCAATGGGGAGCTGAAAGCGCCCGCTGGTCAACTGAGCAACCATGGACGGGAGTCACAGTTTTTCATGTTATCCCAGATGGGGGAGACGAAATTCCGGAAGTTGAAGATATCCTCAACACTTCCCCCGAACAAGTGTTTGAATGTGAAGTTTTCTTAACACAGGACGACATGGAACAAATATCCCATACTCCTGAAAACTGGTCAGCTTTAGTTGCCACCGCTGCAAAGAGGCAAAGGGTTGAAGTCAAGGTCAGAGACTTAACTCCTGAACAAAGAATTGAATTCGAGAAAGCCAAAGGGAAAGAAGTTGATCAATGGTTAGCCACCGAAACTGTCAGGAAAACCCTTCGCCATCGAATTCCTGATGCCAATATCTTGCGATGCCGATGGGTTTTGACATGGAAGGATTTGGACCCTCTTGATGCTGCCAAAGAAGGAAAATCTAGGAAGGCAAAGGCCAGGCTCGTGATCCTAGGATATGAAGATCCTGACATCACAGACATCCCAAGAGATTCCCCAACTTTGCAGAAAGAGTCCCGATCCTTACTGCTGCAGATGTGTGCCTCCCAAAAATGGAAAATTCGAAGCTTTGACATAAAGACGGCTTTCCTGAGGGGTTCCAAAAGAGATAACCGTGTTCTTGGGGTAGATCCTCCACCTGAAATGCGTTCCCGGTTAAACATGAAAGAAAATGAGATTTGCGAACTCATGAAATCTGCGTATGGACTGGTGAATGCTCCTTACTTGTGGTATCAGGAACTTAAGGAGGAATTACTCAGGTTGAACTTTACAATAAGCCCACTTGATCCATGCCTGTTCTCCCTTATGGATACTGATGGAAAAGTACACGGTTTACTTGGGATCCACGTGGATGATGGCCTCTGTTGTGGTGATGAAGTATTCGACAAGGTAATACTTGAAAAGAAATTTCCATTTGGAGCCAAACGTGAGACAGATTTCACATTTACAGGAATTCACATCAGACAAGACCATCAGTGGAATATCCATCTTGATCAGAAAGAATACATCCTGGGAATTGACCCTATAGCCATAGACCGACATCGCCGTAAAAATGAACAAGAATCTATCAACGAGAGTGAACGCCAAGGTCTCAGAGGTCTCATAGGCTCACTTCAATATGCTGCAATTAACACTCGACCAGATGTTTCCGCAAAACTAAGTTTCCTTCAATCAAAAATCAATTGCGCCACAGTACATGATCTACTTGAAGCCAATCGCCTATTGGGAGAAACCAAGAAACATGCCGAAGTAACAGTAACCATTTCTAGCATTCCAGTCAACCAAGTGAGATTGGTTTCATACTCTGATGCATCTTTCGCCACACGAGAAAAGAAGCAGAGCCAAAAGGGTGGAATCATCTTAGCGACTCACGAAAATGTTTTTCAACAACAAAGTGCACGTGCCAGCCCATTAGTTTGGTTCTCAAAGAAAATAGACAGAGTAGTTGCCAGCACCCTAGCTGCTGAAACCTTTGCTCTATCCACAGCCGTGGATTTGCTGGATTGGATGCGCTTGGCATGGGAATGGATTAAGAACCCTCAAACACCATGGAAGAATCCCGAAACTGTATGGAAAAGTGCACCTCCAAGCATAGCTGTAGTTGATTGCAAGTCTCTTTTTGACGTGATCTCCAAGAACACCACTCCTCAGATCCATGACCATCGAACCCTGATCGAAGCTTTGGTCATCAAGGACCACTTGCAGTCTGGAATCAAACCTCACTGGGTTCACAGCGCTGCACAGCTGGCCGACGCCCTTACAAAGTCCATGGATTGTAGTCGACTGCGAGACTTCTTGAAACACTGTGCTTGTTGTTTGCATGATATCGATGAAATACTCAAAGAAAGGGCCGACAAGAAGGCTCAGAAAACCTGGCTGTCAAATGCCATCGCACCACCTGCCTGTTCCGAGGCTCCTGGGGATAATTTTATGATTGGGGTAAAAGAGTAAAAAAATAAAAACTTAAATTAAACATATAAAGTTTTGGGAGTGTGATTTTCCAATATCCAGATCCCAACCAGTCACATGGGTCAGTCGACATGTCCAATCATGCCATGACTTGGGTCTCAGCTACTCCTGCCGAATCAATCACCTGTGGTGCCGTCCGATGCGTAGGCCCGAGACAGGGGGTTGTGTGCTGGTGGTACGCTCCAAAAAGGGCGTGGACGCCTTTTGCTGCCAGGGTTGCAGTCTAGGGATTCATCGGTGATTTCAGCCATAGGCGTGGCCATCTACATTTCCAATTTGGTTGGACTTGGTGGAACCAACATCATTTCCGTTTGGGAACCTCATCCTTGGAGGGATTGACTACATCCTGTTGGTGGCTTGGCACCCTACCATTCACAATATATATATATATATATATTATACATATCCAGCCACATGGTTCGTCTACGTTCCTCTCATGATTCTTGACGCCAAGTCCGCAAATTCCGCAAGTTCAAACCCTTGGGTCGCAAAGCACCTTGTGACAAGCATCACATCCGATTTCTACGAAGCCTGCTCTCATGGCTTCAATGGAAGCCAGAGGAATCATGTCCTTGGAATGCAAGGGTCAAGATGACCATCAGGACGAATACCATCAGGACATCCTTCCAAAAAACTGTAGAAAAGATTAAGGTCAAATACGGTCAAATCATAGGAAGAAGACGGAATAGCACACTCCACCACATCAGAATCAAAGGCAGTTTGAAAGCACCGGGCAGCCCTGGACTGTGGCAAATGCAAATCAAAGGGTCCAGAAATGCATGCATCGCCCTGGATCGGTCAAGATTGTCGTAGACTTTCTGGATCGTAGCTTCATCTGGAAGACCATCGAAGAAGCGTAGCTTTCCAATGCTGGTGTCGTATTCCTTGAACACTTGAAATCGGGATGAATCTGTGAATGCGGTAGAGCTCATTAGAGAATGAAACACTTGGTCTGCGAGCAATCGAAAGGTTGTGTTACTGTTACAGGGAAGTGTTTCGCACTTCCTCATGGTTGAAAAGTTGGAAAGGGTTCGCAGTGCTGCTTTCGGGGACAAGGAGTTGGAAAATGGCGAGTGTCATCTTTGGTCGTGATGCATTCCGGTATCTTCGCAAAGGCCATGCTGCGCTCGCAAGGCCAAGGTAGCAGGCGGCAAGGCTAAAAACTACCGAGCCAACGCAGAGGCGCGCGCAAGTTCTGTGGAGAAACCAAAAAGGCCCAACAGCCCCAACGCATCCCAGTCAAATCATGTCAAATCCTAAGCTGTCTGAGCTTTTCTGCAGGTCCATGACCCACACAGGGCGTTCACAGCAACGTCGTGGAAGCCTTCTGTTTATGGTAGAGGTGTGATGGCAATGGTCAATGGTGCAAACAAACAAGCCGTGCTTTCACAGGAGCTTGGTTTCATAAAAACTTTTAAACATGTCAGCCGGAAAGAACTGCCTTGATGTTGATCGCTTCATAGTGCCGAAGTAGCTGAGCAATGTGTTCAGGAGGATTCACAATTTTCCTAAGATCAGATTGAACAGCACAAGCTACCAACAGGATTACAAGGGCTTTATGGCCTTTGTGGAAAGACAAACTGCTAAGTTGATGCAAGGACTTAGATTCGATTGAACAGATCACGTCAGTTCACAGCATATATGTCCATACCAAGCTTCATGCCAGCTTCCAAACACAATTTCTCCAACTCGTCATGCCATGTCTTCAAGGCATCAGTTGGCAAGTCTAGGAGCTGGGCATCGTTGGGCTTAACCCTGTCTCCAAAGGCTGTCCGCAGCACTGCTTCAGAACGTAGAATGTGGACCAAGCCTGCCAGCACCTCCTATCAGTGTGCGCAGTAGCTGAAAGGCTCACCGGGTCAAAAGGGGGAAGTATGTGATATGTACATATTGTAGATGGATACAATATATAATTACCCACAGACGCCGTGTGTTGCCCAGACATTAACATTGAGAATGTCGTGCTGTCGAATATATGATAGGAGACATTGCAGAAAATACTGCGTATACGCAATGTTTTCCAGTTTAGGATTCAAAGTTTTCAGAGCCTAGGTTTTAGGGTTTAGGGTTTTAGGGTTTGGGGTTTTAGGGTTTGGGGTTTTAGGGTTTAGGGTTCGTCGTCTGGGAAATCTCAAAACAATGGCCCTGCGCAGGTGTTTGAGCATGTTGAAGGATAATGTTTAAACATGTTCGCTGCAACCCCTACGTTGCTCCGCGTCGGAATCAAAAATACTGAAGTATATAATAGTACATAGCACATAATATATCATATATTACATCAAATATAAGTCAGAGGGGGTGCCAATTTTTGATCCCTTAGGAAGAAAAGTTGATGTAATGATCCCTGTCAACGTAGTAGTCAGAGGGGGTGGCGGATTTTGATCCCTCAACAAGATAAGTTCATGTTCTTATTATCATCAACACATAAGTCAGAGGGGGTTGCAAATTTGGATCCCTGTATGAAGATAAGTTAATGTTATGATCCCTGTCAACGTATTAGTCAGAGGGGGTGGCGGATTTTGATCCCTCAACAAGATAAGTTCATGTTCTTATTATCATCAACATATAAGTCAGAGGGGGTTGCAAATTTGGATCCCTGTATGAAGATAAGTTAATGTTATGATCCCTGTCAACGTATTAGTCAGAGGGGGTGGCGGATTTTGATCCCTCAACAAGATAAGTTCATGTTCTTATTATCATCAACACATAAGTCAGAGGGGGTTGCAAATTTGGATCCCTGTATGAAGATAAGTTAATGTTATGATCCCTGTCAACGTATTAGTCACAGGGGGTGGCGGATTTTGATCCCTCAACAAGATAAGTTCATGTTCTTATTATCATCAACATATAAGTCAGAGGGGGTGGCAAATTCGGATCCCTTTATGAAGATAAGTTGAGGATATGGATTGGATCCTTTGGATCATTCCCCCATTCCCTATCAAGCACCAGAAAAGATGATGATGGTGATGATGATGATGATGATGATATGCGGATGATGATGATGATGATGATGATATGCGGATGATATGCGGATGACGATGATGATGATGATGATGATGGTGATGGTGATGGTGATGATGATGATGATGATGATGATGATTCTCTTGAGGTGTGGAGCAACGTCCGGGTTGGAGGGAGCATGTTTAAACACCATTTGAACCTTCCGGGCAACACACAGCGCCTGGCCGTATAATTACATTGCATACCAATCTATTTAACATAATATTATATAATTTAATTTAATAAAATATAATATAATATATTATTAAAATATAACATTATATAACACAATAACAATTTAATATTATTATATATACAAATTTATATATATATGTGTGTGCGGCCCCACCGCTAACCACAGTTTCGTAGCAATCTTACCATCATTGCGCAATGTTGATTTACAAGGGGTATCGCTAAGGCTAAACATAGCTGAAGTGGATATGATATTGTACTTGTAGTATATACTATTCATACTTACATTGTATGTACTACTAGTATTAATTGTACCAAGGCGGGTGCATTATCATTTGCTTGTAAAACTAGTCCTTTCCTTTTCCCTTCCTTTTCCTTGCCCTTTTCTGTTTTTTTCCTTTCCTTTTCCTTCCCCTTTTTCTGTCCTTTTCCTTTCGTTTCTTGTTTTTCGTTTTCTTTCCCTTTCCTTTTCCTTTCTTTTCTCGTTCCTTTTCCTCTTCTTTCTCTTGCCTTTGCCTTTCTCTTTCCTTTTCCTTTCTGTTCGCTGCTCTTCCTTTTCATTTCCTGTTTCTTTTTCTGTTCCTGTCCTTTTCCTTTCTCTTTCTTTTCTTTTCCTTTCCCTGTCCTTTTCCTTTCCTTTTCTTTCAACCCTGAGCCCAAGTCTATCACCGATGCCAGCACTTGACGAAATCAACACTCATGAAATATAATTATCAACTATTGAATTCAACATGGGGTATCGCTATTTGGAAAGGTCCCATCGCTAACCTCAGTTTTTTGCACTTTCTGAAAACCAATGTCCAGCCAATACATATCTTAGTATCCGCGAGTTTTGATGGTTGCGCATATATATGTGTGTATTGATTGATTTTATCAAAATATAATTGTACATACTATACATCTGTTAAATGTCTGATGGGTCAACAGAAAGCACTGCCGCACCCATGAAGAGAGCCTGGAAGGCTTCTTTCTTCAGTTCCAGTCGAGGCCAGAGGTGAGAGAACATGTCCGAAGCACTCTTGGATTTGGCATTCTCCTCAGCATCAGGACAACTTACAGCCTCAAAGCACGTGAGATTTGCAAACACAGACCTGAACAATTTGTGTAAGCACATGAAGTTTGTAGAGATCAATATGAATGTCTATGAGTCTATCCTTATCCTGAACCAAGTAGCCAGTTGGAGCTTCAAGGCATCAGCATAAATCTGACAGATCGCTTCCTTGATAATGTACTCATTCCAACTTGCCCAAGTTTTATGAATCCCATCAGTATCTTCAGCCTGGCGCCAAATGCCACGACGATTATCTTGTAGCGCGAAGCCTGCATGAACATGCACTGGCAGTCCTGCGCCAGCAAAACGGCAAAAAGCAACATATATAAAACCGAATAAGACTGACTATGGACCTTGCAGAGCAGGGATGAGACCATGATCACACAAAGGAACCGAACGAAATTCTATCATGGTGATAGATGATCACTATCACTGCTGTGACTAGCACTGTGACGATGATCCGATGTTGATTGCTATGCCACTATGGGCACAATGCAAGGATGCCAGTGACAATGTCCTGTCTTGATAGGCAATGGCAAGTGGGCAAAGGCCAGCCCTGTGGCAGCTCCGCCCAAGGGCATCGCAACACATACAAACGGCACCTCTCCGGGCAAATCAAGGGCGTGACAATCGAAGAAGCGTCCAAATCGAAGCCAATGAGCCTCTTGAGCCTCTTGAGCCTCTTCGGGACCAGAGCGACTCTTGAAAATGATGTGCTCATGGACCGTCGGCGCAGTGGAAAGGGACTTCTTGAGCTCATCCTGCCACAAAGATCCACCAATCACACCATGGCATTGCAATCGGCATTAAGAATCGAAACTGGTCAACCAGTATAGTCAAATCTGATTGGGGCGCAAGGTACCTGAAGGTGCTTCGTGGTGTCAAACTGTTTCAAGAACTGCTTCACATCCAAGAGCGAATGACCAAGCTCCTCTCGCCGCTGCGGCTCTTGAGGCTCTGGCTGTTCCACTTCTATTGAAGCCAGCCTTTGCATTTCATGATGTTCCTCGCAGACAAAAATCTCCAAACAGCGCAGGCGAGGCAAGAACATGGCCACATCACCACGGCGCATGACCTTCACGAACTCCTGGCGGCAATCCAAGTTACAACCTGCAAAGTAAAGTGAAATGGACTCGAACTGTCTATAAACTTATCACATCCAAAGCGTTCAATTTTCTTCCCTGGCATACTCTGGGGGGCAGCCAGTGTCTTTCAAGACTCCTCGAAAACTTGTTGCGCCCTCTTGGGTCCAAATTCTTCAGGCATAAAACTCGATTCACTCGCCCAGGACTTCTGTCTCAAAGGAACCTTGCCAAGGAGTCGGAGTCTACTAACTAGTCTAAAGCCCCGGAAAAATAAAAGTAAAGCACAGGCAGCGCTTGATTCACGCTTGACAAATAAAGCGGTCTCTAGCGCTGCTAGTCAAGTAGCACGAATGATGGTTCCATCGAATGGAGTGTCCATGGTGCATCCGAAGAAATTAAATGGTGCACATTCATCAGGATAAGCTTCAGAGAATTTCTTCCCACCGAAGAGCTCTGATTCAAAATCAATTCTGGCCCCATACCTTCCATTGCTCGATACTCTCTCATCTGGATCAAGCTCTGCAAACTTCGTGCCAGAGACAATCTGGATAACGTCGCCGATATGGAAGAAGGAGCGTGAACCCATGCCATATTTACCAACTTCGCTCGGTGAGTGCTTTTTCTCGCTTTTGTAGAAGCTCTGAAGGCTTTTCCAGTCTCTCTCTTCAAAACCTCCATTGTCATAGAACAAAATCGCCGGACCCTGCAACCGAGCCCGCCAAGAGTAATCCTTTCGAATGTGCTCCGTTGGGTGGTGCTGCAAATCCAAAACTGCACAGAACCGTGTGGCACGATCAGTGTCTTCAGCATTCTGGAGAGCTTCTGATATGAACTGGCCTCCGCTTGGGTATTGTTGCAGTAAATTCTGAAGTACTGAACTTGGAGACACTTGAACTCCAAAGTCCTCGAAAGTCAGCGCATGAGTGGAGCTTGATTCATCACAGAATTGAAGGTCTATGAGTCTTTGCTACGGTACCATCAGCTTCCTGGCATTCCCTCCACAAATGACAAACTATGGTGCTACCACAGAGTGAAGCCATACGTACCCGGGTGTGTTTTAATCTGCAATTGTCAAGACATATCAAGACTATATATGCGCAGCAGTCCTCGTCCTGCATAACCACCCACTGCTTTTCTCACCTCTTGTCAAGCGAAATGAAAAAGCTCCACAAACATAAAAATCTCTGGTTTACGTGGCTGGGTACCCGGCGGTGTGGATCCTCCAAGGAAAAAGGATAGGACAGGTCTTGGAAATGGCTTCTGGGTCAAATCCGGCTTGAGCCACTTGCATCCGAGGATTGTGTGTTTGTGGTGTGATGTGCCCAGTGCACCTGCAAAATTCCACCAGCTGCAACGATCATTTCACAGACAGCCAACGACTTTTTCCTCGGTGACACTCATGAAGGTCCATTGGATTGAGCCCACCAGCCTTGGTGGATCAGTGTCATCAGCAAGTTTGAAGAAAAAGTTCCCCCCGAAAAAAATATACCAGCGTTGAACTGTTGCCCGCCATGGGACCGTAGGTGGAAAAAACAAATCAAGAACAAAGGCAATCCGAAAACAAGCCGGAGACAGAAGTGGGAAAGAAGTAGGGAAAATGGGAGACAAGTGGTAACCAAGTGAAATTCTTCCATTCCAGGAACAGCACAGAAACACAAGCAGAAGACAACAAGGAGACAAAGAGAATTCGTCCGTCCCAAGGCAACCCCAGGACAGGAACAGCAGTGGGAGACAAGTGGAAGGAAAGCGGAAGCAAAAGATGTTTTCCGTCCCAAGCCAGCCGCAACACAAACAGAAATGGGAAACAATCTGGACACAAGCCAAATTCGCCCGTCCAAAGCAGCCACAGGTGGCAAACAGGTTGAAGACAAGTAGGTATTGGGAAACAGTGCGAAACAAGAAAGTAGGAGACACATGTAAGCATCATGCGGTGCACAGCATCTACTGGGGGAGGCCACTGCAGAGATAATGCGGCCCAGGGTACCCAAAGCGTACTGGGAGACAGTGGGAGACAAGTGGGAGACAGGCAAAATCACGCGACCCAAACCTTCAACCCGTTCAAAGGAGTACGAACCCCATAGCAAAATCATGCGGCACAGGCATGCAACCCTTTGTAAAAGAATAAAAACTCCATATAGAGGTAAACATGTTTGGGAGAAATCCATCAAATAGTATGCCTCCTTTCAACTGTTGCACTTTTGACCCCAAGCTCTTTGAGGCACACGCCGTGTGAGGTCTGGAAGAAAGAGGCGGGCACCTGCCATAGAGCAGTCTAGAATCATCTGGAAAGCCGCACTGACTTCGATTCCAATTGTTTCGTTGTTGATTTTGATTAATTTTGCATTCAGTGGGCGAACCGTCTGTCAACCTCTCAATCGACTCAAGCACCATGGGTTCATGCCACCTGTCCATGGAAAGAGGTGCCAGGCGGCACAGGTGCAGCCTCAGACTTCAGACCAAACTGCAAAGATCCGCCATGCAAAAGCCACTAAGGCAACAGCCGAAATCGCTGGCATAGCCTGGTAGCCTCATCCAAATCACAAAAGTTTATGGCGCGCTTCTGTGACAAGCATTCTGAGAAGGATGGAAGTGGTTCCCTCCGCTTCCTGATCTAACCCCTCTGCGTATTGTGGGGTTCTTGATGCGGGCCTGCAGATGCACTGGAACCTTGCCATGGTCCTGGTGCCACCGAGAGCGCCTAGCAAACACTGAGGATCAATCATCAAAGTTGTCACAGGCAACAGGGAGAAAACGAACATGAAACAACATCTGGCCAGCTGTCCCCTCAGCCAGTAGTATCAGTAGTGCCTCTGGTGGAACTTTCAACCTCGATGCAGCGCTTCGGCTTGAGTCTTGTCATGTGCACCCCCCAACGAGGGAATAAGCCAATAAGCCCAATGGTTGATAGGTCTTCACGGTCTTCACGGTCTTCACAACCCTTCAATAAGGCCTTATTTATCTTATTTTGCTTGGCAGGTGACCTTTGGGGGCCAGGGTTCCATTCCAAAAGAATTAAGACCCTGCTCAGAAATCGAAATTTAGACCCTGCTCAGCTCGCCTAAAGTCTGGACCCCCGGACCGTTGCAAATGCCTTGGGTCGATCTCGAAAGCACAGTGAGGACACCGGATGTGATTGGGCTCAGCATTCGCCTGCAGAAAACTTCAGGTGCAAAATAGTTCCTTGGTTGACAACTTCAACGCAACTTTCACTTGCTCACCAGCCCCTTCATCTATCTTCATCTTCTGTCTATCAAGTCTTGCCGTACGCCTTAGCATTTTCCTTTGGCGACTTTGACTTCGGTGGCGTCGACGAGCCCTGGCATTTTTAGCACAACTCCAGGAGATACAGGGAATGGCTCATGGCAAATTTGACGAAGTCTGGACGGAGCGAGGACGAAGTACGGACGAAGTGCGGACAAAGTGCAAACGAGTGGATAAGATTTGATAAGTGTTTTGAGGTGTTTGGGCAGCATGTTTTATGACATGTTTTGACTTGTTGCATACTTTTCACAGTCCATCCTGCTTCTCTTCGCTGCCAGCCTCTTTGGACGTGGGGCCTTGGTACCAACGGACTTCGTTGCCGATATCACACACGTGTTTCAATCATTTTCAATCATGATAGTCTGTTTTTCGCAATTTGACACCTGCATGCCCCAATGTTGCGCACACACATACACGAATTGACTACATACTTGTACACATTTATGCATACCGCATACCTATATATACATGTTTGCCAATGTGTGTGCGTGTGCGCGCGCACTGAACATCTATCAGATGTTGGAATTCTGACCAGCTAAAAATAGAGGCAGTTTGCCACGACTGCTTCCGGGTAGAAAGGAAGTTTCCCGTTTTAAAGATTAGCTGGTGACTATTGAAACCAGATTTCATCCATGTTTTGTCCAATCCCTTTCTGCATTTTACATGATGCTTTTCAATGGCTCGCACGCCACTGCTCCGCCAAATAGTTACACTCCCGGGAACAAACGTGTCTCAGGCTACCGTTTCAGGTATCAACTAACATGTCCACTCTATACCGGCGTTTTCCTGGGGAATGCATTGCAACTTTCTTTTTACACATTGACCCAAAAACAGCTGACATGTCTCAGTTCCTGCAATTGGGGCCCTTGGATTTCGACCCTGATCTGGGATATGTTAGCTATTTTTGGGGGATAGATTCAGCCAATAACCACTCACATATCTCAAAATCACATCCTCTGAACAACACGGACACGTTAGGTGGACGTTTTCCATGGCCAGTAACCCTTAGTAAATGCAACTGGTTTCTGGAACACACCCCCAATCTTCATATATGACGCGCTCTTCCGAGGAGTTGGGACTCTTTTTTCTGCTCGTTTTGCTATCAATGCGGTCTGGAAATAAGGATTGGAAGTGCAGTGCGTGCTCTTTCGTACCAAACAGGGACATGTTAGCAAGTTGGAATTCGGAAACAATGAACAACAAATGAGCAGCACCTGTGCCACTTCATCTCGGATGCTGGCCATGACTTTGGGGTTCAGGGAAAACAACAGTGTTTTGACAAAAATTGGGTCTTGTAAGTGCAGTCATTCCCCGAAGAGATTCCAATATCTCAAGCTACTGAATATTGGCCTTTTCAATGTGGGGTTCCAAAAACCAGTTGCATTTGGGGCCCTTGGATTTCGACCCTGATCTGGGATATGTTAGCTATTTTTGGGGGATAGATCAGCCAATAACCACTCACATATCTCAAAACCACATCCTCTGAACAACACGGACACGTTAAGTGGACGCTTTCCATGGCCAGTCATCTAACCCTTACACCGGTGAAATCTAACATAGCGTTTTTTAGCCCTGGCACCAACTCACAAACATAGCATCTGGCTACGTTGTCAACCCTGGGGATTTGGAGAAAGTGATCATTTGGGTGATTTCTGCCAGCACCTGCTAACATAGCCTCTGTTTCCGTCCTCCCAATGTTTGGCATTCCCCAGGAAGTGGGTAAAAGAAATGTACCAGAATAAGCTAACATAGCTGTCTGGAGACTTGTCACAGCTTGGAACCACCAAATGGAAAGTGCTATGTTAGCATCAAACTCCACGGAAAACATGTTTTAGAAAACAGGAAGCCGAACACATCAATCAATCAATCTAGAATGAAAGTACCCCTGGTTGCTAGGTTAGGTGTCTCTTTTGAGTCTCCAGCCGACCAGATCAAACCACAACTGTTTTTGGATGTCTTCCTGGGGATCAGCCTTACTGGACCCAAAAAAGCTTCAAAATCAACAATTTTATATAATCGATTGAATAAGGAAAAAAACTCCTGGTCAAAGTTCCCAAACTTCCAATAGTACATCGTAATCATCATGGCAGCAAGTAGCCAGATTGGCAACTTTGACCAGGAGTTTTTTTCCTTATTCAATCGATTATATAAAATTGTTGATTTTGAAGCTTTTTTGGGTCCAGTAAGGCTGAGCCCCAGGAAGACATCCAAAAACAGTTGTGCCAGTCACGATTTTCAATCCAAAACCAAAGCTTTGGCAACAGGACTACTAACATAGCGTTTATCAGCCTTTCCACCAATATATGGTTCCAAAAACATTTAATCGTACTTCATAGTAGCAAGTAGCGAGATTGGCAACATCGACCAGGAGTTTTTTTCCTTATTCAATCGATTATATAAAATTGTTGATTTTGAAGCTTTTTTGGGCCCAGTAAGGGTGAGCCCCAGGAAGACATCCAAAAACACTTGTGCCAGTCACGATTTTCAATCCAAAACCAAAGCTTTGGCAACAGGACTACTAACATAGCGTTTATCAGCCTTTCCACCAATATATGGTTCCAAAAACATTGAATCGTACTTCATAGTAGCAAGTAGCGAGATTGGCAACATCGACCAGGAGTTTTTTCCTTATTCAATCTATTATATAAAATTGTTGATTTTGAAGCTTTTTTGGGCCCAGTAAGGGTGAGCCCCAGGAAGACATCCAAAAACACTTGTGCCAGTCATGATTTTCAATCCAAAACCAAAGCTTTGGCAACAGGACTACTAACATAGCATTTGCGCAGGGTTCCCAAAACCTCCATCACCCTTACTGGACCCAAAAAAGCTTCAAAATCAACAAGTTTATATAATAGATTGAATAATTAATGAAAAAGCTCCTGGTCGATGTTGCCAATCTCGCTACTTGCTACTATGAAGTACGATTAAATGTTTTTGGAACCATATATTGGTGGAAAGGCTGATGAACGCGCGCACAAACGAACGCTAACAAAGCAGTTCCCGATTGAACCTGCTTGATGCTTCACACGCGCCAAGTTAGCACCAAAATGCCCATGTCACACCATGCGTTCCCAACGCCAAGTTAGTTGAATCTCAGCCCCAAAACCCAAACACTAACATAGCAAAAAAAATAAAAAATAAAAAAACTTTCAACAGGTAAGATTTCACGAGAGTAGTAAATGCAACTTGTTTTTGGAATGCACCCCCAATCTTCCTGCCCACCTCCGAGCATCATCTATGATGCGCTCTTCCGGAAGGAGTTGGGACCCCTTTTTTCTCCACCGTTTTGATATCAATGCAGTCTTTGATTCGAGCCCTATTGGGGTCTGGAAATAAAGATGCTGGGGCGTCCGGGGCGGTAGTCTTCTGGCAGTTTCCCGGGAACCCCCAGAGGGGGTGACAACTTTTCCACTAACATGTCCATTCTGGACTTTCAACTAACATGTCTCAAGTGTGGGGCATTTATCAAAGCCTATGTTCACAGCAGCTAACGTATCCAAAAAAAACACCAAAAAAAGTGGATACGTGTCTCGGGCTACCGTTTCAGGTATCAACTAACATGTCCACTCTGTACCAGCGTTTTCCTGGATTTCCTGGGGAATGCATTGCAACTTTTTTGGGGACCATTGACCCAAAAAACAGCTAACATGTCTCAGTTCCTGCAATTGGGGCCCTTGGATTTCGACCCTGATCTGGGATATGTTCGCTATTTTGGGGGGACAGATTCAGCCAATAACCACTCACATATCTCAAAACCACATCCTCTGAACAACACGGACAATTAAGTGGACGCTTTCCATGGCTAGTCATCCAACCCTTAGTAAATGCAACTGGTTTTTGGAATGCACCCCCAATCTTCCTGCCCACCCACGAGCATCATCTATGATGCGCTCTTCCGCAAGGAGTTGGGACCACTTTTTTCTCCACCGTTTTGTTATCAATGCAGCCTTTGATTTGAGCCCTATTGGGGTCTGGAAATAAGGATGCTGGGGCGTCCGGGGCGGTAGTCTTCTGGCAGATTCCCGGGAACCCCCAGAGGGGGGGACAATTTTTCCACTAATATGTCCATTCTGGATTTTCAACTAACATGTCTCTAGTATAGGGCATTTATCATAGCCTATGTTCACAGCAGCTAACGTATCCAAAAAAAACTTTTTTCCACAAAAAAGTGGATACGTGTCTCGGGCTACCGTTTCAGGTATCAACTAACATGTCCACTCTGTACCGGCGTTTTCTTGGATTTCCTGGGGAATGTATTGCACCTTTTTGGTGCCATTGACCCAAAAACAGCTAACATGTCTCAGTTCCTGCAATTGGGGCCCTTGGATTTCGACCCTGATCTGGGATATGTTCGCTATTTTGGGGGGATAGATTCAGCCAATAACCACTCACATATTTCAAAACCACATCCTCTGAACAACACGGACACGTTAGGTGGACGCTTTCCATGGCCAGTCATCCAACCCTTAGTAAATGCAACTGGTTTTTGGAATGCACCCCCAATCTTCCTGCCCACCCACGGGCATCATCTATGATGCGCTCTTCCGGAAGGAGTTGGGACCCCTTTTTTCTCCACCGTTTTGTTATCAATGCGGTCTTTGATTTGAGCCCTATTGGGGTCTGGAAATAAAGATGCTGAGGCGTCCGGGGCGGTAGTCTTCTGGCAGTTTCCCGGGAACCCCCAGAGGGGGGAACAACTTTTCCACTAACATGTCCATTCTGGATTTTCAACTAACATGTCTCTAGTATAGGGCATTTATCAAAGCCTATGTTCACAGCAGCTAACGTATCCAAAAAAACTTTTTTCCACAAAAAAGTGGATACGTGTCTCGGGCTACCGTTTCAGGTATCAACTAACATGTCCACTCTGTACCGGCGTTTTCTTGGATTTCCTGGGGAATGCATTGCAACTTTTTTTGGGACCATTGACCCAAAAACAGCTAACATGTCTCAGTTCCTGCAATTGGGGCCCTTGGATTTCGACCCTGATCTGGGATATGTTCGCTATTTTGGGGGGATAGATTCAGCCAATAACCACTCACATATCTCAAAACCACATCCTCTGAACAACACGGACACGTTAGGTGGACGCTTTCCATGGCTAGTCATCCAACCCTTAGTAAATGCAACTTGTTTTTGGAATGCACCCCCAATCTTCCTGCCCACCCACGAGCATCATCTATGATGCGCTCTTCCGGAAGGAGTTGGGACCCCTTTTTTCTCCACCGTTTTGTTATCAATGCAGTCTTTGATTTGAGCCCTATTGGGGTCTGGAAATAAAGATGCTGGGGCGTCCGGGGCGGTAGTCTTCTGGCAGTTTCCCGGGAACCCCCAGAGGGGGGGACAACTTTTCCACTAATATGTCCATTCTGGATTTTCAACTAACATCTCTAGTATAGGGCATTTATCATAGCCTATGTTCACAGCAGCTAACGTATCCAAAAAAACTTTTTTCCACAAAAAAGTGGATACGTGTCTCGGGCTACCGTTTCAGGTATCAACTAACATGTCCACTCTGTACCGGCGTTTTCTTGGATTTCCTGGGGAATGCATTGCAACTTTTTTGGGGACCATTGACCCAAAAACAGCTAACATGTCTCAGTTCCTGCAATTGGGGCCCTTGGATTTCGACCCTGATCTGGGATATGTTCGCTATTTTGGGGGGATAGATTCAGCCAATAACCACTCACATATCTCAAAACCACATCCTCTGAACAACACGGACACGTTAGGTGGACGCTTTCCATGGCCAGTCATCCAACCCTTAGTAAATGCAACTGGTTTTTGGAATGCACCCCCAATCTTCCTGCCCACCCACGAGCATCATCTATGATGCGCTCTTCCGGAAGGAGTTGGGACCCCTTTTTTCTCCACCGTTTTGTTATCAATGCAGTCTTTGATTTGAGCCCTATTGGGGTCTGGAAATAAAGATGCTGGGGCGTCCGGGGCGGTAGTCTTCTGGCAGTTTCCCGGGAACCCCCAGAGGGGGGAACAACTTTTCCACTAACATGTCCATTCTGGATTTTCAACTAACATGTCTCTAGTATAGGGCATTTATCATAGCCTATGTTCACAGCAGCTAACGTATCCAAAAAAACTTTTTTCCAAAAAAAGTGGATACGTGTCTCGGGCTACCGTTTCAGGTATCAACTAACATGTCCACTCTGTACCAGCGTTTTCCTGGATTTCCTGGGGAATGCATTGCAACTTTTTTGGGGACCATTGACCCAAAAACAGCTAACATGTCTCAGTTCCTGCAATTGGGGCCCTTGGATTTCGACCCTGATCTGGGATATGTTCGCTATTTTGGGGGGATAGATTCAGCCAATAACCACTCACATATCTCAAAACCACATCCTCTGAACAACACGGACACGTTAGGTGGACGCTTTCCATGGCCAGTCATCCAACCCTTAGTAAATGCAAATGGTTTTTGGAATGCACCCCCAATCTTCCTGCCCACCCACGGGCATCATCTATGATGCGCTCTTCCGGAAGGAGTTGGGACCCCTTTTTTCTCCACCGTTTTGTTATCAATGCAGTCTTTGATTTGAGCCCTATTGGGGTCTGGAAATAAAGATGCTGGGGCGTCCGGGGCGGTAGTCTTCTGGCAGTTTCCCGGGAACCCCCAGAGGGGGGAACAACTTTTCCACTAACATGTCCATTCTGGATTTTCAACTAACATGTCTCTAGTATAGGGCATTTATCATAGCCTATGTTCACAGCAGCTAACGTATCCAAAAAAACTTTTTTTCCACAAAAAAGTGGATACGTGTCTCGGGCTACCGTTTCAGGTATCAACTAACATGTCCACTCTGTACCGGCGTTTTCTTGGATTTCCTGGGGAATGCATTGCAACTTTTTTTGGGACCATTGACCCAAAAACAGCTAACATGTCTCAGTTCCTGCAATTGGGGCCCTTGGATTTCGACCCTGATCTGGGATATGTTCGCTATTTTGGGGGGATAGATTCAGCCAATAACCACTCACATATCTCAAAACCACATCCTCTGAACAACACGGACACGTTAGGTGGACGCTTTCCATGGCCAGTCATCCAACCCTTAGTAAATGCAACTGGTTTTTGGAATGCACCCCCAATCTTCCTGCCCACCCACGAGCATCATCTATGATGCGCTCTTCCGGAAGGAGTTGGGACCCCTTTTTTCTCCACCGTTTTGTTATCAATGCGGTCTTTGATTTGAGCCCTATTGGGGTCTGGAAATAAAGATGCTGGGGCGTCCGGGGCGGTAGTCTTCTGGCAGTTTCCCGGGAACCCCCAGAGGGGGGGACAACTTTTCCACTAACATGTCCATTCTGGATTTTCAACTAACATGTCTCAAGTATAGGGCATTTATCATAGCCTATGTTCACAGCAGCTAACGTATCCAAAAAAACTTTTTTCCACAAAAAAGTGGATACGTGTCTCGGGCTACCGTTTCAGGTATCAACTAACATGTCCACTCTGTACCGGCGTTTTCTTGGATTTCCTGGGGAATGCATTGCAACTTTTTTTGGGACCATTGACCCAAAAACAGCTAACATGTCTCAGTTCCTGCAATTGGGGCCCTTGGATTTCGACCCTGATCTGGGATATGTTCGCTATTTTGGGGGGATAGATTCAGCCAATAACCACTCACATATCTCAAAACCACATCCTCTGAACAACACGGACACGTTAGGTGGACGCTTTCCATGGCCAGTCATCCAACCCTTAGTAAATGCAACTGGTTTTTGGAATGCACCCCCAATCTTCCTGCCCACCCACGGGCATCATCTATGATGCGCTCTTCCGGAAGGAGTTGGGACCCCTTTTTTCTCCACCGTTTTGTTATCAATGCGGTCTTTGATTTGAGCCCTATTGGGGTCTGGAAATAAAGATGCTGAGGCGTCCGGGGCGGTAGTCTTCTGGCAGTTTCCCGGGAACCCCCAGAGGGGGGGACAACTTTTCCACTAACATGTCCATTCTGGATTTTCAACTAACATGTCTCAAGTATAGGGCATTTATCATAGCCTATGTTCACAGCAGCTAACGTATCCAAAAAAAAATATTTTCCACAAAAAAAGTGGATACGTTTGTTCCCTAGAGAGTATATATACTGATATACTTGTTCATAGCTGTTGCCGGCCAAGCGCCACGCTTGTTCCAGCTGCCTGAGCACAAGCTCTCTAGAAAGAGGTCTGTTCTGTGATTATAAGAGTGGCCCTGGCAACGGTTGTAAAATGTTCTGAGCATATTCGATCTGGCACAACGCTCCCACTTTCTCTGCCTGCGAGCCTGCCTTTGGGCTTGCCTTAAAGCCGGAAATCAAACAGAACATGTGAGCACCGGTTCCATCCAATTTTCCCACAAACGTGTCACAGGAACTGCACTAGACTCACTAGACTCTTGTGGCTGTGGGTGCAAGGTCCTGACATAAACTTGCACCATCTCTTCCCACAGCCCATCATACAGCTCCTGGTAACATGCATCATGGGGGTAGGTAGGAACAAAACCTTGGAACATCGAGGAACAACGTCCTCGAATTCTTTCTGGACAATCTTTCCATCCTGAGGGTCTGAACATGATGGACCAACATGAAGGAGGTGCCAGCACTCCCATGCTAAGGGCAGTCCTTGTTTACATCCAACTCGGCCAAGATATTAGTCACCACTTCCGCGGACAATGGCTTTTGCACCTACCCAACCATCACAAAGGACGTTAAGCCCAAGCTAGGTGCGGAGTCATTAGGTCACGCCACACCTTGTAAGTCTTCCAAATTAAACGCCTCGGTCCCAAGGCAGACTAAAAGACCACAAGCTCATCAGAAAATACTGCGAGGTTTGCCTTTTGATTGAAAAACGATCAGCCTCATAATTGGCTTCTGACAGGGAACCAACGTGACCATACAACGACATACAAGCCCATCACAACGAGCCCCCCGCAGGAGCGTATCGGCCTCCTTTCGATCCAGCACGCCACTCTGGTCCTGCAATATACCAGCGAGACACGTCACCGCTCTTCGCCTCAAGCCAGCCTGTTATGGGCCTCAGCAAGAACACCTGGATTGCCAATGTCTGCCATAGCAGTCCTGGTCCAACTTCAGCCACATCTCCCTGATTGTGCTCACCAAGGTATGTTCAATCCATGCGTTGGCATCAACCCCCCACAACAGGAACTTGGGTCGCGCTCAAACCCCCTGCAAGTCACTCTCCAGCCTGGCAGGAACCTTCTGCACAGACTGGCCTTTGGTCGTGTCACAGAGCTGGACATGCAAAGTTTTAGTGTCAAAACGTGACCCTCTGTCTGAGGGTCCGGCCCATTGTGAGGCACAAATATGCAGGTTCCCGCAGTACGCTACTCAGACTGTACTAAGCTGCCCTTGTCATGCGCATGTGGCTGCTTGCGTAGGAACAGCCAACCTTCTGAGCATGAGCCACAAGTACATAACACCTCACCTCACCTCACCTCCTATGGGGTTGTGTGGTTGCCGCGGTTGTTACTACGCTTCGCTGCATTTGCAGGTCCTTTGCAGAACTCAAATTCTACAATCAAGGAATTCCAGTGCTGCAGAGCCACACCAAAAGTTGGAAAAATGCACAAGAAACTGCATAGTATCCGGCTTTAATGACATACACCCCTTGTCATATCTCTACATATGTATATATAATTTATGTATATATATATACGCAAATCATCATCATCATCATCATCATCTCATTATTGTTATGTTTTTTCATATTCATATTAATGTTATAATTCCGTACCAATCGTCGTTAATATGTGGTTCGTCTTTGCTGTTTTGTTATTCCTATATTGCTGTTAGAACAGTGTTACTATCATTACTTGTCTTAGTAATAAATACTTATTTTGGTAATATATACGTGTATATATATATATTATACACTATACAGTATACATATTATATACTATATATATATACACACATGTCATGTAGGTTGCTTTCAGCAACTAGGCGCTCCCCATTCCATAATCCCCAAATCCACAATTTCAGGATTTTCGCTCTGAGCTCTTTTTGGCCTTTCAGCGGCTGAGCACCGCACCTTGGGAACCATTCCATTTCTGACTCAGCAGGTGGGATGAGAATTCGGTGCGCTTCCGGTTTGAGCTTTGCAAGTCGGCTTGTGTTGTGCACTTGAGGCCTGGGGGGATACACGCGATCCTTGCAGGTTGAGGTTGTTGAGGTCGTCGGAAACGAGCGAGAGAGAGAGAGAGAGAGAGAGATCGCATTGAGAAAGAAGTGGAGAATATGACATATGGGATAAATGAGGTGGATGCTGTGTAGGATGTCATAATGGGTGCTGCCGTCATCTTTCATGTTGATATTGTGGATTTGTTGAATCGAGCTGTGTGGGAAGGGATTGGGAGGGTGGGAAGGAGTCGTGTGATAAATGACATGTCCCTGCCTTGTTAAAGCAAGAAGAAATTCTAGCATATTCTAGCCAGCTAACGCTAGCTTTTGTGATTTGTTCGCATGCTTGAAGGCTCTGCAAAAGGTACCGGCACAACAACTCCCAAGCGCTGCCTTCCAGGTTTTATCTGGATGCTGCACGCCTTTCTTTGAAGCAGTTGAAGTACCTCTTGCTAGAAGACACGGTACTCATGGCACCAAGCAAATGAGGTGTACTGCATAAGTGCTAACAACAACCAAGGTGCGCAGCGCACCTGTTAGTAAAATCCATCCAGGCAGTCCACGCTGACCAGAAGTCCTCACCAACCTCAGGAAACGATTTGGATTCGTACCCGGCTCAGTAGCTTCCAGCGAACCCGTAGAGGCCCTAGAGCAAGAGTCCGTGAAAACGGCACGGTACAACGCTGGTATGAAAACTTGCCTCACAAGCCAACCCCTTTTGGACTCGAGCGGAAGAGTGCACCACTTCTGGTGCCTAAGCAGAGCGCAGCCTATCCGAGGTGTGTCATGTTGCGGCCTTGTCAGATTTCGAGAAGCGTCATGTAAAACATGCCTTGGATGGCGGTCAACTGACCATCTTGCTCTTTGAGGTTCGAACGAAAGCTGGCGCTTCTCCATGCAAAGGCTGACCCGCGGAAGCATCTGCTGCTTCAGCCTGTAGGATAGCTGATCTTGCTGAAATGATGGCATCCTCAGCGCAGCTGCACATAAAACTGGGTTTCGAGGTCATTGCTTCAATTTATTAGACATTGCAAGCTGATGCAGAG
The DNA here is from genome assembly GCA_947184155.2 of Cladocopium goreaui. Lineage (NCBI taxonomy): Eukaryota > Dinophyceae > Suessiales > Symbiodiniaceae > Cladocopium > Cladocopium goreaui. Next base: position 267,961 of record CAMXCT020000557.1, on the reverse strand, counting down.
ATGCAAAGAATCAAAAGTCAAGGGCACAAAGTTGCAGTTGCCAGACCACAATGTTGCAGATCCTATCGAGCATCACCCTACATAGAGACCGGTTGAACGGGAGTACAACCGGTTCTCAAAACAAAGTCAACCAAACGGTTGGCGTTGCCCAAGGCAAACAAACACCACAAATTGAACCACCGAAAATTTCCTTGGAGTTACTGATCAGAGTACAATACCTGAGTCTTCCACTTTGGCATTCCTTAGGAGGGCATCCTGCTGGTCCTGCGTTTTCGAAACATTGGGAGATCACCCGCCACGCAGAAGTCCAAATCAATCAAAGGTCAACGTCAGTACAAAAGGAATTAAAACGACATCACAAGCACAGGCGGCTCCGAGTAGATGTGGAATTGTTCATCCTTGGATTGGTCACAAGATGTCACAAGTGAAAAACGAAGAACCTGCCACGACGAATCCCGGGCATTGCACATAGTCAAGGACCAAGTCACGACGGCTTTGCTGATGGCGTCAGCTGCCACAGGACCCATCTCAGCCAAAGCATTCATGACAGACATCCCCAAGCCCAACATGAGGAAAATTCATGAAAATTCGTTCCAAGGAACTTCAAGGAATCGTACTCTTCTACGCCTTACTGCCATGGCCTTTTTCCGAGTGCTATCTGTGTAGCGGAAGTAAATGAAGTAAATGAAGTAATTAGAAAAAGTGGAAGAGCCTGTGTGATTGTTTGCACAAGATGTCTGTCTTGAGAAGTTGCGTTGCACAAGGCATTGTAGAGTTCCACACAGGAGACACTTTGGCAAGAGCCAGCATTGCCAGGGCATCCGGCATGGCACCTGCACCAGGGAGATCTTCAGAGCAAATTGGCTAAGTTGGAAGTTGGAAGGAAAAAATATGGTAAAATATATACCACTATGGGAAAATGCAAGATCAACAGCGAAGAGGTGCGCTGCTTGGAGGAAGTCCTACCCTTGTCCTACCTCAAGGCATGTCCAGTCATGAGCGTCAAGAGATATGCTAGAACCATCCTGCTTGACACCTTTGTAACACATGTTTGTTGGAAAATATGGGTCTTGATCAGCACCTCAATCATGAAAGCACTTCAAGAGGCATGTCAACAAATGGGTAGACCATGATAGACCATGGAGAATAGAAGAGATCCAAGAGAACCAAGAGATTTTGACTGCCCAATCTGCCCATTTCATCCTGTTCACATCCCATTTCATGTCTTCCCTTCTACATCTCAGCCTCAGTGGATCCACTGCCGCAACTCTGTCGTACCCCACGCAGAAAGGTCTCAGAGCCAAACGTCGGGTCCATCCAAACAGCAAAACGCCTACCAACCCAAACGGAAAGTACTTCTATACCATGCGAGTGACGTGCCAATGACTTTCCAGATGTTCATGTGCTTTTCATGAAACTCTCATTTTTTTCCAAGGCTTCTTGGATTTGGCTCATTTGTCTTCTTTGGACATGAAGGATTCCATGGGCAACGGGGAGAAGAGTTCATGCGACTTGGTCACAGTGCTCTCGAGCTCCAGAAAAAACACCCAAATTACGCACTTCAGCTCCAAACAGCTTCATCGCAGTCCCAGTAAAAAACTTTCAGACCAGACGATTGCATTCTAACGCTTCGCTTTTGTGGCAAAAAGGCTCACTGTGCCGTGGTACGAACGAGAATGAAAAACCGCATAGCCGTTGAAGACGAGGCTGATACTTGCCCTGATTAGGAGAAGTGGGAATATGCTGTCAGAACACAAAGACACACACGCGCACACACAAACACTCTGCCGCTGTCCAGTGTTTTCTAGAGAAAATGCAGCTGGAACACACAAATCACTCACAGGATCCTGACTGCCCCAAGGTTGAGTCAGTGCAATTGTTCACCTTCCTATGATCGCTATAGGGCTATAGGCGCAAGTATACGGATCCAAATACGACGACCGCTCAAATCCATTTGCGGGCAGAAGGGAAAGAAGAGAAAAAGCCCGTGAAGCTAAGGCACAACAGCCACAGACTCCCACAATTCGGGCACAATAGAAGGAAGAACAGCGGAAGAACACAGCCAACCAACTGGGAGATGATTATATAGATGAACTGAGCAACAATAAAACACCAAGTGCTGAAAATGCCAACACGCCTCAAGAGGATTTGAACAATCCGACGATCAAACTGTTTGGAGGGTACTTTGCCAAGGGAGACTAAGATGACAATTTTACTGTCACTTTCTGCTCGTCCGGCGCTTGACCGTCTCGCTCAAAGATGTGATGCGGATGGCTAACAGCCACCTCCTTCTGATCCTTGTCGTTATCCTGGCACTCCAGTGCCTCGCACTGCCCCAGCTCCACCTTCTCCGCTTTCTTGTTCTGATCCTTCTGGTCTTCCTCCACGTTGGACCCTCTGCCAATAGCATTGGCTTCAGGACCACTCCCTGTGAGAGTCTCGGTAGGTTTAAGTTGTGCACCCTGGTTGCCGCTGCCATTCCTCAACAAGACTGGTCCAAGCGATAAGATTCTCTCCTCAGGGAAGTCTGAAGCGTTCTCTCGCACTGGTCAAGTAAGTAGACTCAGCAGACACATGAAGCAATTGAAGCTAACTTATGCAAATTTGGGAGTTCTTGGGTGGCGGTCTTGCAAGTTGTTTGAGACATGCGCACCTTGCACATGCCACTGCCCCCCTTAGCAGCAATCCAATTGATTCAAAGCCGTCCTTGTTGGCAGCATGATCAGCTTCTGCAAAGGCTTGGCGCCACAGCTCACACTGCAAGAATGCACTTAAGGCAGCATCCGTGGCAGCCACGGCTGTCAAAGTCTTGCGCGTGTAGTAGTTCAATAGCATCCCAATTCTTGGTTTTCAAGCTCTTATCTTTGAACCAGCCCTTTTACCTCTCAGATTTGGCTCAGGAATTGGATTTGTTCAAAACTCAAAACCAAAGAAAATGACTTCTGCATTGGAATCCTCAAGCTGTCCAGCTTGCCATGGGGTCTGGGCTGCGGCCAAGTCGCATCATTCTGAATGGGGAAAGCGGAACAATCCGATCGCCAACCAAGTTCCTGGCAATGAAGGCAGTTGATTGGCAGTTGTTGTTCATATTTCATGAAGCAAAAATTCCCTCCAAGGCCGTTTCGTCTTATCTTTTCGTCTTATCTTTTGACGGCACTTGCAGGAAAATCTCAGCAAATAGTTCCTCTCCGTTTCGTTCTTTCACTCACTTCAAACATCTTCAACCGACCATGCGCCTCATATACTGGCTAAATGAAAGAAACATTGCCAGACCCAGAGCAGCTCTCAAACCGTACTCCAGCCAGACCTTGCGGCTGTGGAAAGAGGCTGCCAAAAGCTTGTGCACTGAGAATGACTCACGGATCTCACAATCTGAATGGCAAAATGTGCTCTGGGTGTGAGGGTTTGCTGCATCTTGAGTCAAGCAAATCGTCTGGCATAGGACCAGAAAGCGACATCAAGTGAATCATGTCGGCCCGATTCTCTTAGGAAGAAAATGTTGCTACGCGTTGGTACAGTCCAGCACAATGTCCCTTGTCTTTAAAGCCACCTTGCGGTAGAACTGCCACCGATGTTCAGGTCCAGTACGCAAATTTCGAGTCAAACAGCCCGTCAAAGCTGGAAGACCGACATAGGCAATGAACGCAAGACATGTCACCTGCACCATCAGAACGTGAAGGAACCATTCCAGCTGTCACATGTGCACAAGAATAATCAATTCTGATTTAAGGCGTGACTCGCACATGCGCCTGCCTCAATTATATAAGGACCAATTTCACAGACTGAATGGATCTTGAAGCAGTATCCGTGTACGTGAGGCCAAACTCAGGTCAAGCACACAAACCCGTCTACTTTTTCTAATTTCAATGAACTCGTGTCCCAGATTTTTTTGGAAGAGCCTTCTAAATCACTATTGTTTTGGGGTAAGTGAAATCTTGAGGCAGTCATACCAAAACGATCTGGTAAACAAATCTCAAAGCACTTGGCAAGCACCCCTTCTTAATTTGCCACAAGCGCGTCCTGCGCAGATCTCATCATGGTTGCAAGTTGCAGAGGCTCAGTTTGGTTTCTAGAAGAATTGCAATCAAGTTTTTGCTTGGGTAGTGCATGTTTTTGAGCTGAATGGTTTCCAGTGGAAATGCCCGTGTACGCTTCAATTCGGTTCAATTAAGATTTGGTACACAGTGCCGGCGAAGGTCCCGCAACGTTGCAGTCAACTGTCATTCTCGCATGGAACATCATGGAACTACGCCCCCCAACTGCTAGGAAAAGTCACCCCAATTTTTTCGCCCATTGTAAACGCAGCACGAAAATGAAAACGTACAAAAAAAGATCATCCCAAATGTACAAAACATCATGAGAACGCAAACCGCCCCAATGGTTTCAAACTATGGAGGATTACTAACAAAACGATCTATTTCGATATCAAAACACCATGTATACGCATGATTCATGTATGTTTGGGTAAAAGATTTCTTTCGTTACAAAACGCATCTAATTCAAATGTTCAAAGTATAGCAAGTGCATCTAAGAAATGTCTTCTTTTGGTTCAAAACACGTGTGAATGCATGATTCATGTATGTTTTGGAAACAAATCTACCGGGTTCTGATTTACATCTGTTTCTGCCACCACTTTCTGTGGCCAAACTGTGCTCTTCTTCAAACAAAGCATCAAATTCCCCAGCTGGTTCTGCCTCAGCCAACCCATACATTTGAACTGGGCAATCAGGTGGGTCTTAAATCACGGGTTCCGAACGAGGCCAAAACGAGGCCCTAACGAGGTCAGAAAATAGCTTTGGAAACCCCAGTTTACCACCAGCCTGGCGGCAAGTCTCTAGCAGGAATCTAGAAGCAGTCTGGCAGCAGCTCGGCAGCAGCTTTTACGCTGCCCAAGACAGCCTAGCAGCAGCCCAGCATAGGCCCGACAACAGCCTAGCAGCAGGCCAGCATCTACTGTAATTAGATGAATCGATGCAACTACTCTAGAAAGGCACCCCGCCGGCAGGGCGACATGTAAACACGTGACTGGATTTGCTCGACGGTCACATGAATGAGCCAGACCAGGCATGACAAAAAAACAAGTTCACCAGTGTACACAAGCTCAATGAAGCCATATTTACTGCTAAAGCATAATTTTCTATCTTACGCAACTGCTCCACAGCAAATAAACGCATGCTGGGGCGACTTTCCCCGGGAAGTTCCCCCAACTAAACGCGAGATTTTGGATCGGGCGCAGTGAGTTCGCTATAAGCGAGTGCGCTTTCAGTGCTGTCACTTGGGTCATCCCCACCCGTGAAGTACCGCACCATGGAAGTGTCACTTTGCATGGCTTTGATGTCTTGTGACAAGTCAATGCCCGAGTGCCAGGTTTCAGAGTTGCTGAGGGAAACCGTGAAAACGAACTCCGTTCCGTCCATTCTTACGGAGGACACAAACTTTCCACATACACATCCGATGCATCCGATGCATCCACTTTAAGACGTGTGGCCAGCAAGGTGCTGTCTCCAACAATCTGCTGAGCTACCTCAGCACAAGGAATGCTGCACAGAAAGTCAAAACCACCCACTGAAGATCCACAAGCTGGCTCCTTTAGGGCCAAAAATTGAATTTGCATCAAGCTAAATAATTTGAAGAAACATTTGCTAGAATAGTCACTGTCTTTCATCAACTTCTTATCACAGGAGCCGGGGGGCGGCCAGCATTGCCATGTAGATTGGCAGTGCCTCAAACGAAGTGAGAAGAAGCAGAAAGGGAAATTCTTTGTGTCCAGGAAAAAGGACCTGACAATGTGGCGACGGCAATTGGAAGGCAAATTGTGAAGGAAATATCGGTACAGTGTTTATTATGACAAGATATGACAGGATAAGACAGGTATGGTTGGAACATCTAGCTTTTCACGAGGCAAGGGTTTGCTCGCCAAACAATTTAGTTCTAAGAAGCAAGTGCCACAAGTGCCCCACCTTTATGTTGAAGATGGACTCTGCCAAACCACCCAAGATCGATAGGGCACTCGGCAACAGCAGTTTTCCTGCTTCTACGCCCACCAGAAATCCCGCCACATACTCCACCTGCACCGCACGTTCTGGGGGGGAACAGTGAGCATTGTGGTCCAAATATTGTAAAAATATGATCGCCTAGTGTGGAAACATCTGACCCTTACCGAACTTCATGGAACCCACAACCCTGCAGGCTGCACCTTATCAACTGCCATTGACGCATATGTGCATTGATCCTGCGCAAAGAAAGTAAAAACTAGGAAGCAAGTTCAAACAAATAAGTGAAAGGAAAGGAAACCATTCTACAATTCATAGGCCAAAAAACTAGTAGAAACGGTTACTCAGCTGAGACCTCAGAACCCAGCCCGGAACTCCAAGGAAACCAACACAAAGTGCAAAGCTTCCGCTGGTGCTCGCACACTCACTGTCCTTCATGTTAAGCTGCTGCTGCAGAAAGCCCCTCTGCATTGCCTACCAGCAACATTCATCCCTTGGAATCTGCTTTGGTTTTAGTCCAATCATGCTATCCTCCTGCACAACATCTTCCAAACCTTGCATTGTCACAATGCCTCCAGCTGCTTGGTGGCATCCCCGCACGAAGCTTCCTCTGGAGACAGGCTAATGACTGGCGCCTGCAACTTCAAGCTGCCTGACCCTGTCGTCTTGCCTCAAGGCCGCAAACAATAGCAATCCGCATCAGTGTGTGCGTGCACATAGCTATATGTACCCATTCTATGTGTATACATGTATTGGTGTGTGTGTGATGATATTATGTGTGCGCGTGTAAGTTCCATCAAATGTATAACATATATATATATATATACATGCTTATTTACTTATTTATTCACTGATGCATTAACTTATCTATTTACCTATGTGCTTAATTTGCTTAATCATTTTTTCTTATTGGTTGTTTATGTGTAGTGTATCTATATCTATCTATCTATCTATCTATCTATCCATCCATCTATCTACCTACCTACCTACCTACCTATCTATCTACCTGTCTAGCCATCTATCTATCTATCTATCTATCTATATCTATCTATCTATCTATCTATCTATCGCTCTATCCATCTAATTTTCTGTCTATCGATCTATCTATCTATCTGTCTATCTATCTATCTATCTATATATATATATCTCTCTCTCCATATGTATACATATATATCTCTCTCTCTCTCTCTGTGCTATGTGTGTGTGTGTTATGCGTGTGTGTGTGTGTGCATTTGTGTGCATGTGCATTTGTGTGCATGTGCATTGGTGTTTATGTGCATTTGCCAATGTATGTATGTATATTTATATATATCTCTCTCTCAACTCAGGAGCGATGGCAGACAGGTGCCACACAGTGAGTTGGTCCGTGATGCACACACGAAGTTGCAAACACTGATGCAAATCACAATCGTCCGATCTAAGGCAAACCTTATTACAGAGTCCCGATCTTTGCTAACCAGAGTAAAGGCAATCAGTCTCTCTCCAATCAGTTGCGGGCAGGTATTGGGCTCTCTGTCTTTTCACTTCTAACCTTCCAAGTAGAGCGTCAGAACATGTCAGAACGCCACGTGCCATCAGCGGTCTCAAGGGCCCTACCTGCGAGGGGCATTGCGCCGATATGGCACGTGCATTCACATCTGTACCTCGGTTCCCTCAGTTCCCTTAGTGGCCAGGTGAAAGTGTCATCACTCATGCCATGCACATGAAACGTGAGTGGAGTTGACACAGGGCCAAAACGAAAAAAACTGGGTGAGATCTACCGCCGGCCAACTTCATCTAGCTCTCTCAGTCCACGTTTGACCTCCCTCACGGAAGCCAGTTCAGCGAAGACGACCTTCTTGGATCCCCATTGCATAGGACCAGAGCGTCAAGCAGGCAATCGCGAAGACATAGAGAATTGACTTGATGATGAACCAGCCAAAGTCAAAGTCAATGAACATAGGGCATGTCGATCATCTCCAAAAAGGGCATCCGACGCCACGGCTTGAGCAGCCAGGGTCAGGCACCAGAGAACTCCAGCAGCGTTCTCAGTGCTCTTCCTCCTCTGCTTGTGTTGCGCAGCATGAAAGTGTCTCTTGCTCCAGAACTTCCGTCCTTTTTCAGCAGGCAGGGTGCATCCATCCAGCTGACAAATGTTGCAGGCATCCTTCTCTTCTTCTTCCAAGTCCTCCACCTTGTAGATCCCTTCTTGGAACCTTCTCTGTCTCTCAACCTCCTCAGCAGCACGGTCGAGTTCCTCTTCCTTCTCAGCTTTGCTGACTTCTTGCTTGCAGTGTAGCTTGCGTCATACTTGAGACAGTCGACACGTCTCCTCAGCTCATCAGCCAATTTCTGCCGGGCCGATGCTTTCGTGACTCCATCTGCAAGTTGTTGGTGTGAGTTGCATCAAAGCAAGACCCTCCAGCTACCTCCATGCGCTCCACAGAGATTTTCACCTCGATTGCAGTCCTCTTCTCGGCAAGCTCCATTCCCGGAGCTTTCGAAATGCTGGCATCGAGCAAGGCTCTTGCATGCATCTATGGTGCAAGGTGAAAGTCCGAGCCATCTCATCATCTCTTCGTTGTCCGGCCTCTGGTTTGGCCAGATCATCAGATCATCAGCGCAAAGACTGTTTGACCCACTCAAGTGCGTCCACAGCCATAGCTAGGGTTTGAGCTTCAGCTGGAAAAGACCTTCGACACATGCGTGTCAGCCTCTTGGAACTCCAATCCACGATGGTGAGCGGAAAGGGTTTGTTGCAGTTGAACTCCTCCTCAGAACCCATGAAGATTATCCATCCGCCCTGCGAGCTTCCATCAGGAGGTGATGCCCAGGACGCATCAGTGTAGAGACCAATGTGGATATCTCGAAGGTGTCAATGTGAGCGCTGCTTCAGTGGGATGTCGGCTGCCATCTTTGCAAAGTTCGCTTCCAGCAAGTCGGAAACTTTTGTATTTGCAGAACCAGCTTGTGCTATCGACACTGACGCCGAAAGGTGTGGTTGTGTCTGGTTTGCAGGCCTGGCTAGTCCTCCCGACAGGCCTCGAAGCTGACTTTGCTCTTTTGGCGTCACTTTCTCATCAGGGTTTCGGCGTCTGGACTTCTCCACCGACAAGGGTTTGAGTCGGCGAAGGTATCGCTGCAAGTCGGAACTGACAGCAGAACAGCCCATGGTTTGTTGGACTTGGCAACCGCAAAAGGTCTGGTTGTCCCCATAATCCACACTGCCAAACTTGAACCTTTTGAGCAAGATGAAAGGTCGCTCAGAGAAGCACGTGGGTGCTCCCACTGGTTCCTTGACATCATCCTTGGAATAGACTCCTTCACCGCAAGCAAGTATGTCATCGACATGAAGTTCAAGTAGTCCATCGACCACCATGTTTTTTCCCTCGTACTCAAAAACCTCACAGGAGTCATCAGCCTGCGTTGCTTCTCGAGCGCTGATGTATAAATATCCATCCAACGCATGTTTCCACAGATCGACTCTAGTGGTCAGGGGCTCAATCTGAGGTGTCATTCCATTGGCGAGGTGCACGGACATCTCCAAAAGCAGGCAGACACTTTGAGACCGATCATCTCAGCAAGCAGCCGTCTCAGGTCGGCCGAAGGCTCTCCATAGATCTCAACCTCTTTGTGGATGTAGTCACTCTGAAGGAAGGCGGACTTGACATCCATTGTTCCCAGGCGCCATCGCTTGATGCAAGCGTAGACGACAAGCAGGTATTTGGCCAACCTTGACAAAGTTGGGCTCTCAGTTGGGCCTGGTATCCACCACATCACGGCGTTTAAATCCTGGACGATCACACGGGCATTTGGCTCTTTCTTTCTGTATCTAAGAAAGAAGCGCATTGGCACAATTGTACCAAGAGGGGCTTCTGCCCTCTTCATGGGTCTCCAAGCGTCATTTTCACACCAAGGCTCCAATGCCTGTCGTTTGTCGTTTGGCAGCAAGAAACCTTTTCTTCTCCTCAGGGCTCAGCTTGCTCTCAGTGACGGCCATTAGGACGTTTTCCTCGGTGACTTCCAGGAAGTTGATCTCTTCAGCTTTCGGTTGCTTGGCCTCAGCTTGACGTCTTGACCTAGGTGGTAACCCGTCAAGTCAACGAGCTCTGTCGTCTGAGGCTTTTTCAGCTAACCTCAGTGCACTTTTAAAGTGCCTCCTCTCTCTGACATCGGTCTTCTCAGGCGACCTTCGATCGATCTCATGCCGACTGTCCAGCGCTTCAGGGCGTGTGACCTGAAGTTGTCTCTTGGGCTTCAGCTGTTCTTCAGAAAGCTCCCCATCATTGCCTGGCATCTCACCAGCTGTCTCGGTCGCAGATGTGGGGAGAGTAGGTGGATCGCCCCAAACAAAGGCGATGAGCTCCTCAGTTGGTGTTGCAGTAGTGGAAGTTGAAGCCGATTTCTTTGCTCGTTTTGGTGGGGCCTCTGCAGCTGTTGATGAAGCGTCAGCGGAAACCATACCCCCCGAAGGTGGGAAATCAGGTCCATTATCACCTCCATCCGTGGGCGCGTCACCCTCATTTGCGCCAGGTGGTTCATCTCGGACAGGACGAAGCACATCCATCAGTCGTTGTTGAATTGGTTTCTTGAAGGCCTCCAAGTGCTCAGGCTTGATTGTCGCTCGTAGTTCTCAGAGATGGGCTCATAGCGCAACTTCTGGCGAGTTCCACGAACCAAAGAACTCCCATGCGCGACCCGGTAGATCATGTGGTTTGGAGTTGGTTCAACCGCCACGACGCACGGACCTCTCCATCTGAAAGGGTCTAGCTTGTTGGCCTGCGGTTTCCAGTAGTAGACATAGACATAGACATAGTCACCTACCGTGAGCTCATCTTCTTCCACTGGGGCTCGATGAAGAGCAGTGACCATTCTTTGAAAAGGATGGCTGAACAGTTTCTCCTTCCAGAGTGACGACCTTTGTGCAATAGTTGACAACGACGGTCCAAGCTCCAAGCCGGGCCTCGCCAGCAACAAAGGAGTGTGGCCAAGCAGCACATGAATCAGCAGGGTTCTCCACTTCTTTCCAACGCAGACAGAGACTTTGGCGACCGTCTGTGACCGGACGCTCACACCATCACCAAAGCGAAAATCTTTGGCGTCTTGGTGAAGTCGACCTTGTCCATGAGGTCTCTCATCACCAAGTAGTTGGAAAACTTATCCCATGCTGCTTCACCACACACAGTTTTGGTTGCACCACTATCCAGTATGGCCCATGTAGGCGCGGCACCACCAGTCATGAGGACATTGTCCATGTTACGAAAATCCAGGGGAACATCGACATTGGGCGGCCGATGTCCTCAATCATTGTTACCTCACCAGGGACTTCTTTGATGCCACTCGCCGGCCGGCGATATCGTTTGAAACGAGGACCATGTTGCTGGGTACTTCCACTGGCTGTGGACTTTGGCAACGAAGTTGAAGAATTAGAGCTCGTAGCATCGCCTTTACCACGGCGACCGTAGACATATCGTCTAGCACCAGGTGGGGTGAAGCCTTTTTGACTTCCCCTCGGCAGAGCTCTTTCGTTTTCCGTTTCCTCTCAATCCTTTGTTAAAACCCTTGCCACTGCTTTTGCCACCACCCTTGCTGTTGCCCATGCCGAGCGAGCGCGACAACAGGGTAGAAGCCTCTTGCCAGCGCAAGTTCTCTCATCTTCTGTCGGCTGTCCAGGTAGTTCACATTGGCATCTTCGACATCTTGAGATGCTTGGTCCAGCTCCTCTGGAACCTCTCTTCAAAGGTGTCGAACTGAGTTTCATCATACCATTCCTCATCATCCCATTGCCAGTCATCACCATAGTAGAGCTCTTCAGCAAACCCGGACTCGTCAGGGTCATAGTCCAAGAAGTGCATATCGTCACTGTCTGTCTGAAGGTTGCATCTTTGGCATTGAGTGTTGAATCTCCTCCGAAAATCCTTGTCAAGGCCTTGGCGACCTTCTCCACATTGAGCTCACCCCCACACATGGCTTTCACCTGTCGGTGAGTCCACCGCGGCACTCCGCTGCGTGAGCCGACAATGGTGGTTCCACCACCTTCAGCTCCTTCAGCTTCCGCAGCTACGTCTGATGCCTCACCAGGAAAGCTTCCAGCTCCGTTCTTCTCACGGCTGAAGGCTTCGAAGAACTCCTGGCATCGCTCAGGGAGTTCCACCTCTTCTTCATGCTGAAACGACAAATCCAGCGTCTCTCTCCCTCAGAGGCTTTAAAGGGCCATAGACAATGCTCTGAGCAGCGTCTCATGCGACATCCTGCAGCCGTGACAAAACCAAGTAGGCTCCCTCGATGGCCACATCTTTGCCCCTTCGGAAACATTGGCCACAAACAAGTCTAACCTTCTTCTCTGTGACTGGTAAATCTTTTGGCTCAATCCAGTTGCACTCGGGGCAGCCTTGGCCAATCCAGAGTCCAGTCCACCCTGAAACCTATCGGTCTCAGCACCATTCACAGTTCCACCTCCAGCTGATCCCGAAGCACTAGCCTTTGGAGCAGGTGGTCCAGCAGGCATAGCGGGCGGAGTGCCCTTGGGCTGTCTATTTCCCCCATCGCCGTTTCCACTCAGGTTCCACTCATGCCGTAGATCTCAGCAAAAGCGACAGTCTCAGGCAGGAAGTAGTGACTGCCGCAGGTGCTGGTATCTTACCGGCTCCGCTACCATCTCAACTCAGCAGCGATGGCAGACAGGTGCCACACAGTGAGTTGGTCCGTGTTGCACACACGAAGTTGCAAACACTGATGCAAATCACAGTCATCCGATCTAAGGCAAACCTTATTATCACAGAGTCCCGATCATTGCTAACCAGAGTAAAGGCAATCAGTCTCTCTTTTCACTTCTCACCTTCCAAGTAAAGCGTCAGAACGCCCCGTGCCATCAGCGGTCTCAAGGGCCCTACGTGCGAGGGGCATTTGCCCCGATATGGCACGTGCATTCACATCTGTACGTCAGTTCCCTTAGTGGCCAGGTGAGGGTGTCATCACTCATAAAATGTACATGAAACGTGAGTGGAGTTGACTATATATATATATATATGTGTGTGTGTGTTTATTTTTTAACTTATTTATTTATTACAAAAAAAAACTGAATGCAGCATAAACATACAGTCACATCTTTTACCTCCATGAGGCAAGCGGAGAATAGAGCATGAAGCTGCCCAAAGGAAGACTCCGCACAGACCCTTGCTTAGCAGAATGGCTCCGTTTGAGTTTGCTGAATGGCCCCATGTCGCATATGGTACCAAATCTCAGCCCTGCAGTCGTAGGACAAACTGTTTCCAGAATCTACACATTTTGAGGCGAAAAGGATGGGCAAGACTGAGATAAGAAACACGGTATTATTTAAAAGAGATGTTGAGAGAGACTCATGCAGGTCTCAACGTCTGACTCCAAGTTGCACTCTGAGAGAGACTCCATGAACTGCTGACCACTGCTGCCGCCGCTCTGCTGCGCATATTCCAAGCACCGTTGATTACACTCTTGGAGCTCCTCCCATGAGGAAAAAAAAGCCTGACTCAATCGCACCGTACTTAAAACATCTGTCCCTCTCTCTGTACCTTTTACGGATCATCCCCAAACATTCCAATCAATCAATAATTATTAATCATTACAGTATTAATCATTATTAATCTCTATCAACATCACTGTTTCCCCCGATCACTGCGACGCTGACGAATCACCACCATCACCACAACCAGCACCGCGACGACAACAACCTAGCCAAGACTACTATAGTAACGCCAATGACAGCGGCAACGATCACAAGCAATAGATAGCAGTAGGATAATTCGATACAATTCATGTCTTCTGGGCTGACCGCTGACCGAATGGAAATGGGACAGGGCAAAAGACATAGAGGGCAGCACACATTTTCAATGATTTTCATATATTTGTCACATTTGGGTCCTGAAACAACCAGTTGAACTTGGACAATGGGACCGGCAAGCCAAACAACAAATAAAAGTGGCTTAAAAAGGCGCAATGAACTGTCACAATCAAACAAAGCTGCATCCTGAAAAACTTGCCGATACGAACACCAAGAGGGGAATGAAAATAGAATGGAAAAGGGTATTTGTTTTTACCACCTGCCAGTGTCAAAGAAAACAAATTTGTCTGGCAAGTTGGCCAAATTCGCCTCTGACACCCCCTTTTGGGGGGTTGTACAATGAGGCACCGCTTAAGCCTGTCTCGAGCCTGCATGCCTAGTAGCATCAGGCTTTACCAAAGGCTTGTCGGCAACGCAGCCTTTCCCTCCAAAGCTGTAGATAGATAGGGCTGGTTGGGTCGAAGCAAATTACATGACAAAATTCAGCGCAAAGCATGAGGGAAAGGGATCTTGAGTGAAACTCCCTTGAAGTTGTTCTCAAGGACTTGACTTGTACTTTGTTGTACAGTGAGCAACGCTGATTTTCAGCCTAGGCAAAACCTTGGCTCACAGGTCGAAAAGCGGCAATGGCTGTATCTACCGGGATCGGACTGGAGCAACTGCTGGCACTTGCCACAGAACAAGGCCTTGAGCCTGTTGCTGTTGGGAGCAAAGGGTTCAGGTGCCGGATGCCCCTCAATGCAAATGTCCTCTCCACACTTGAAAACCTCTTGGGATCATGAATATCCAGGCTATCTCTCGCGTCGGTGCCGTTGTCACTGACTAGGAAGATAGGTCGCTGGTGCGGAGGCATTCTGGAGCGTCGAGGTCGTCGGAAGATCACTGCTGAGCCACGCATGAGATGGCCACCCACCCGTTCGCCGGAGAAGAGTGTGCCCACGCTTTCCCTGCTACTGCTGTGCCGCATGCGTCGTCGCTCGGTGTGAGGCCGTCGCAGTGGTTTTGTTTGGCTCAGCTGATGCGCACGGCTCACTGCATCCCTTCCATCCTTTCCATCCTTTGCATCCTTTGCATCCTTTGCATCGCTCTTGTTGCGACATGTTTGCATCACCTTGACCTTGGGACTTTGAAGTGCAGAAGCACGGCACAGGTCCAAGATGTGTTGTGGTGCACCAGGGGCCAGGACGATGCGGCCATTGCCAGGAGCCATGGCAACTGTTTGATGAATAGGATATCTTTGGACACAAGGTGTCTTTATGTGTCTTTCAATGACAGTCTTATAATCTTATATCATATTCTACTATATATATATGTATATATATGTGTATGTGTATATTTATATATATATATATGGATATGGCATTGTGGCACATGGTATTCAGATCACATGACTCAAAACCAATGCGACTCAACTCTGCATGTCCCTTGTCTCACCCGAAAAGGCCCTGAAGATTCATGTTGCCAGGCCTTGAAGCTGATGTGGCAACAGACCGGCTTACAAAATCAAATCCTCTCAGAAGCAAATTGCTAAAAGATCCTCTGCAAAAAGATTGCTACTGATTTATCAACTGTCAGTACTAAGGGAGACAGGGGTTTGGTGCGCCAAGCTTCACTTCAAAGCTGAAAATATCAACATGATTACAAATGCAAAATGGAACGTCACTTGCAATGTGCAAATCTAATGTCAAGTGCAAAGCAGGAGTAAGGAGGCTTGCTGAGTGAGATTGGAACAATTTTGGAAGTAACATCCTGATCTCCTCCGTTGGTGCTGACGGACAAACTTCTTGCCGGCATCGCTGGTCCACAGTCAAAACGCAGTCAACTACCTTGTGTATCAGTTCACCAATCAGACCCAGTTTGTTCTAGCCACCCTTTGGCCACACCACTCTGCCAGGACAAAATGAAATGCGACCGCTGAAAGGCTGACAAGGAGACTTGGAGATTACATCGAAATGGACTAAGCATCCTACTGGGAGACTGGGAGAATAGTTTTGCACCAGGGGACGGGCTGGATGGGCAATGAGCTTTGGGAAGCTTTGGGACTCGGTCTATTCTTGCGGCTGTGATGCTTCTTGGCAAAAAATGACCTGCCAGTCGTCGGGATGCTGCTGACACCAGAGCCGAGCAGAGCTCGCCGTGACTTTGCTTTGATCCTGGCTGTCAAGCATGGTCTCTAAATCAAAACTCGTGAAGAGAAAGCGAAAAACTATAGGCCTTGAGTCCTTAACGAATTCCAACATTCGTTAAAGGATGAGAAAATGTCTAGTCCAGCACAGAAACACACTGATTTTACTATTTGTACTTGGAAAGCCTACGTCATCACCGCTGTCCCAAGTCCTGGTCATCCAACAATGTGCTAATCCTTTGCGAGAAGAGCTGCTGCTGCTCTAATTTGTTCACTGCAGAGTTGAGATCCAATCCGGGAGAGCTCATACTGCGAGAGACTGCCACGACGCACAAGTCCTCCGCGCAAGAATTGGGACTAAACACATTGCCTCGCATATGTGCAAAGAAGGGTTTAATGAACCCATAGTGAAGTCAGAATCTAGCCTTTTGCTCAAAGGAAGTACGGTACGACAGGTGTGACAGCATCTGAGGACAAGGAGACAGAGAATCTGCAAAACCCCACTTTGAACTGTACATAAGCATCTCAGCTTGCGATCTGCTAAAATTCATGGTGGTTTGCATGCGGCCTGTGTGGATGATCAGCCCCAGCCTCCTTCAAACCACGGTGGTCAATGGTGTGCCGAAAAGTGAGCGCCAAGAGCACAGCAAATGGAAGAAAGAAATTCCACAACCAGGCCACCCAGACCAGGTAGCGCGAGACATGGCGATTAGAACGTTTGCAAACTCTGGATGGGGCAGCGAAAAAAATTGCTGCCAAGACAATCAGGAAAGAGCTACTCCATATGTACATCAAGCATGGATTCCACCACAACATAATGACAACAAACGTTTCGTAGCGGTTTGGTTGAATTTCTTGTGGAAGACTTGCCGCAAAGCTGTCCAGCGCTGCTCTGTCTGGCACCCACGAGTCAAATGACGCAGTCGCCCACACAATTCCAATCAGAACGAAGCATTTCAAATAGCAATACCGCCACGTCAGGTAGATTGCAGTTGCAGGTGGCAGGTCGTGACTCCCAACAGCTTTCACAAAATCATCGTACACAGCACCTGTAACCGCTTCAGCTGGATCGTCCCAAAGGCCATTGCGCAGCAGAGCATAAAATCCGTGACAGCTGCTCCTGCCAAGATCGCTGAATCGTCCCTAACGTCCCTAACGTCCCTAACCCTGGTAACCCTGCTGGAAACGAGGAATATCAACCGAGCCTCAAGCAACGGCACACACAGCCCATTGCCAAAGGCCATACGCTACTTGGGTTAACGCTGTTCCTTCGAAGTGCTCTGTGGCTTGAGAGGAAAATTGACAGGTCACACGGCCGTTGCTGTATGTTGGGAGCTACTGGTACGCAGTTTCTCTTTCATTCCGACTATCTAAACTCCTCGGTTCAACCCTGTCTTCCTTTGTTCCTAACTTTTGTAGAAACAGCATTTCCGCTGTTTCGTTGCCTTGATTCAGTGCAACGCAGCCGTCACGCGCCGAAACGACAGTGCATCTGACAGCATCTCATAGCACAACCCGAAAGATATCGAGACGACATAAACCATACCATGCTGACAGGCTGACTTGTGAAACGAACAGCGATTCACAGTGCTATATGCCGTGTGTACAAGAAACTGCGCGCCCATACCCGTGTGAAAGACATGCACCTTACACAACACATGCTATCTGTTTGAATCCACCATTTGCACCGTGTCGCGGAAAGGTTGGTCCCAATCTTCGAGATGCACCGACATGTGATGATCTCCAGCATGGCTATCCTCAAAGTCACCAAGTTCTTTATGCTTGATATCTTGTTTGCTGCCCATGGATCTGTGGAAGAGTATCTGATGTGGAGTCCAAGAATGGATAAGGTCTCTGAAGTATCCAGTTTCGATTGGTTTGTCAATGTTTGTCGGCTGTTCGTTCAATGTTTACCGTAAATGTGGGAAAAAGGTTGAGAGTAAACCAGAGTATGTCTGAGTCTGAGGGCTCCTTACAGGGCGAAAGCTCAAAGCACATCCCTGAAGATCATCTTTGTTTCTAGCTTACGTGCTTAAGCATCTCTTTGTTTCTCCTTACTCACTCTTAATATTCTTAATATGTCTTAATTATAAGAATCGCCCCTAAGGAAACAGAGCAACAGAAATCCGTGAGAGCAAGAGCACCGTCCATTAGCTGGGGCAGAATTCGGTAGTCCGGTTCACTGTCCAGTCACTGTCCGGTCCGTTGAAACGCGACCTTTTTTATCCTTTTTTCATGTTCGCCAGCCGAAGACTTTCCACCCAGCTGTCGGAGACAAGCGTATTTCACGAAGCGTATTGACTGGATCCTGCCAAACGGATGCCAAGCGATTGTCGCCCCTGGATCAGAGACTCCATGTTCATCAACGTGCATCAATGTTCATCCATGTTCAGCCTGCTTTTCAACTGTGCTACTCCAGGCCAGTCCTGAGCATAACCTTGCTGACGAGGCCTCAAGCCATTCACAGCCATTGCCTCTAGCATCTGCTGGTCTGTCTCCAGCCAAGGAGCTTCCTTAGGTTCACACGTAGCTTGTGAGTCTTTCAGGTTGCTTAGGAAATCACAAGAGCTCACTCGGCCAGGCATGGTTGCATGCTTATCTTCATATTCATCATCACTGAGCTCAACAGTGAGAATCTCCATAAATGTGACTTCGAGAACCTTTGCAAGTACAGGATCGAACCCCATTCTTGGAAGAGAATAAATTGAATAAATGTCTCCTACTAAAGCCAATCTTGCTGAACAAAACCTGACACCTATCCCTGGCTTCTTGGCCATTCGCTACAGTAGCTTTTGCATTGTGCTAGATCCGCTGGGTTGAGAAAGGCCAAAACTCAGCTGAGACCAAGCTGCGGGTAAACGACAGCTGCCTGGGGCAGGCTTTCGCTTCATCCCTTCTTCGCTCTGTCGAGCTTCAGCCATCGAGCTTGCTGTGCGTTTCAGCAACTCATCCTGGGCTGAAAACATCTGCGAACATGTGAAGCTGTGAAGACATCTTTGATTCAAACATGTGAAAATATCGAACGTCTTTGATTCGAAGCTTTCACAAGCCAATGGGGACATGGTTGAATCGTCTTCATTGCCCCGCATGGCATCAGCTAAGCCATGTCTAAATCGATGGGTGATGCTTGGTGGGAGGAAATGTTGAGCCAGGTCTCGTAAAGCTCCCGCTCCGATGCAGGGAGAACAGCACCACCTCTACTTCGCGCTTCAATGAGCAAGGCCAGCTGGCATGAGGCAATGCCAATGTGATACCTAGGAGGAAGGTTCCAAGATTTGGCTGATGTTTGAGGCCATATTTGAAGACTGCTGTGACCTAAGTCTGAGGCATGTGGCATCTGTGGCGTCTGTGGCATGTAATTAATTTAAGCATATTTAAGCCATGTTACTGGCATTGAGGCGATGATGGGTGTCGCTCCAGGCATGCTTCCGAGATGTAGATCGCTTCTTCAAACAATTTCAGTCTAAGATAAGCAACCCCAAGGTTCACATAAGGAGCTTTGAAGTCTGGATCCAGAAACCTCGGGAATTGGAACAATGCTTTCAGGGCTATTAAATTGGAACCGCTTGGTGGGCTCTGCAACTTTATGATTTTGGAATGATTTTTTTGTCAGCTTGGCAGCAAGCTCTTGTTCAACAGGTTCACTGCCTCACCAGGTTTGCCCAACTCCAGCGCTGCCATCCCAAGAAGATAAAGTGCATTCGCATTGGACTCCAAGTGCCTCTGGACAACCACTGGAATCCACTTTCACCCTTAACTGAACTTCAATGCGGCCTAAATGTGATAATATCAAATCAATAATACCCTAAATGAGGAATCGCCCCTGATGAGTTTCCGGTCAAGCTACGGCCAAACAAAGCAAGTGTGACCGACGCAGCTAGTACTACGGGTGGTTTTCCTTTAAAAATATGTTTGCATATGTTTGGACATCTGCCTGTGTTCAGCATGCAACCTTGTGCGGCCGTCAGCCAGGGCAGAACGCGAGCTTACGTATCCCAAAAACACTATCCTGCGGACTCTGTTCGGAAAAAAGTTTCCCCCCCTCGCGGCTCATTTCCTTTGACAAACTCTCAAGAGCGCCAACGGAAACAATTCTTTTGCAAACAGCAACCATTGTCTGACAGCTCTTCAACCTACTTGATGTTTGCAAGACACGATGCTTTTGCAGCCTAGGTGCTTGAGCGCCTTCACAAAGTGCCGCTGTGCAGTGTGCCATCGATCTCGAGCATCACTCCGAGCTTCAAGAACACCATAACATCGAACAATGAACGACCTCGAAATGATCGACCCGGTCTACCCATGTCTACCCGTCTAGCTCAGTGCAGTCACCCGCATTTAGAAACACCGAACTCACCTGACTCACCTGAAATTCCGCTCTTGGACTAAAATGTCTAGGGTCAGCAGGATCCTTGTTGAATTCAAGCAGATTGCGGCTGTTGCTCTGCTTTCTTTTGGTCACGGCAAAACATGCACGCTATTGCACGCTCATGACAAGTAGAGAAAAAGAAGAACAAGGAAGAACCAAGGGATGGATACAGGTATTGCGGGCATTTTAAGAACTGTGTTTGCGGCTTCTTGGCAAAGATGTGGTAAATTGAGTGGGACCGGTGTTGTTAGAGTCATGTTGCTTCAGCCGCAACACTTTGAGAGACTGGTGCCTTCAAGGACACTGGACATCAAGTTCTTTTTGCCAAGAGCAATCTTTCTGGTTTGATATTCCCACCCGATGAAAGCTATGTACGGACCTACTCCGTCGTCTATGCTTCTATGTGTATGTGTGTTTGTCCGTCCATCAGTCCGGCGTCTGTGTGTATCTGTGTGTGAAAATGTTTTATGTCTAGACATCTTTGGCCATCTTTGGCTAAATCTGATATCAATCCTGCCAACGACATCTTGGCTAGATTGCTCTCACAAATCTACTTGCCAAAACGCGCTCGAGTGTCCCCTAAGTTTTCTCACTCTTGAGATCCTCAGACACATCTAGGCCGTTCTAGACCTCTTGGTGTCCAAAGCCTCTCTTTGTTGGAGCTTCAGGCATCAGAAGATTTGGGACGTCAACAACGTCAGTGTTCAATTTGACTGGCCGACTCACAAAACACAACACCATACAACACCCAAACACCTTCATATTTCCAAGCGGCTCAATGAAATGCTTTCCACCTCGTTGCAGGCCAAAACTGTTGAAAAAACTTAGCCGTTATAGTTATATTGTAATATATGTATATATATATATATTAAAATATGTATATATATATATATATATGTATGTATGTATGTATGTATGTATGTATGTATGTATGTATGTATGTATGTATGTATGTATGTATGTATGTATGTATGTATGTATGTATGTATGTATGTATGTATGTATGTATGTATGTATGTATGTATGTATGTATGTATGTATGTATGTATGTATGTATGTATGTATGTATGTATGTATGTATGTATGTATGTATGTATGTATGTATGTATGTATGTATGTATGTATGTATGCATGTACGCATGTACGCATGTACGCATGTATGTATGTACGCATGTACGCATGTACGCATGTACGCATGTACGCATGTACGCATGTACGCATGTACGCATGTACGCATGTACGCATGTACGCATGTACGCATGTACGCATGTACGCATGTATGTATGTATGTATGTATGTATGTATGTATGTATGTATGTATGTATGTATGTATGTATGTATGTATGTATGTATGTATGTATGTATGTATGTATGTATGTATGTATGTATGTATGTATGTATGTATGTATGTATGTATGTATGTATGTATGTATGTATGTATGTATGTAGTATGTATGTAATGTATGTATGTATGTATGTATGTATGTATGTATGTATGTATGTATGTATGTATGTATGTATGTATGTATGTATGTATGTATGTATGTATGTATTATATGTATATAAACAGGGAGAAAAAGAGAGAGAGAGAGAGAGATTCAGAGTGATAAGGTCTAATCACGTCCCATCTGAGAAGTCCCTTCAAAGTCGAATAGTATCCTGGCTGTCTGCATGCTAAGTGTACACAAACGATTAAGCTCGGGGCGTTCGCTTGGCACTTTATTGGCAAGGACCTGGGCGTCGTACAGCATCTTCTTGATCTTCGGCTGCTCCCGGTTGCTCACTGCTAAACCTACCCAACTCGCGAATGGGAAAACAGAAACTCGCATGTAAAACGACTCGCGCAATTCTACTATTTAGAAAAAAATAGTAAATCCAAGCAAGGGGGTGTGTAGGAGGGTGACTTTTGCTCTCGAGGCACGTGCGGTCAGATATGCTGCCAACTCCGGTGCTTCCTTGTAGCGATCTGCCAACATTTTCGAGCTCGGATCCACTCCACCAAACAACTGCTGCACAGAGTCACCTGTGCTGAAGTACAAAAGTAAAAAAAGGCGGGGACATTCTGCTTTGATCGATTTTGATCGTCTGGATCATTTGGTTCTGGCCGGAATTCGTGTCCGGCAGCAAGAGAATAGAAACAAGCCTTTGGACTGCCTCTAGGAAGGAATCTTCCCGGCTTACAGAGGCCCAGGGAATAAAATAGGACTTGCAAATAGCTTGATTGATGGACTTTGCCTCTGCCTGTAAAACTTGACGAGTGTGGAGTGTGAGGTTTCAGTGCGTCTCCTCTTGAGAATTATAAGCTGCACCGGTCTTGGAAGAAGGGAAGGAGAGTCTGATGTGATAGCCAATTTCGGACAGGAAACCCAGGGCTGAGTACACTTCTGCCAGCACCGATGATCGTACTAAGGCAGTTCCAGAAGTCCTTGCAGCACCTGGCCAACCAAAACCAAACAGTACTCGGCTTCTGTGCTTTTGTCATACTATCGTGATATCAAGCTACTCATGCAAACTACCGTGAGTCTTCATTACATAAGCTGGTGCAGTAGTGGTGGGAGAGGTTTTTACCATCTGCTGAGTCAAGGTGCTCACAACCCGTTCTCGCAGGTCCGTTGAAGCCATATCTTGTTTTGGAAGTTTCCAGTACCCGCCCAGCCAGTGGACAGCCAACTCCTCTGGTGATGGCGGGGGCACATTTGGTGCATCAGCTTGCAGACCTGCACCAAGCTGCACAGTACCAAGAGTACCAGAATCACAAATGCTTTCCATGGACACATGTAAACGAAAAGGAATCCAATTCTATCAGAGTTCCTGTAATTCTTTTGGCCTCCATCAGTGGCCTTGCGAAAGCCATTTTCACTGCTTCCTTGCCTCACAATCAGTGCCGGCAAATGGAATGTAAATTGCAGTTGTAGACATCGGGTTCTTCAAAAAAAACAGCCATCGACCAAAAAGTTTCGACATCCACCGGAAGCCCCCGGACCCCCTGTCTCAATGTTGCCAACCATCGCTTCTCAATGCCCGGAGCAAGAATGGCTGTTTTTTTGAAGGCTGCTGTCACACAACATTGAAATTGGGGGACCAGGGGTGTCTAACTCTCCTCGCCAAGACTTCAAGTTGGTTGGCTGTTTTTTTGAAGAACCCGGTACCAAAACGATAACCGTGACAAGACCAGATCCGCGAAAGATCCTCCTTGCTCTAGATAAGTTGCAAGTCGCGCTTGTGAAGGATGACGAAGCCAACACGCATCGTCCCATCATAGAACTTTCCTGGGCCCGACTGGTTGTGTCCGGCTCACACTTGGTAGAAACAGCTGGGCACAAATTCTTGGGATGGCTCAAGAAACGTCACAAATTACGCAGGAAATAAACTGGAAGGCGAAGCTGGCAGAAAACAATAATTTTCAAAATTGAGCTTGCTGAACTGGCCTGCTTTGAGGAGGGGCGTTGAAATGCACCAGCGTTCAGCCACAAAACAGGGGCTTTCCTCGGAATTGGTCGGAACCATATGCACAGTCTGGATTGCCTAAAGAAGGAACGAAGCGAAATGGAACTTCACTTCAGCGAAGCAAGTTACCCGGAGAGAAAAAAAAAAAAACATCAAAGGCTTTTACCCAAAAACTGCAAAACTATGGGAGAACGACGACCCAGCATTCATGAAATGCAGTTGCTTGAATAGCCTTCCAATGCCTTCCCGCAACAATGGAATGACGAGGGGCATTGGCCCACCAGTGCCTCTTTTGCTCCTCGAAACAGCCCCAGGTCAAACCGAAGTCTCCAGGGTGAACCTGCTGACGATGGTTCCAAACATGCCATGCACATCCGGAAACTGGTCACATCTCTAAACAACGATTCTAGACGTCGTGAATGCAGCTGTGCGCCCAAGGTGCACCTCCTTCAGCTTCTTGAGCTTATCCTCCAACCAAGCATCCATTTTCCTGGGCTAGACCAACGTGTCCAGCCTGTCCAGCCTACAATCTCCAAACTCCAAACCAAATCAGCAACCGAAAAAGGCATTAAAATGCACCAGGCTCTCTTCTCATGCTGCCGAGTATCGGGAGCACCAATAGCTCCTCCAGCACTTCATCCAGCTCATCCAGCGGCGAAACTATCACCCCAGCGGCACGGGATCGGTTGCACAGCTTCAAAACAACCTAGCGGAGTTTTCTGCCAATTGGATCCAAAATGGTATGTGGGGACTGTCCTTTGATGCGTGCAAATCCTTGCAAGGCAGATGCATAATGGCACACAAGCTAGATCAATATTCTTGAAGCAAGGTCGCTCTTTCTGGCAGACTTCAAGAACCTTGCCTTGTCATCTTCCTCCAGTTCCAAATCTGAGGCAATTCTCTCAGCCAAGTGTGAATCATATTGGCGCGGATAGCAGGCTTGGCCTGGGACAATGTGGTTGTAGCCTTAGCTGCTGGCTATGGCTCCTTAAAGGATGCCTCTGAGACCAGGTACCCACTGACAACTGGCACTACAAAGCACGGCTGAAATGGTGCAGCACGGTGCAGCTTATTACTGCAATAATAACAGCAGCTTATTGCAGTTTATTGCGGCTTCTCCGGTTCTGAGACCAAGCTGCCAGCCAGCTCAATGAGGTCATGGGTCAGCTTCTTGTCTGCGGATATCAAATGAAATTTGCGCAGCAAAGAGCCTTCCTATGACGGAAAACAGCAGGATGAGCGCCAGCGATATTTATTCAAAATCCAACTCACTCCATTCCCCTAAAACTTATTGAATGGTTCTGCAGCTTGTCCTTTGAGACATACCTCGCTCGCATGAGGTCTTGTATGGCTGCACCGTCACCCGAGAATTTCGAAATGCGGCCGTCACCAGTTTCAAGAACACGCACGCGCTCTAAGACAGGTTTTGAACCTCGGCGCGCCAAGTGTCAATGCAAAGAACGTTTCGTGCTGCATACAATCCTTGCATATGCTTGCTGCACAGGCTTTCATGGGACAGGTGCCGTCAAACCTCGTGCAAGCAAGCAACTGTCGTACTTCAAGTCCAGTATGCCCCAAAATACAGCAGGCAAACGCTGGTCTTCAGGCAAAGGTGAGGGGCAGGGTATCTCGATGTCCTCAGCTGACATGTGATCATACAATCCCACTGATTGAAGTAAGCAAGCATATCCCACCAATGATCTATTTTCAGTGTATTTACAGTACAAATCAGTACAGCATGTGCTGTCCCAGCTGCATGTTGCAGAACAAATCCCAGTGCATCGGGACCGCGAACGGCGACAATCCAGCAGTTGTCAGAAAACTGGCTGTGCGCGTCCCCAGCTGACGATGAAAAAGGACACCGGGTCTCTCGCAAGAGCAGCAAATTGCCCAGGCTCTCCAAGGATTTGGCAGTTCCTTGGCAACGGGCCGGATGTTTGATGTCCGAAGTTGGATCAAGAGAGGACACATGAGGACCCTAAAGGTAGCTCAAAGGTCACGAAGGGTCACGCTGACAGGTCATTCCAAGTCCCGGTCTTGCTGGCAGCTTGAAGCACGTGGATACTACAATCGGCAAACCAACCAGAAGCTCCAGAGCTTCTGGAGGAATCCCGCGGCTGTCACTGTTCGCAGCGCCTCAAACAAAGTCTGGTTCCCGATCATTCCCGATCCATGCTCACAAAGTTCCACAAAGTTCCACAACTACACTTGACATTACTTGACCCAATTGTCAACTCCGAGGGGGAGTATATGATTAAGGTTGTCAGACCATCAGCACACACGGTCTTGTGGAAGCTGCCAGGTTCAACCTGGTTCAGTCTAACCTAGGCTCAATTCGACTGGGGAGACCTACCTGACTCGAAGGCGACATCATGACGGTCTGGCATGAAGAGGATGCACATGTGCGGTTCAGGCAGGTCCTCTCAAACCAGAATCTGAACAGGGACCGCAGGGATTGATGCAACGAAAGGAACGTTGCAAGATTTGGCCCTTGGAGCACATGAAGTGCCAGAAAAGATCAGAAAAGAGTCAAAGGAGCGTTGAAGTTCTTGAAATAAACATGTTCGATGCTGGTCGATTAAGTGATAACACGGAATCTTGGGCTGGATGTCACCGTAAAGGCTCAGATAGACATACCCAGAGGGTTCATTGGGAATCGAAATGTCCAGAAAACTTCCAGCACCCTCTCCCGAATTGAAGCCTCCTTGCAACAAGCACTTGTAATTTGATGTAATTTGCAGATATTCGCCGGCCTGAACTTCATGGTAACTGGCTGCTCGCACAGAGCAGGCCCGCGCGTCCCCAAATTGCAGCGAAGGTCGCAAAGAAGATCCAAGCAAAACTACTTCAGTAGGAGCACGATTCAGCCAAGAAGCCTCTCACATTGGATGAGGTCTCAAGAACATATATTGAAAAGTTGAAGAAATCACTTGGGCTAGACTTGTTAGTGTCTTGTTGTGTTGAGGCACATCCTGAAAGTAGCCACTTGCAGCGAGTGCTCCTTCTACCTGGCCGGGTGCTCAATTCCTGACTTATTTGACCCAAAAAAAGAGAAAAAAAAAATGAAAAGCACGGTGGCCATTTTTGGCTTTTGTCTGCGTCCACTAGTCCACTCTCACCTCCTCTGTCGCTGCAAGCACCCAAATAACCAAAGGTTTACCCTGCTGACCGCGATGAATTGGTATACCCCTGGCTCCTTGGGCGTGCTATCAAAACAAGCGCTCGCAATTGTAAAGAAATACGTCAAAACCCCCATGTAATCACTGTCCACTCACAGAATTACAGTAGTAGAAGTAAATGAACAGGATACTGGATGATACCTCCACGTTGTTACTCCATACTACTCCACCCGGCATGACACAACAACCATGCTCAACTTGTAGCTTGACCTGCCTGTGAGATCATTTTGCATCATGTTTGAACGAAGGTTGTACCCTATATTGCCCTCCGAGCACACATCACTTGATACATCCTGATACCACTTTGGTACTACTTACCATCGCGATCCATTGCCAAGTCTCCCAGAATGACTTGGGCAAAAGCAATGCACCTGGACCAGGACAGCGCTCTTTTCTCCAGAGGTGGCTCTGCTGCATGTAGCTCCCCTGAGTGCATAGTCCAAGAATCTTGCAAGAATCTGCCTACCTCTTGGGCAAACGGTAACACACTGCAAGCATCTGCAAGCAACCACATGCCCCACAAGATCACACAAGCTCTGATTTGCAAAGACGCGGTAGCCCTCGCAAAGTTCCAAGAGGGACTGCCAGTGCTCCAGCTCTTTCACTGGCTCATTCGTGCCATTCTCCTGCACACAATTATGGTGAAGTGTGGCTATTAGAAAATCTATGTCAAGAGCAGTACCCCTCACAGGAGCACCCCTCACTGGAGAACAAGCAGACCGATGTAGTGTTCCTCTTCGTCGCGCATCTGCAAGCATCTTCCAGCTGCTACTTAATCATTATATCACCATCAAGCATTCTGATCAGAAAAGCAAGCTTGGCTGTTTGTGCTTTACCATTCATGATGCCCACCGGAAATCATAGTAGACACAAGTAGAGTGAGTAAAGAAATACCAGGTGCAGCTTGCATGAACAAGAAATCGGATTTCATCCTTCACCATGTCTCAAAGTAGTGCCATATGCAGCTCCTGTTTCAATGTATAAAAGCCCAACGGCTACAGAGTCTGGGAGGTTCTATGGTCCCTATGGTTCTACAATGTTCTACACTGTGCAGGAACATCACGCTGCGTCAAACGTCTCTGATCCACACGGGAAGACATCGCATTCTCTGCTGGATATGTTCCGGCGGAGTCTGTGAGACGAATGGGCGCGTTAAGGCATTTGATGACAGGATTTGTCGAAGAGTCCTCCGCTTAAGGGAGCACTACAGTTGTGAACGAAGACAAGCAGTGCGGATACTTTCCCCGCACCCTAAGTCTAGTACGAAACATTCTGTGAATGCTATCCAGGGCCTCTCACGACACCCACTCAGCCGACTCCACCTCAGGATTTGTCTTTGTGCCGTGTTGCACCAAGTTGGGACAGCTATGGGACAGCTTGGCACTCTTAAATCTCTCAGGAGTCTGCATAGTCACATTTCGGGAAGCTCTCTTTAATGTAGCTGTTCCCTCTATCCTGCACGGATGAGGTGGGCTCAGGTGAGTATGCTCTGACTGCTGTAACTGTCCTGCAATTGAATTGGGTCCGGACCACTACCACCACACTGAGGCATATCCCCATAACCAGTGTAGATGCTTCGAAGCCTTGCGAATACATCAAATGCATCAGCACAAGGTGTTTGCTTCGTTTGTTGCACAAATTGCAGACTGCTAAGCGAAGTACACGGGTAGCGACTCTTCCGACACCCGCGCAAACGGTGTTTCCCAGCTCTTCCTGTCACGAAAGAATATGCCCAGGGCAAATGCCACACAAGGTGCTGTGAGTTGACCAATTTTTGGCCAGCTTGACTTCCCCAGCTGAGGGAAGTCGGTCAAGAAAATGCAAAGCGTAGCCATCCGGCTGTTCCTGGCAGTGATAGCATTGATTGGGACCCACTTTAGCGGAGTTGAAGTCATCTTGAGCAAACCACATACTGCGAATAAAGACTTATCGTATAGTATATTCTATTATTGCATGCTATTGACAGATAAACCCGACGGTGGAGCTGACTGCTGGCTGCAAGGCACACCATGCCCTCCTTGCAAAGCAGAGTACCGATATCTTGACGATGCAGGATGCTCTGCACTCACGCATTAGTGCAAAGTGCATCTCTCTCGCATACCACCAGTCGAGTCACCAAAAAGGGAACTCCCCTGGAGTCATCATCTTCGATGGCCTA
This sequence comes from Cladocopium goreaui, assembly GCA_947184155.2. Taxonomy (NCBI): domain Eukaryota; class Dinophyceae; order Suessiales; family Symbiodiniaceae; genus Cladocopium; species Cladocopium goreaui. The sequence goes on along the minus strand of CAMXCT020000557.1, from coordinate 238,895 downwards.
GGTTCAGGCCATTGAATGCATTTCGGCATTTCACACAGCACTATCAAACCCCATCCCAGCGCCTCATACTTCCAATTTCGATCATCGCCAGATACTCCGAACTGCACCAGAAAGTCTGGCACCTTCAATGGATGGGTGGAACCGAGTTGGAGGAACAGCTTGAAAATATGACCTGAGCATTCTCATCGGAAAATCGCTACTAGATTCGGGGGCCACACAGCTCGGTAAACAGGAAGGTCAGTGTAGTACCTGAAAACAAATAGCAGTGATGACAAACAAACATCACGCGCCCTGCAAAATCTCAGCACGTTCAAATTGAAAAATAATGAACATCCTGAACGTATGTTCCTGTATGTAAGTTGCAGTTACAGAAGTTTTGAAAGGGTTGCCCAAAGAAGAGATGACGCCTACACAAGGTGTGTCTGTGTGTGTGCGCGTCAATGGTCTAATGATTTTTATCCCGGAACAGAATGGGTTCGTAACAGTCTGTGAGAGCCAAGGTCCCAAGGCACTTACAAATCATTGAGGGGCGATCCTTGCAACACATGCGACACCATTGCTGAAGGAAGAAGAATGACAACGGGGCATGTGCGAAAAAGATCTGCTTGAGAATATCCGTGCGTGGCACTGTGGTTCAACCATTAGAACTACAAAAAAAATCCTTGAAACGTCAAAGGCCCGCCTTGGAACGGTTCCATCACTTGTCATTCGCGTGAAAGACAAATCTGATTTTAAGAAGAGAAGGAATCATTTTGAACAAAATGAATCCAAATTTTTACCACTTGTCATCATTGGTTCCAGGACTGGGGGTCTAAATTGGTGTTTTTTGAATGAAGCACTCTGGAGTCCGGAGGTTACAAAAGCAAGTGACATAGAATAACCCCGTTAGCCCCAAAAGAATGCAAGCCACATTCTATGTAGACTGTGTTAATATGTGTTAATGACCCCCCTTCAAGGTGGGCAGGGCACTTGTCAGTGACGAGCTGCAGAAAGCGCTGCGCACCTTTGGGTGCCCAGCTCGGCACCACCCTGCGGCCATTTCAAAAAGTCGCATACTATGGCAATGGCCGCAATGACCGCAATGGCCGCAATGGCAATGCATGTCGCTGTGGCAATGACAATCTATGGCATCTATGGCAATCTTCAAGTGCAGAATCATGCAGAATCAGCTGAAGAGAAGAGAAACTGAGTTCAACTTCATGGCCTGAGATTGATCATACCTTTGGTCGTCCGTAGTTCTACACTACAAACCTGCCAAAGGGATTCAAAGGGCATAAAGGTCGCTGCTTCGCTGCTGGAGAAATGAATCCTAACATCCTGGATGCAAGCAAGAGACATGTGGCTGACCAAGGTCTTTGGCCTGCCATGAGAAGGCTACTGAGTGGTTCTGAGAGTGATCCTTTGCCGTTTTCCCACCAAAAATCGCGGTTGCATGACTGGACCAACCAACTCACATCAAGACTGGCCAAGAAGCTTAACAAGCAAAACAATGCTCGGGATGACAAGGTCATCAACTGTTTTTGCCTGGGGTATGGACAACCTTAGAGAGCTGGGGGACATGTGAGAGTGGTGTGAAATGTTGAGCAATTAAGGCAGAAGACATTTGCGCAACATTTGCTTCGCCACGTGTAACCTGAGAGGTATGGGCACATGGACATTGAGATGTTCTTGAGTCGTTTGAACCCTTCCAAGCATGCCCAAACTGCACGGAGCTCTGTCAGGCTGCTGACATGATCGATTCTCCACTTGCCATCCGATTTAACCATGTGCATCCTGAAGGAAGCACGGGGAAGCGTGGCAGGCGTGGCAGCAAAAGTCAGCACGCGGGGATGTTTGGGAGTGCAAGTGCCTCGAGAGCTCTCCACTGAAAACCACGCAAATCAACCTACATGTAGTTAATCTCCGGGACCCTATCAAACATCTCCTCCCTTTCATGTGGGATGCAAAGAATCAACAACAAAACCAGCAGAAAAGTAGAAAGCAGAAAAGCATGACGCACAAAAAAGAGTCAGCACGACAATTCCAAAATGACTCTCACAGACTCAACAGCTTTGGCTTTTATGGCTCAGGTCCTATCGCCAGCTTCAGCATTGTTGGGCATAGGGACGTGAAGCGTCACATTGTGGGGTCCAAACACCTTAGTGCACCATGCTCTTTGCAGAACCGGTTGAGCAAAAATGTTTCCAAACGTTTTACCTGGAATCTCGTCGATTTAGCACCTGCGCAAGCAAATGGAAAGCACAGGCATCCAGCCTTCATTGTTACTCCTGCTTGGACGCCCTCCGGAATTTCAAAGCTAAAGCCAGTCACCTCAAGAAAACCCCAAAACGCATAAAAATCCATAAAAATCCAGCATCAACAAAAAAACAACCCACAACTCGACACAGTTTTCCTTGTTGCGAGTGCGTGGGTAATCGTCAGCACCTCATCGACGTATTCATATTCCTGCTCTTCGTCTAACCTTGAGATGCGGTTGGCATCGGCAATACACTGCAAGGGGAGTTGACAACCTTCACTTTTGCCATGGAAGGCGTGCAGGCAAAGGCACCCGTAACTAGCCATCAGCACACTGGATTGCAATTTCTAAGAGCCAACAATTTCACAGAAATGACAGATAGTCTGCGCCAGTCGATGGACTGGTTCAGCAATAGGACGATCACGGTGCGGTTCCTCAAGAACATCTCTCTTAGCCTCTTTATGCCCCTTTGTTGTGTGGGTTACTGGGACTGACAGTCGGCGTGCGTTCTCAGTTGGTTCCCTTGCTGACATTTCTGAACCGCGCTCACTTCATCTCACTTCCGCATTGGGTGTGATGGAGACTGCTTTCAACGAACATCGCCCAGCTTGTGCATTCTACCGGAGTCGGGCCAAGCCGAGTGTTTGAATTATGTGGACCTGTGTGTTCACAATTATGATTACGAGAAGATAAAGGAATCACCAAACGAATCCACAGCTGCCCAAATGGCTTCCAGCGCGAGAACCTGGCATGTCAAAATGTCAAAATGTCGAAAGCTGTCAAATGCCAATTGACGTCGCGAACTTGCGCAGCTGCGCAATTTCCAAGCAAAGCGCTTCATTACCAAACCATACCTGCCATACCCTGATACCCACAGCCTCACCCGGTAGAAGACTGAAATTCTGCAAATGCACCTGGCGGTCACAAACCAACGATAGCCGATAGCCAGGTTGTCTTAGATGTCTTAGATCATTAAAAGAAAGAAAAATTCATCCTGTGTGCAACTAAGAGTTTGAGCAGGCCCTTACAGTTTACTTTTTAACCAAGTGACGATCGAGGCATATTGCAGTTGCAAAGTTGCCTTTGGGGCAAACCTGCATCTTCAAAATGTCACAAACAAGCTGCAGAAATGTGACGCCGAAGGCAAAATAACCCGGACAACCATGACCAAACAAAAGCAGAACCGCAGCACCGTTATATATCCCTCTCAAACAACTTTGTTTCGCTGCCTCGTGGGCTGTCGAGGCAGTCGACTGACGCCAACGCTTCAGCTCCTAGTGTAGAAAACCACGTTTGTGACTTGGTGATGTAATTTCATGTAATTTTGCCAGGGATACTGCAAAGCACTGGATATGATGCACCATAGCAACCTTCCTTCAAGAAGATTTCGACCAGTTCGGCTGGCCTTAGTAGTCCATGAATGATTGAATGAAAAGGCTGCGGAGTGCTAAACCTGCACCAAAGAAATTTCTCACACTTATGATGAATATATCGTGAAGTTTTCGGAGGGCACATGAAACATCGCTTGTCATCGCTTGCCAAAAGGCCGAAGGTCATCTTCTTCAGGCACCTTACATTGCAAGCGTTCCCCTTCGGCCTTTTCATGCGTTGCGTTTGAGACTGTATAGCGCGCAGTGCTGCAGAGACTGCGCGTCCAATGATGTGACATTCCAAACCCCTCAGTTTCATAAAAGGATTCATGGCAATGACTCAATGACTGATCTGGTATGATTCTGGATCGTTCTCAATTTCATCCTACATTTGGAGTCCAATGAGAGAAACCGAGAAATCGAGAAAACCAGTCAAGAAGAGTCAAACGTTGCAGCGACGCATTGTTTACTGGGCCAACTGGCTCCAGGTGAAGCTTGTACACTTGGAATTCGAGCACTACACCTCAGCTGTTGCGGGAATGAACAGTTGTGGATTTGTAATGACTTGTATGGATCTGCATCTGTATCTGTATCAATATGTTCACTTTGTCACGTTCGTGAGGAAGTGAGGAATGCACTGGCTGAAAGGCGTCGATAAACTGGAACATATGGAAGTTCTTGTTGGTGTTGCGACAGGTACCTGACAAGCATCATTGATTGAAAGCACGTCTTCATGGAATCATGGACAAAATGTTATTCCCTTTCAAGAAATTACCAGGGCCTCCTCAGCAGACCTTGGAGTTACCACATCATCACCACCTCCATTGCCTGTGGCAAAAAAAACAAGTGCTACAATTTAACATTAAGAAAAACTGTCAGCACTGTACCTCGATGGATTCCGAATACCATTGCGGGTGCTCGAAAATTCATTTGTTTCAGGTGAACCCTGTCCAGAAATTGAGAGACGTAACATGTTTTGCACAAAAGCTTGCGTGTGACGTTTCGCGCGTCCCTGGACCAAATGAAAAACAAACAAATATGACTGGTATGACCGTGAATGCTTTGATTTCATTGGCACGCCCTGAGCCACAACCTTACTAAGGTCGCCAATCATTCTGACAAAAGTGCACGAAAATAAGGCAGCAACAACTCAACAAGTTGAGGATCGCAGATCTGTCACCAACGATTTGTTCAATCCCAATGCGGCATTGTGGAATTGAATTGAACCACAACATCAAATGGTTTGGAATTCCGTATGCAGGGGCCCAACAACACACATACACGGTGGCCATTTGGGACCCACTACATGCCCACAAGTATGAAGTAACGGCCTTAATTTCTTGCTTTTGGAGTTTGTATTGTTTTGGCGTTGGTTTTGGCATTGATTTTTGCGTTGGTGAAATTAGGGTTGGTGGTTGTGATGGTGGTGTTGCTGCTGGTGGCACTGGTGTTAGTTCTGTTTTTGTTTTGTGTTTTTTTGTCTTGTTTTTGTTATTTTTTTTGTTGTTTGCTTTGTTTTTTCTTTATGTTCGTTTTGTCTATATTTTTTCCATGTTGTTGTTGTTGTTGTTCTTCTTGTTTTTCTTCTTGTGTTTCTTCTTGTTTTTCTTCTTGTTTTTCTTCTTGTTTTTCTTCTTGTTTTTCTTCTTGTTTTTCTTCTTGTTTTTCTTCTTGTTTTTCTTCTTGTTTTTCTTCTTGTTTTTCTTCGTGTTTTTCTTCTTGTTTTTCTTTTTGTTTGTGTTTTTCTTTTTCTTCTTCTTCTTATTTGTTTTTTTTTATGTTTTTTCTTTTTATTCTTCTTGTTCTCGTTTTTGCTCTTGCTCTTGTTCTTGTTCTTGCTCTTGGTCTTGCTCTTGGTCTTGCTCTTGGTCTTTGTCTTGGTCTTCTTCTTCTTTTTTGTCTTTTTCTTTTTCTTCTTCTTTTTCTTCTTTTTCTTGTGATTCTTCTTGTTTTTGTTCTTTTTGTTCTTCTTCTTGTTCTTGTCCTTGTTCTTCTCCTTGTTTTTGTTTTTGTCGTTTGTTGTTTCTGTAGTTTTTGTTGTTTGTTGTTTGTGGTTGTTTGTAGTTGTTGTTGATGCTGTTGTTGTCGTTATTGTTGTTGCTGTTGCTGTTGCTGTTGTGGGTGTTGTTGGTGTTGGTGGTGCTGTCAGTGTTGGTGGTGTTGTTGTTCTTGTTCTTGTTCTTGTTGTTGTTGGTGGTGGTTGTTGTCTGTTGTTGTCTCTTGTTGTCTGTTGTTGTCTGTTGTTGTTTGTTGTTTGTTGCTGTTGCTGTTGCTGTTGCTGTTGCTGTTGTTGCTGCTGTTGTTGTTGTTGCTGTTGTTGTTGCTGGTGGTGTTGTTGATGTTGATGTTGTTGTTGTTCTTCTTGTTGTTCTTCTTAATCTTCTTGTTATTCTCGTTCTTCTCGTTGTTGTTTTTGTTGTTGTTATTGTTGTTGTTCTTGCTGTTCTTCTTGTTGTTGTTCTTGGTGTTGCTCTTGTTGTTATTGTTGTTCTTGTTGTTATTGTTGTTATTGTTGTTCTTGTTGTTCTTGTTGTTGTTGTCGTTGTTTTTGTTGTTGTTCTTGTTGTTGTTGTTGTTGTTGTTGTTGTTGTTGTTGTTGTTGTTGTTGTTGTTGTTTCTCTTTTTGTTATTTTTTTGTTCTTGTTTTTGTTCTTGTTTTTGTTTTTGTTTTTCTTCTTGTTCTTGCCTTTCCTGCTCTTCCTGCTCTTCGTGCTCTTCCTGCTTTCCTGCCCTTTGTGCTCTTTGCACTCTTCCTGCTCTTCTTGCTCTTCTTGCTCTTCTTGCTCTTCCTGCTCTTCTTGCTCTTCTTGCTCTTCTTGCTCTTCCTGTTCTTCTTGCTCTTCTTGCTCTTCTTGCTCTTCTTGCTCTTCTTGCTCTTCTTGCACTTTCTGCTCTTCTTGTTCGTCTTGTTTGTCTTGTTTGTCTTTTTCGGTTTGTTCGTCTCGGTCTTCTTGTTTGTCTTGTTCGTCTTGTTCTTCTTGTCCTTCTTGTTTTTGTTTTTGTTTTTGTTGTGTTTGTTTTTTTATTGTTGTTTTTGTTGTCCTTGTTTTGTTTGTGTGTCTTCTTGTTTTTTGTTCCCTTCCTATTCGTGATTTGATTTGGTTTGTTCTTTTGATTTTTGTTGTTTTGTTGTTTTCCTTTTTCTTCGTCTTATGTTTGTTCTTCTTCTGCCTCTTGTTTGTTTCCTGTTTCTGCTTTCATTCCCCAAACAGCGTGTCCACATTGAGGGGTTCTGCAGTTAATTAAGGCCCGGTGTTGAATCGAGGTGGTAGCATTCGTGTGCGGCCAATTCCCCGTAAATTTCCATACAAAATGACTCTTGTGACATGTGCATTTCGACGGCGCAGGCTCTCACAAAACAGGTGTCACGGCGGACGCTCAAGAGAGTTGGAATCCAATCCTCATGTCTTCATTTCGTTTCTGGCCCTGACTGGCCTTGTGCCCCGGGTTCGGGAAACCAACGGAATATGCTCCATGTTCTGCAATTTGGGCCACCTCCAATAAAGCCCCATTGGCCCAACAGGCTTCTGCACAGAGCTGTGAATACAGTTCCTCATCCAACATATCCGGTGTGTGACCCACGGCTTGGCGCTTGATGTCCATGGCCACCATCTTGCTCGGCCCCTTCATCTTGAGGCCCAGCATAAAGGAGCGGAAACCAATTGTTGGTATATAACCACGTAATCCGCTCCATGAGTTGTGCTTGTTGGGAGGCCGCGCCCCCTGCCAAAGGCCTCACCCGCACCCGGGGTGTCGGTGCCAGGATAGAGCTTTGACAAGGTCTGCGCGGCGGCTTTGGGCACTTTTGCTGAAGATTCTGGAGTAAAAAAGTTGTCTTGTGAGATGTCCATGCGCATGTCGATTGCGCAGGCTCGCACAAAATGTGGGTTGGGATCCATCTTGTCCATGGCATTTGGGCCGAGAATTTTCGTGTTCGACCATGTGCATTTCGATTCCGCAGGCTCGCACAAAGTTTGCGCCCGGACTACGCGCCTCGGCATGTTTGCTGAGAATGCTCGCGCGAAAAGGCTCTTGCGAGATGTCCATGTGACGGTTTGCCTAAATGTTTTTCCCTGGTTTAGTCAGTTGATAAATCGTAATTCCTTGCGTGTGGCTTCTTATTGTGCCCTTTAACCCGTGACTGACCTAAATAGTTTGAAACCCTGCGTTTTGTCTTTCATACTTGAAGCCATAAGTAAAACCTGCAGTAAATGCTAACACGCGTCTAAATGAAGTGGGTGCCGCTGCTAGTTATTAGTAGCGGAACTGGAATATGTGCAGAGCTGGTTGTTGCCTTTGCTGTCACGGTTGTTTTTGTCAAACAGATACGATCCACTACAAGTTTTTTGGTGACTAGTGGGTCACGGGTCAACCAAACCGTTTTTTTTTGGGAATGGTGGCAATGCGTGTCCGGACCTGGTTCGACGCTGATACGCTGAGTAGCTGAAAAGGTTACAACCTTGCAAGGGTAGTACGCTGATACGTTGATACGCTGTTACGTTGTTACGCTGTTACGTTGGTTCGTTGATAGGGTGATACGCTGTTACGCTAGTACGCTGTTACGCTGTAACGGTGTAGCCGGTGCGACGGTGTTACCAGTGTAATGGTGTAACCGGCGTAACCGGCGCAACGGTGTAACCAGTGTAACGGTGTAACCGGTGTAAGCGTTGTATCCGGTGTAACCGGTGCAACCAGTGTAACGATGTAACCGGTGTAGCCGGCGTAGCGCAAAATGCTGTGACACCACTTGCAATGGTTTGAGAGGCTAGTGCATTGCTAGCGGCGATCTAGAGGGTAAAATTACGATAAATTACGTACAAACTCGTAAAGTTGAGCCGCGCCCCCCCCCAAAATAAAGGAATATTTTGGACTAATATAAAAATTCACGGAAATTTCGTTAGGCTCAAGGAGCGTGTTACATTTTATTTTTTTCATGTTGAAGTAAACACAAAAAAAAATATCCTTGAACATGATTGAACATGGGTGCGAAGAAACACAAACTACCGCAAACCTAGCGGGTGTGCTAGCGCTGCCTCGCAGAGGTCCACACTAAAAAGTAACAACTAGTACAAAATTTTTGTCAACTATTTTTTGCAAATGGTCATGTGCATTTCGATTGCGCTGGTTTGCGCAAAGTGCGGCATTTTATCATGATCCGGTGGCAGCAATCCACCATACCAATTGGCACCGTTCCCTGTGCGCTTGGCTGTCCGGCACACACACCGAGCCTGGGATCGTTGCAGCTCGATGGATGAAGGTCAGGTGATGGGCACACGCAAGAAGGGAAGGGACAGTGCTACTACTCGAACCCATGCACGGCTTGCAGCAAACAGCTACATCACCAGCTGAAGAAGTAGTAGCAACCATGAAGATACAGAGAAAGAAATTCAACACTGAAGGACGAAGACAACGAAACAGTAGGAAGGGTTTGATGGCCCCTTTACGGATGGATATTGCAAAAATGGTAACGGCACAAACGACGAAGCAAATCGCAAAAAACAACCAAAGCATACCCTACCATTTTTTGGACGAAATGGGACGAAGGGCAGAATCAGACGCACGGATCGAATGAAAAGAGCAAACGGAAAGGAATTGATGAGAGCCCGGGCAAATGAGATTGTTGTCACATTTTCTTGTCTGGTAACAGATCCCTTCCCCCATCATTGCTCAAAAAAACATCGGCAACCATTTTTTCCAACCATTCTGAAGAACACCAACGCTTCTTTTTGATGTTCCAAGTGCGCACGCATCATGTTTTCTCACCTGGCTTGGTCCCAATTATCATTCTACAATCCAGAACGCCAAGTGTAGCCACGCAAAAAACGATTGGCAGGTATTTTTGGAAAAAATGAAGCCTATCGTTTCGCATCAAGGTCAAGTGTTGAGCAAATCGTTTGTTTTGCAGTGTATATCGTTCATTTACTTCCACGCCTCGGGATCGCGAATCGGTGCGTTGTTGATTCAGGCAATTGATGGGAAACTGGCTGGTCGTCGGGAAAAGTTGGGGCGGCTCTGTAAACGTGGAACCCGCAATGACAAACATGCTGCAAATTTACAAATGTCGGTCTTCGGCAACGCCTCTCTGTATACTGGAAACTTGTAAGTTCAAGGCAACGATTTTTTATGATTTAGCCTTTTTTGGTTTAAGTAATATTTGTACACATGCGCCCTTGTTCTCGCAGAACTGCAATAATTGCCTTCAAAGTTTTACATGCGGACACGTGTTTTTCAAAACTGGCGGGATATGCTCCAGGTCCTGGCATGCCTGAATTCCAGCAGAGAATGCCAGCAAGGGAGGTGCCACGGTATCAAACGAAAAAAATTAAGGAATCATCATCCCGGCAAAAAAAACAAACAGTGTAGGGAAGGGGATTCCATGGTCACGTGAAAAGAAAATTTAAGACGGACATGGCAAGAACTCGCTGGACGTGCTGGCGAACCTATGGGAAACCCGGACAGCGTTTGAGGATTGGAACATTGAAAACAAGTTAGGTGATTTGGGTGTGACTTCGGTGCGGCAACGCATTGTTTGCTTAACACAGCGCAGCAGAGCCGGCATGGGGCGCGCATTCGCAGCTCCGCAGTCATCGTGCCGCAACCAGAAAGGAGATCTGTCACAGAGTGCTAGGTGCTGCAGCCAAGGGCCGCAAGACCCAAGGGGGTTCATGCCCGCCACCGCAGCATGCAGCAAGGTCGTCACACCAGAAGCTAGAAACCTGTTGTCTCCAGGGTGCTGCCGTCAGAGTGCTGTGCGCGCTTTGAAGCTGACTTGCTGGTGCCGAGCGTTGTATGCGTTTGAGGCTGGCTTGCTGGTGCCGCTGCCACAATAACCTTTTCTAGTTGCCGGCCATCCCGGCCACGGCCCGGCCACGGCCACCCGGCCACCCGGTCACCCGGCCACACCCGGCCACCCGGCCACCCGGCCACCCGGCCACCCGGCCACCCGGCCACCCGGCCACCCGGCCACCCGGCCAGCCTCCCAGAAACCGCCAGCCCAGCCGGCAGCCCGTCCACGCGGCCACCCGGTCTCCCCACCACCCGGCCACCCGCCCCCGGCCACCCGGCCACCCGCCCACCCGGCCACCCCCGCCCACCGCCCACAGCCACACGGCCACACGGCCACAGGGCCACCCGGCAACCCGGCCATGAGCCGCGCAGCCGGCCGACCACCCGCCACCCGGCCAGCCAAGACAAACATCATGTCGTGTGCTTGGTGCAGTTGAAGCAGCTCTTGCTATGGAGGCGGGTTGGCTCAACTAGGCGATGTGAAAATGTGCTCATTGCATGGCAGTGCGCAGAAAAGTTGCACCATAGATAGATAGATAGATAGATAGATAGGTAGATAGGTAGATAGATAGATAGATAGGATAGGATAGGATAGGATAAGATAAGATAAGATTAGATTAGATTAGATTAGACTGAATAGATTAGATAAGATAAGATAAGATAAGAAAAGATAAGATAAGATAAGATAAGATAAGAAAGGGTAAGATAAGATAAGATAAGATAGATAGATAGATATATAGATGGATAGATAGATAGATAGATAGCTAGCTAGGTAGATAGATACGATAGATAAGATAGAAAATATAGATAAGATAGAAAAGATAGAAAAGATAGATAAGATAGAATATATAAGATAGATAAGATAGATAAGATAGATAAGATAGATAAGATAGATAAGATAGAAATATAAGATAGATAAGATAGATAGATAGATAGATAGATAGAGAGATAGATAGATAGATAGATAGGTAGATAGATAGATAGATGGATAGATGGATAGATAGATAGATAGATTAGATCAAAGAGAGAGAGAGAGAGATAGATAGATAGATAGATAGATAGTTAGGTAGATAGATAGATAGGTAGGTAGATAGATAGACAGATGGATAGGTGGATAGATGGATAGATGGATAGATGGATGGATGGATAGATAGATAGATAGGGTAATTAGATCAAAGAGAGAGAGGGATAGATAGATATATAGATAGATAGATAGATAGATGGGTAGATGGATAGATGGATAGATTGATAGATGGATAGATAGATAGAAAGATAGATAGCTAGCTCGATAGCTAGCTAGATAGCTAGCTAGATAGCTAGCTAGCTAGATAGATAGATAGATAGAGAGATAGATTAGATAGATAGATAGATAGATAGGTAGATAGATAGATAGATGGATGGATGGATGGATGGATGGATGGATAGATAGATAGATAGAGAGATGGATAGAGAGATAGATAGAGAGATAGGTAGGTAGGTAGATAGACAGATAGATAGATAGACAGACAGGCAGACAGATAGATAGATAGATCGATGGGTAGATAGATAGATAAAGGTATAGATCTACATACAGATATAATAGAGATAAAGATAGAGGTAGAGATACAGATAGAGGTAGAGATAGAGATATAGATATCGATAGATATCGGTAGATATCGATAGGTACCGACGGATATAGATTTAGATATCGGGAAATATCGCTAGAAATAGACAGATACAGATGGGTATAGATAGATCTAGAAAGACATAGATAGACCAAGATAGACATAGATAGATATCGACAGATATAGATAGATATCGACAGATATAGATAGATATCGATAGGTCCAGATACATATAGATAGATACAGACAGGTAAAGATAGATAAACATAGATACAGATAGGTATCGACAGATATAAATAGATATAGATAAATATAGACGGATATGGATAGATACAGATAGATATAGAGGATAGATAGAGATCGGTATGGAAAGAAATAGATAGATACAGATATAGATACAGACAGATGTAGACAGACCTAGATAGATATAGATAGATTTAGATGGATGGAAGAGTATTTTTGCAAATATCGATGCAAATAAACATGAAGATTTAGATATAGATAGATATAGATAAAGATAGATTATATAGATAGAGTGAGACAGATGAAAGAGTAAGATAGACAGAAAATTTAAGATACGATAAGGTAAGATAGATAGGTAGATAGATAGATAGATAGGTAGAGACAGAGAGAGAGAGAGAGAGGTGGATAGAAAAAAAACAGAGAGATAGAAAGAAGCGAGATATAGAAAGATTAGATAGACTAGGTAAGCTTGAAAGGCTGGATAGATAGATTGGAAAGTAGAGGCAAGTTAGATAGAAAGATTTGAAAGAGCAGGTAGGTTAGATAGATTGGATGGAATACGTAGATTTGATCGATCAGTTATAGATTAGACCCATTATATATAGATAGGGTAGATAGACTAGGTAGGTTTGAAAGATTAGATCGCATAGACCGATTGGATTTATCAGAAAGCTTAGACCCGATAGATTAGATAGATTGTTTAGACTAGATAGCTCCGATAGATTAGAACAGGTAGATTAGAAAGATTCGATGGGTAGAACAAAAATAGACAAATTAAATAGAATAGAAAAAAAGGGTAGAATAGAAATAGGAAGAGAGAGAATAGGAAAAGGCCGAGGAAAAGAATAGAAATAGACCCCGAAAAAATAGAAATAGAAAGAGAAATAGAAAAGAAAAGAGTAGAATAGAACAGAACAGAGTGGGGATACAGTAGACTAGACTAGAATAGGCCAGAATAGGCTAGAAAGATAGATCGGGATAGGCAGATTAGCTAGATTGGCTAGAGAAGCTATGTTAGCCAGAGTAGCTAGATTAGGTAAGTTAGATAGATTAGCTAGACTAGGAAGCTTAGAAAGATGCGACAGTTTTGAAAGATAGGATAGATAAGATAGAAAAGATAGATCAGCCAGATCAGGTAGATAAGAAAAAATTAAGTAGATGATTTGATAACATAGGTAAGCTAGATGGATAGGTGGATGGATGGAGAGATCGATCGGTCGACAGACACATAGATCAGAAAGAATAGATGGAATAGAAAGAATCGGACACTTGGACAAATAGGCAGATTAGTTGCATGGATCGATGGGTAGATAGATACTGAAAATATATTGGGAAGAATAAAAAGAATAGAAGAAATGGAACAAGTAGATAGATAAATCACAGACTTCGCGCAACGCTACTTACTCTTCCCAAGTGCATACAGACTTGCTGCTACGCTTTTTGCTCATCTTATGCATGTGCATCTGCTACGCTACTCGCTCTTCTTATGCACGTGCAGACAGACTTGCTGCAATGTTACTGGCTCAAAATGTGCACGTGCGCGCTGACTTGCCGCTAGGTAGATAGGTATTCAGATATATTGTAAAGAAAAAACGAATAGAAGGAAGGGGACTGTTAGATAGTGCATGGATAGCTAGATAGATAGATAGATAGATAGATGGATGGATGGATGGATGGATGTATAGATAGATAGATAGATAGATAGATTAGATAGATTAGATAGATTAGATAGATTAGATAGATTAGATAGATTAGATAGATAGATAGATTAGATAGATTAGATAGATTAGATAGATAAGATAGATAAGATAGATAGATAGATAGATAGATAGATAGATCGATGGATGGATGGATGGATGGATGGATAAGATAGATAAGATAAGATAAGATAGATAAGATAAGATAAGATAAGAAAAGATAAGAAAAGATAAGATAAGATAAGAAAAGATTAAGATAGATAGATAGATAGATAGGTAGATAGATAGATCGATGGATGGATGGATAGATAAGATAGATAAGATAGATAAGATAGATAAGATAGATAAGATAGAATATATAGATAAGATAGATAAGATAGAATAGATAGAATAGATAGAATAGATAGAATAGATAGAATAGATAGAATAGATAAGATAAGATAAGATAAGATAGATAGATAGATAGATAGATTGGATCAAAGAGAGAGAGAGAGAGATAGATAGATAGGTAGATAGATAGATAGGTAGGTAGATAGATGGATAGATGGATAGATGGACAGATGGATAGATGGATAGATGGATGGATGGATAGATAGATAGATAGATAGGGTAATTAGATCAAAGAGAGAGAGAGATGGATAGATAGATGGATAGATGGATAGATGGATAGGTGGATGGAAAGATAGATAGATAGCTAGATAGCTAGCTCGATAGCTAGCTAGATAGCTAGCTAGCTAGATAGATGGATAGATAGAGAGATAGATAGATAGATAGATAGATAGATAGATAAGATAGATAGGTAAGATAAGATAAGATAAGATAAGATAAGATAGATAAGATAAGATAAGATAAGAAAAGATAAGAAAAGATAAGATAAGATAAGAAAAGATTAAGATAGATAGATAGATAGGTAGATAGATAGATCGATGGATGGATGGATAGATAAGATAGATAAGATAGATAAGATAGATAAGATAGATAAGATAGATAAGATAGATAAGATAAGATAAGCTAAGGTAAGCTAAGATAAGATAGAAAAGATAGAAAAGATAGAAAAGATAGAATA
The DNA here is from genome assembly GCA_947184155.2 of Cladocopium goreaui. NCBI lineage: Eukaryota > Dinophyceae > Suessiales > Symbiodiniaceae > Cladocopium > Cladocopium goreaui. Next base: position 223,893 of record CAMXCT020000557.1, on the reverse strand, counting down.
GATAGAATAGATAGAATAGATAGAATAGATAGAAAAGATAGAATAGATAGAATAGATAGAATAGATAGAATAGATAGAATAGAATAGAATAGAATAGAATAGAATAGAATTAGAATTAGAATAGAATAGAATAGAATAGAATAGAATAGAATTAGAATAGAATTAGAATAGAATAGAATTAGAATAGAATAGAATAGAATAGATAGATAGATAGATACGATAGATAAGATAGAAAATATAGATAAGATAGATAAGATAGATAATATAGATAAGATAGATAAGATAGATAAGATAGATAAGATAGATAAGATAAGATAAGCTAAGATAAGATAAGACAAGATAAGATAAGATAGGTAGATAGATAGATAGATAGAGAGATAGATAGAGAGATAGATAAGTAAGAAAGATAGATAGATAGATAGGTAGATAGATAGATAGATAGATGGACAGACAGACAGATAGATAGATAGATCGATGGGTAGATAGATAGATAAAGGTATAGATCTACGTACAGATATAATAGAGATAAAGATAGAGGTAGAGATACAGATAGAGGTAGAGATACAGATAGAGATATAGATATCGATAGATATCGGTAGATATCGATAGATACCGACGGATATAGATTTAGATATCGGGAAATATCGCTAGAAATAGACAGATACAGATGGATATAGATAGATCTAGAAAGACATAGATAGACCAAGATAGACATAGATAGATATCGACAGATATAGATGGATATCGACAGATATAGATAGATATCGATAGGTCCAGATACATATAGATAGATACAGACAGGTAAAGATAGATAAACATAGATACAGATAGGTATCGACAGATATAAATAGATATAGATAAATATAGACGGATATGGATAGATACAGATAGACATAGAGGATAGATAGAGATCGGTATGGAAAGAAATAGATAGATACAGATATAGATACAGACAGATGTAGACAGACCTAGATAGATATAGATAGATTTAGATGGATGGATGAGTATTTTTGCAAATAGCGATGCAAATATACATGAAGATTTAGGTATAGAGATAGATATAGATAAAGATAGATTATATAGATAGAGTGAGACAGATGAAAGAGTAAGATAGACAGAAAATTTAAGATACGATAAGGTAAGATAGATAGGTAGATAGATAGATAGGTAGAGACAGAGAGAGAGAGAGAGAGAGCTGGATAGAAGAAAAAACAGAGAGATAGAAAGAAGCGAGATATAGAAAGATTAGATAGATTAGGTAAGCTTGAAAGGCTGGATAGACAGATTGGAAAGTAGAGGCAAGTTAGATAGAAAGATTTGAAAGAGCAGGTAGGTTAGATAGATTGGATGGAATAGGTAGATTTGATCGATCAGTTATAGACTAGACCCATTATATATAGATAGGTTAGATAGACTAGGTCGGTTTGAAAGATTAGATCGCATAGACCGATTGGATTTATCAGAAAGCTTAGACCCGATAGATTAGATAGATTGTTTAGACCAGGTAGATTAGAAAGATTCGATGGGTAGAATAAAAATAGACAAATTAAATAGAATAGAAAAAAAGGGTAGAATAGAAATAGGAAGAGAGAGAATAGGAAAAGGCCGAGGAAAAGAATAGAAATAGACCCCGAAAAAATAGAAATAGAAAGAGAAATAGAAAAGAAAAGAGTAGAATAGAACAGAGCAGAGTGGGGATACAGTAGACTAGACTAGAATAGGCCAGAATAGGCTAGAAAGATAGATCGGGATAGGCAGATTAGCTAGATTGGCTAGAGAAGCTATATTAGCCAGAGTAGCTAGATTAGGTAAGTTAGATAGATTAGCTAGACTAGGAAGCTTAGAAAGATGCGACAGTTTTGAAAGATAGGATAGATAAGATAGAAAAGATAGATCAGCCAGATCAGGTAGATAAGAAAAAATTAAGTAGATGATTTGATAACATAGGTAAGCTAGATGGATAGGTGGATGGATGGAGAGATCGATCGGTCGACAGACACATAGATCAGAAAGAATAGATGGAATAGAAAGAATCGGACACTTGGACAAATAGGCAGATTAGTTGCATGGATCGATGGGTAGATAGATACTGAAATATATTGGGAAGAAAAAAAAGAATAGAAAGATAAATCACAGACTTCGCGCAACACTACTTACTCTTCCCAAGTGCATACAGACTTGCTGCTACGCTTTTTGCTCATCTTATGCATGTGCATCTGCTACGCTACTCGCTCTTCTTATGCACGTGCAGACAGACTTGCTGCAATGTTACTGGCTCAAAATTTGCACGTGCGCGCTGACTTGCCGCTAGGTAGATAGGTATTCAGATATATTGTAAAGAAAAAACGAATAGAAGGAAGGGGACTGTTAGATAGTGCATGGATAGCTAGATAGATAGATAGATGGATGGATGGATGGATGGATGTATAGATAGATAGATAGATAGACAGATAGATAGATAGATAGACAGATAGATAGATAGATGGATGGATGGATGGATAGATGGATAGATAGATAGATAGATCGCAGACTTCCTGCTACTCTACTTGCTCTTCTCAACTGCGCACAGACTTGCTGCTACGGCTACGCTTCTTGCTTTTCTTATGCATGTGCATTTGCTACACTACTCGCTCTTCTTATGCACGTGCAGACAGACTTGCTGCAATGTTACTGGCTCACCTCTTGCACGGGGGCAGTGGCTTGCTGCTGCGCCACTTGCTTTTCTTATGCATGTTCACACTGATTTGCTGCTACGCTACTTGCTCGGCTTACGCATGGCAGGCAGACGTGCCTTCTACGCTACTTGCTCTTCTTATGCATGAGCACACTGACTTGGACAGACAGATAGGTAGATAGATAGGATTAGATTAGATTAGATTAGATTAGACTAGACTAGACTAGACTAGATTAGGTTAAATAAGATGAGATAAGATAAGATAGGTAGATAGATAGATAGATTAGATTAGATTAGATTCGGTTAAATAAGAAAAGAAAACATAGATAGATAGATAGACAGATAGATAGATAGATAGATTAGATAGATTAGATAGATTAGATAGATGAGATAGATGAGATAGATTAGATAGATTAGATGGATTAGATGGATTAGATGGATTAGATAGATTGAACAGATTCGAAAGATTATGTAGGCTAGATAGGCTGGATGGAAAAGATAGATTTGATCGAGTAGATAGATGAAATCGATTTGATAGAGTAGATAGGTTAGATGAGGTAGATTAGATAGACTAGGCGGGTTTGATGGATATAGAGTAGAACCAAATAGAGCAGTATAGAACAGACTAGAATAGAATACGGTTGGATGCATAAGAATGAAATAGGCATAGAATAAGAGGTGGAAGTAGAATCGTTTGAAGAATAGAGAAGAAAGATGTCTAGATCGATAAATCAGCTAGACTGGCCAGATTAGCTAGATTAGGTACGCTAGATAGATTAGGTCGATTATATAGAGTATAGAGTGGCTGGATAGATTAGATAGATTAGGTGGACTAGGTGGGTTAGAAAGATTAGATCGATCAGGTAGGTTAGCTACATGAGGTGGGATTGGTAGTTAGATTGATCAAAAGATTAAGAAGATTAATCAGATTAGATAGGTGGAAAGCAAGATAGGTAGATAGATTGGTAGACCTGATTGATCGATTGATTGTCAAGTTGGGTTTAGAAAGATCAGCCTAGAAAGATGGACAGCTCGATCGATCCATGGATCAGTCGATAGATAGCTAGATAGATAGACAGATGGATGGATGGATTGATTATAGGTAGATTAGATAGGTTAGATAGATTAAGTAAAGTAGATCGGTTTGGTAGATTAGATCGATGAGATAGATTGGGTAGAGTAAATTGGCTAGATGGATGAGGTAGAGTAGGTAGATTAGACAAAGTAGATGGGTTAGATCGATTGGATAGACTAGATTGATGTGAAAGGATGGAGAGGTTAGATAGATTAGATAAGTTAGATTCAGGGTTTTACTGATTAGATCGACTAGGGCCTAGCGTAAATGGAATAGGCCGTAGGCACATTAGATTAGATTTGGTTAGAGTAGATTAGATTGGCTTAGACTAGTTTAGACTAGATTAGAGTGAAGTAGAGTAGATTAGATAGTTCGCAAGATAAATAGATTGGAACGAATAGAGCCAATAGAAAGAATGGACAACTAGATAGATAAATCACAGTACTAAGTATGTGCACGCAGACTTGCTGCTACGCTACTGGCTCATCTGTTGCATGTGCATCTGCTACGCTACTTGCTCTTCTTTTGCTGCGCAGGCTTGCTGCTTTGCTCCTGGCCTGCGTGTATAATTGGCACTGATGTGTATGGGTAAATTCCCCGAAATGCACGAAAAGACAAGCTGCTTGGTATGCAAGCGGATGGCAAACAGCCGCCAAGGCCGCGGCCACCCGGCCACCCGGCCACCCGGCCACCCGGCCGGCCACCCGGCCACCGCGGCCACCAGCCACGGCCACGGCCACCCGGCCACCCGGCCACCCGGCCACCCGGACACCCGGACACCCGGACACCCAGCCACCAACGACACACCCGACCACCGGCCACGGCCAGCCGGCCATCCGGCCATCCCAACCACCCGGCCGGCCACGGCCATGGCCACGGCCACGGCCCGGCCACGGCCACGGCCACGCCCACGGCCACGCACGAAAAAAAACAATCCTCTGCCGCTGCAGGGGTGCAGTGCAGGGCACGCAGCAAGTACAAAAATGCGCAGCGGCAGGGTCATGGATGCAATTGGTTCGGTTATCCCGATGGCTCCACTGCCCTTGCTTCAGGCACTGGTAAGAGCAGGCGCCCCGCGCAACCGCAAAGGTTGGAGAACGGCCATTGATCACAAAAGGCATCAACTACATGACTGCATCCAAGGCGAGCACAAAAGGTTCCAAACTCAACTGTAATCGCGTTGTTTCGGACATCTGCTGTCCCCTCCGCAGGTGCAATAAACTTCGCGCTGACTCTACATCACCTTTTTGGACGTCTATGTGCAAAGCGGTGTGTCCGTTTTAATATCTAAACTTCGTCCATGGGCCAGCTTGATCATGGACCAGGAAGGGGATTGCTTGGGGAAAGCGCCAAATTACAGCACTGCAGCCATTCCTGGTCCGTACAGCATAAGGTCCGGCAAATGTACCTTCTCCATGCTCTTCAACAAAAAACTTTGTAGCACGGAGCGAATCCGCCGTCATGTATTCGGCACCATCTTTGTCGCAGTCAGCCTCATGCAGTCCGGAATTGATAAAAGTCGAAACCACATTCCCAGTGCCAGCTCCTCGCCGTCTCGGGAAGATCAACCTGCTCCCTATGGTCTGCGGCATAAATTTTCGCGTAGGGTGCTGACATGTCCGTGTGCGTTTCGACTAGGGACTCTCGCGCAAACTCTGCGCCACGACTCCTTGTTTTTTTCGTGCATTTTCGACGAATAAGTTTCATGAAGCCTTTGATCTCTGATAACTGAGTTGGGCCTTGGGTCGCTGGCTTTGGACAAAACAGGGGCTGCCGCGCTTGAGTCGCTTAACATGTTCATTTGCACATTTTCCAATCCAGTCGCACTTTTCTCTTGCGTTTTTTTTCATGCTTGCCACGTCGCCAAATTTTTGCCATCGATGTTTTTACTTTTTACGTCTCCTCCTCCCACTACCATGCATTTTTTCCCGGAAATGTTTATGTGCACGCAATCCAATCCCAAGGTTGGTCGAGGATTAAACGGGGTCAGCCGCAAACGAAAAGACACTGCAACTATAAATGTAAAATTCCAGTTGCACGAATGGAGAAAGATTTTGCGACACGCGCGCACCAATATACTGCGACTACATTTTGGACGATGTGAAACTTGAGGCCGGGGGTGGATGACGAAAGCTAGCGGGGTAGGAGAAAGAAGGAAGGGAAGAGGTGAGTTGCGGAGGGACTGTCATCATCGTGTCGCGGCATTGTTCGTCCCAACGAGGATGCAACAATAATATATTGATATATGATATATAACAATGATATATATGGGGGAGGGGGCAGGGGGGGGCTCTTTCGCGGGAAAAATCACGTGATGTCCTTGGGGAGCCCCGGAATACGTGCTAAAGCAAGAAGACTCTAGCGAGCTGACGCTAGCTTTCGTGATAATGACAATAATTGCCAATAATGATAAAATGTAATTGAATAACGATGATGATGATGATGATAATGATGATGATGATGATGAATGATGAATGATGAATGATGAATGATGAATGATGAATGATGAATGATGAATGATGAATGATGAATGATGAATGATGATGATGATGATGATGATGACGATGACGATGACGATGACGAGGACGATGACGAGGACGACAATGATGATGATGATGATGATGATGATGATGATGATGACGATGACGATGACGATGATGATGATGATGATGATGATGATGATGATGATGACGAGGACGAGGACGAGGACGAGGACGATGGAGAGGACGATGACGATGATGATGACGATGATGATGACGATGATGATGATGATGATGGTGATGGTGATGGTGGTGATGGTGGTGGTGGTGATGGTGGTGGTGGTGGTGGTGGGGGAGGGGGTGGGGGGGCCCCCCTTTCGCGTGAAAAATCACGTGATGTCCTTGAGCAGCCCCCCCAATACTTGCTAAAGCAAGAAGACTCCAGCTAGCTGACGCTAGCTTTCGTGACTTGGCTTACACGCAATAGGAACGAAACCACACTTATGAACGCATTGCGTCGCGCAAAGTTTGTTTTGAAACTTGTCCACGTACATGGCGCCAATGTCGAGGATTAATTTTTCCATTTGCACGCTCGCCAGATGGTAATGCGTTCAAAATTTGTCCTGTGCACTTGTTAAACACAATTGCTATGCATGGATGTTATCGTGGGGGATCATATCTGATGTCGTGCTTACAAAATCGTGCTGAAATCGTTCACAGGCAGTATGGCGGTGGCTCAATCCACCCGGGCACCATTGGCATGTTGTCTCCGGAAGCAATATCGGGAACCTTCACATCGTCAGCATCATTGGGCGTCGTCGATAACCCATTCTTCAAGTCACTGGTGCATCGTCACTCATTATCGGCATGTTCATGGCCCCCCGTAGAACGTAGGTTCATTATCAGTCCGGCGCATGTAATTCCCCGTCGGTTCTCATACTGGCAAATTCGTCCTAAACATTTGTTGTGCACACATGAGTTTGCACAGATCCTTCCGGAACAATTTTACTGGCATGTTGCCGCTTCTATTCTTGCGACAGCCAAGCCACTCCGGTTTCCAACCTTTTCTTCGATTGCAATTTTTAAGCATTGAAAATCCTTGAAGGGGTACCTCCGATGTTTAACGTGGACCTTTAGATTTCCTCATGTTTGGTGACCGCCACGCTACGGAATGACATTGTTGCCTTTTTTTATGCGCGTGATACATTGATCCCCTTGCCCTTGAATGTGTTCCGTTTATCCTATATCATAACATGGAAAGCCTTTTTCTGGAGAATAAATCCCTTAATATCGGGGTTTGTATTTGGGGAGGACTGTTGGGTCAAGATTTTGTAGCTGTAAAGTAACTCTGCCCAACCCCAATCACCACATTGTCCATGCAAAGGCCAAAAAAACATAAACATAAACATTACAAAAGTGCAACCCCAGCCTGGATAAAGGGTTACTACAAAAACCAAAGAATCTAACAAGAGGCCCTTCAAAATACCCTTTAAAAACCACGTAGATGTTGGTAGTGATTTTTAAGTAGGTCCCACTCAAGTCTTCAAGATCAATGCAAAAAAATGACAAAGTAGTTTGTAGTGATTTTTTGGTATACACTAAAAAAGAAGTGAACAGAACTGTTTTTCAAAAGTAACAAAAGTTAAATGACAAATGCAAGCGCCAGAAAACCTGGCCGTGCGTGGTCTTGTGATGATCGATGACAGTAGGTGGTTGCCATGGGGGAGGGACAAAAAAATTTGAAGTGGATGTTGTGGCGTTGGAACGCTGCAACTTGATTTTGTAGTGGGCCTCTTTGGGCTTTGGGTACTCAGCGGCCAGTGTAATTGAAGGGTATGTTTGTACGGTTTTGGTTAGTTTTGCCATGAAAAGCAAAATGACATCTTGGGAGCATCAATCGAAATGGATTGTCCAATCCTGGGTTTGTGTGTGTGTTGTGCATATTTTTCTCAGTTGTTGGGTCGACTCAGACATGGCAGCGCAAATTCAGCAGTGATTTCACTCGAACACTGCGAAAATGTCTTTTCTACAAACTGCAACGGCCCGCTATTATTTAAATTGAAAACTACTCCCTGGGGGAAATATTAGTATTGAACGTGGAACCCTACAAATTTACTACAAAGTACTTTTAGGGCAAATCTAGATGAATTCAGATATCCATTTTAGGTCGACTATTATCTCACATACTTAACCACTACAAACTTCTATGACCAGCCCATGTTTGAATCTAGAAACATATGTGACCTAGGGTTACTACAAAATGCAAGGACACATGGTCTTAGGGGGATTGTAAAAACCATTGAAAAAAAAAAATTACATAGCACCCAAGTCCACTACTTTTGCAGTGGAAATTCCAACCAGGATCCCTTAATAACTTAATGCATCTGAATTTGCAAGCATACTCGGTGTTTTCACGCCAAACTCCTTGCACGGCTAGTTTTCGACACTTCCACTTGGGTTGTGCGGATTTGAATTTATGTTCCGCTCCCTACTTGCCAGGAAATTAAGGGTCCCCAAATGTAACCGAACGCCGAACACATTTGGACAATGGAAAGACTAAAAACAGCAATCACTCGGTTCAAACGGAACAATGGTTCAAATGAAATTGGTTTCGTTGCCGAATTGCTCCACGACGCTCCCAATTCTTGCAGTGTCCCAGCTAGGCAATTTCAATAACATCCTGCTTCATGGCAATTTTCCATATTTTTGGCGCAAAATTTGTTTCCACCATGTTAGCGAAAGCAAAGGAAACTGTCCCCTCGTCCGGTTGCTTGCTAACACGAGGCTGTTTTACAAATGTGTTGTTTACTTCATATTCGGCCGCGTTGAAAACATAGTGGAACTACACCAGCCTGAAGAACAACATGGGTTCAGGTCTTTTTTGGGGCCTGGAGAAGTATGTAATTACTACATTGCCTTCTAAAAATGAAGTTCCGTATCCGCACCAGAAAATTTAGACCGTGTTATCGCAAGTAACCACTGATGAGATGCCTCCAAGTTGATGTAAGCACCATGTTGGATTACTAACAAATTTGAAGGCGGGGCCCCAGTGGTCAAAATTATCATGTCATGGACCGATCCGGCCAAAGCTGTCACCAAGCAACACAATATCTTCAGCAAACCGTACATCGAGCCATCGTTTAAATTCAGTCCTCTCTCAGACGTAGCGTTTTTCCAGCCTAAGACCGCCCACTGCATAGCAACATTGAACAATCGGGGGCTGAGTACGCACAGTTGCCGCACGGCACTTGTAGTACAAAACATGCCACTAAGAGAGGACGCACCCCAAAGTTGACGTAACTGTTTTTCATACTGTTTATCTTTATTTTTTATATTAACACCGCACGTTCGGAGATCCCATGTGCCATAAAGTTTTCCAATCCACATCAAATGCGTTTGACAGATCCGAGCCGATCATCCAAATGGAAGTGTTTGCGGAAAATGTCTCAACAATCTGCGTTGGACAACGCAATTCGAAGCGTTTCGCAGATACAAAAATAAAGGTTTTTGGGAACACGCTGGTCACTCGTAACAGTGATGTGTGGATGACATTCGGAAGATTTTGTTGTTTTTTGTTTGGGATGCTGTCCCACAATTTTGTTTGTATTTGTCATGTAGTTAATCATCGTTTTTTTTATAATTCCTACCCCTAAAAAGGGAAACGGGGCGGCCTATTGGCATGCAACGCCGGACTTAGGCTTATTTCGCCCCATTACGTTCCATTTTCATTGGACATCATAGTTTCCAACAAAAGTATACGGTATGAAATTTGTGTCGGGGCCAGCAAAGATGCGTTTCTGGTGGGCAAATCCTTGATATCAAGGGGTGTCAAACAGGTGATGTGATCAATTGTTTTCTTTTGAACACAAGCCTGGAAGATGCAGTCCGAAAATGGAAGAAAAAGGAAAATCATGATCTTCAAATTGGCGCGGTGGAAAAAATAACGAAGTATGAGATATGCTGAGGGCATCATGATGCATGCCAAGTCAATGCAGGATTTTGTCGACATGTTGGAACTGTTATTTCCTGAATTTGCGTTCGTTAGCGTGTGAACGTTGCGAAAACATTTTGTTTGGATCATTTATTCAAGACATTTTTTTTGTGAAAACATTTTGTTTGGATCATTTTTTCTCTCGACTCGACTGTGCCGTTTTTTTGTTTTGTTTTTTTGTTTCACTGTTTATGTTGTTTGCCGGTTTTTTTTCACAGTTTTTCTGTTTTGTTGTTTCCGCATTTCTCTGTTGTTTTTGTTTTTTATTATTATTTTTGTTTCTCTATATTTGTGTTTCTCTATTTTTTTTGTTTCTCTATTTTGTTTCTCTGTTTCTTTGTTATTTTTTGTTTCCCAGTATGGTTGACAGGTGTTTCTCTGTTTTTTTGTTTTTTTGTTTTTATGTTTTTGTTTCTCTGTTTTTTGCTCTCTGCTTTGATTTTTTTTTGTTTTGTTGTTTTGTTTTTCTCTACTTGCTTCCTTGTTGCAGTAGGAGATGGAAGAACAATTACAACGGCAAAGGAGGAACACAACGGAAGTTCTCTCTGTGTTCCTCCGCGCTGCGCCCTCCCCCCATGCCCCCTTCCAGTTGTTGTTATTTTGTTGTTCCGCATTTTCGTTTTTGATTTTTTCCCTACATCTTTGTGCGGGGTTCTTGTTTTTGGTTGTGCACTTCCGCCCCGCCCGCCCGCCCTCCCGCCCCACCCCCAACAACAACTTGTCACCACACAACTTACTCACACACAATTTGTCCACGCACAACTTGTCACCACACAACTTGCTCACACACAACTTACTCACACACCACTTGCCACCACACAACTTGCTCACACACAACTCACGCACACACAATTTGCTCACACACAACTTACTCACACACAACTTGTGCGCACACAACTTGTCACCACACAACTTGTCACCACGCAACTTGCTCACACACAACTTGCTCACACACAACTTGTCCACACACAACTTGTCCACACACAACTTGCTCACACACAACTTACACACACGCAACTTACTCGCACACAACTTGTCACCACACAACTTGCTCACACACAACTTACTCACACACAACTTGTCCACACACAACTTGTCACCACACAACGTGTCACCACACAACTTGCTCACACACAATTTACTCACACACAACTTGTCCACACACAGCTTGTCACCACACAACTTGTCAACACACAACTTGTCCACACACAGTTTACTCACACACAATTTGCTCACACACAACTTACTCACACACAACTTGTCACCACACAATTTGTCAACACACAACTTGTCCACACACAACTTACTCACACACAATTTCTCCACACACACACACACAAGTTGCTCACACACAACTTGCTCGCACACAATTTGTCCACACACAATTTGTCCACACACAACTTGTCACCACACAACGTGTCACCACACAACTTGCTCACACACAACTAGTTGAGGCCGTGGTCACCACGAGTCTTTGCGTGGGGGCGTGGCACTTGGCCACATAAATCGTCACTTTGCGTGGCAGGTGTGGCACTTATGGCATTGGACTGGCTCTGGTGGCGCACTTCGTTCCCAGTTGATGCCGTGGTCGCCGCGGCTGTTTGTGTGGCAGGCGTGGCACTTGGCCACATAAATCGTTGCTTGGCGTGGCAGGCGTGTCACTTCGCGACATGAACCATCACTTTGCATAGCAAACGTGGCATTTATTGACCTTCACTTTGCGTGGCAAGCGTGGCACTTGGCGACATGGATCGTCACTTTGCGTGGCAAGCGTGGCACTTGTGGCACTGGGCTGGCTCTGGTGGCGTGCTTGGTTCCCAGTTGACGTCGTGGTCACGCGGCTGTTTGCGTGGCAGGCGTGGCACTTGGCAACATCGATCTTCACTTTGCATGGCAGGCGTGGCACTTACTGCGAAAACACAAGAAGCGGCGCAGCGGTTCTTTTTCACAGCTCGGACTTGAGCCAAACCACACAGGTTTGACAGTTCAGTCACTTTTCTTCTTAGAAGAGTTGCGCAGAGTAAAAAGCAGTGACCAAACGTTCTCAAATTTCTCAAGCTGCTTCAAAAGGGTTCCCAAGTTTCCAAAAACGTTCTTCCAGCTTCTCCAAATAAAACGTCTTCAGCTCAAACTCACATATAACCTACAAAACTCCTACCAAATAAGTTCACAACATCAAGTTCCTAAGACATGGGTCAAACAACATCCAAAAACACCAAAACCCACAAAAGCAAACGAAAATCCATCTCCAAGCTCTTCCATGCACAAACTGGTTCCATTTGGTTCCAAATTGGTTCCTACCTGGTTCCTATAGGTTCCTATGGGTTCTATAGTTCAGAAATCGGTTCCTACAAACTTAAAATGGTTTCCTAACTGTTCACATGCACATGCATTGTTCCAAGATAGGTTTAAAGATGTTCAAGTAGGTTCAAGGTGGTTCAGTACACTGTACATCCTCTCACCAAACTTTCACACCCCTTCTTGGACAGTAGTGCTGTACACCGAAGTACCTATAGACTACCATACCGTTTGCAAGGCAACTAAGTTCTGAACTTCTCCAACTAAGTTCCAGACATAACCAACTAAGATCCAGGCTTCAACAACTAAGCTAGGAACTAGCGCACAGAAAACTCGAACCTTTCCTGGGTTTAAAGGTGCCCTCAGATAGATGGATATTTTATGAGACAAGGGTCTTTTTGGCTCCTTATTTAGTCCTAGGAAAACCGTGGGCACTATGTATATAAGACTCCAAGCATATGTATACATATATTGGTACATATACATATATATATATACACACTCGCCGAGTCTCGATACGCTTTGTCCTATACGCTTGTCACTCAAACCATGCTGGCTCTTCCCCCCACGGGGGTCCCTTTCACTTTCATTTTTTCATTTTCTTCAAAAATCCAAAAACAAAACTCAAATCGTTCCGCATCTCACGTCCCTCAAGAAACATGTTGCAAAACGACGGTGATTTCACTCGCACAGAAAAAGGCAGCCCCCTTTTTTTTTCAACTGGCGCATTGGGGAGAGCGTTCTTGGTCAAGCTGCCGTTCTATCCCCCATTTCGAGATCCAGCCCAAGAACCTTGCCCATTGCCTGCCAGCAAATTGGCCCTTTCACCGCGCCCAGGTCAAGAAGGAGTTTATCCTCTAGCCGGCTGGGTGAATCCGCCAAGTTAGAAAGAGAAGGGACTCTGGCAAACCACGACTTTATCTGAAGTCGCATCTCTTCACCGGTGAAGGTCTCTAGCATGGCCCCCGCCACCAAAGTTGCCCCTTGGCCTTTGATAAAAGCGGATCTGCTAGCCTCGTTGTCAAGGTACCAACACACCTGTGCAAGAGTTAGGCGGTTGCCCCACATCCAAATTGCAATGATGACTGGAAGGACCTCAAGCTCATATATCGGGTTCTTTGACTTCGCCAAAAGATGATCCATGATTTGGTTCGGCACTTTTCCTCCAAAGAAGGAAACGACCTTGCCAAAAGGGTCAATCAAAACTCCACCTATGCCGCCTTCCTTCTGGCCCTCCGGCCCTTCGCAAGCGCCATCTGTGAACACTATCCATGACAGTAAACAGGATGGAGTGATTGACAACGGAGGAGCTGTAAGAACCCTCTCACAAAGAAATCTAAGCGAAGTCATCTGGGAATCCGACAAGTCAATTTTCCGACGGCCACTCAAAGCTAAGTCCCCTAGGACTTTAACTGCACTGTTAGCCACCCTTCCAAAAGCAAAAGATTCAAACCAGTGTAATCGACCTCTCATAGACTCAGCTTGCTTGGCCGTGACACACTTCTCTTGGAGAATGTCCTGCAACACAGAACTAAGCTCGTCACGCCGTTCCTGGGTATGACCCAGGCGCACAATTCCAGACTCAAAGTTTTCCAAGTCGATTTCTACGCCCAGGCTCTTGAATACCTTTGCAAAAGCGCCGGCTTTTGTGCCGTCACGCGCAAATTCGACCCCCAACAGGTCAAACAAGGTCTCCACCGTCTTCGCCGTGTTGGAAACCAAAGCATCACATGAGAAAACCGTGTAATCATCAAAAAAGGCTGTCCAAACCAACCGAAAGAGCGCCACCCCCAGGAACCAAATGGCCAAACTGACTCTCAAGAAGCCACCCACAGATCCTGAGGCTCCGAATGGCAAACTGTTTATACCAAAAAGGGAAGTGCCACCCGTGACCGGATTTCGGACTGCAAGTCTGATCGCCTCACGGTCCGCTGCTGATATTCCGTACTGCTTGTATGCATGTTTCAGATCGTAGGTGCGGCCAGAAATGCCCCCAATGCCACGGCCCTTTTGCGTGACGTCCACCAAATAGGCCAGAAAAGCTGCACACTCATCCATGGCATGCACACGATACTTTTCCACAGCTCCAACCGTTGAATTGATTCCTCCAATTGAGCAATCGTCAATCACCCGCAACTTCCCGGCCTTCTGCACCAGGCCAAAACGTTTAGCAAGGAAAAAACTCATGGGGTCTGCTCCATCGTCCGGCCAGATGTATCCCAACTCCACTTCTTCCTGTGTTTTCTCCCATGTGTTTTTAACCAACTCAGCGTCCTCCCTGTCATCCCCTAGCTGCTGCAAGATTGCTCTGTTGAGACCCTGCGCCATCTGCTTCAACGTACTAAGGGAGAATTGCGGCCGCTTTACACACTGAGGAAAAATACCAGTCTTGCTCTGCCATCCAGTTATTGAAAACCCATGAGCTATGTCCTCAACAAGCTTCTTATCCGGATAGTCAACCGCCTCCAGCATTTCCTTAAAAAGCAACAACCGCTTACGACGCATCAGTGGCTGCATATGTTCAGGCAAACTTTGCTTGAACTCCAATTCCTGCTGCTTGAGTTGTTCAGCTCTCAACGTCCATTTTGTAAGTTCCCTACAACGAACCAGGGCTAGGTCGGCAGGCGCCATAGAAACATTTTGCTCAATGACATCCTTCACCAACTGAGGCAAATGCACCGCCATCCCTCGTGGGTGGCCACATTTTACAGCTCTTTCACAAAAATCCAATGGCTCTCTTGGCAGACCAAATTGTGACACCATTACTTCCTCATCGCCAGCACACCCTTCCACTGAAGGGTGGATTATAGTATCATCAACCCGAACTTCACCCCTCTTAGAGACACGTTGATGTATCAGCTTTGCTCCTGCTGGCAGTTGTTCCTTAGGAGTGTCCACCTGTAATGCATGGGTGACAGTGTAATAGCTACCATATTCTGAAACCAAAGGTTTGAAACGCTTGCCCCTAGGAAGTGCTGACAAAACCAATCTGTGCAAGGACGGTTGCTCGACTTCGATCTGCTGTTGCAAGTGGTCTGCATCTACCACTCCACGTTCCAACCATTGCTGTCGGACAATCTCCGCCATTCGAGTACACAAAAGGTTTGGGTATGCTGCTTCCTCTGCTGTAGGGTAGTGCACTTTCCCGTCCACAACTTGCGGACGCCAGCTTTTATGCTTATGATGATCTTCTCCAGGGCAAGCGGCTGCTAAGGGCAGCAGCCATGACAGTGAACCCCAAAAACGGGAACTCTTCTTTCGTGCTCCGCCATGACAACAGTTGTCGAATATGCAGTCATATCCGCCAAGTTCTTCCAGTAAGGCTGCAATGCATGGGACTATCCAAAAGAGGCTGTTTGTCGGGTTTTCGACTGTAACAAAGACCCCCCAACGCACCAACATGCGTACCAAGTCTGCAGTGACCTGATACACATGATTTGCCGCTTGTGTTCGAATCAAGTCTGTGCCAGAAAGGTTTGGCAACCCCAGCGGGTATTCAACTGACCTCAATGGTTTTGGCACCCTAAACCCTGCTTTCTGAAGGGTCTTATTCGGTTTTTCCCTCGCCTTGGATGCCGTCCCACACGCTGGTGCAAAGTGAACCCAACCCAAATTATCTTTCTCAGCTTCCAAAAACTGCTTCAACATTTCAAGCTCTTCCGGTTTGGTCACATCACAAACAAAAATTTTTGTACCATGTGATCTGTCAGTTGTCTTGTCCACTGCAACGCTACGGCACCCCACATGTCTGCATGCTCTGGCCAGTCTTGCTGATCCTGCATAGATCTCCACCATCAACACATCGCTCAACGATTTTCCCTCTAACCTGTCATCATGAAGGTTCGTTGTGCCATCATGCTGTGAAACTACTTTGTTCTGCAAGGCAACAAGTTTTCGTTTAGCCTCGCCGAGATTGAAACCTGTATCTGAACTTCTCGCTTTGCGACAAGTGTTTGTACCCTGTTGTAACAACGTTTCGTCTGTCACTGCATTGTAGGGTTTCTCCTGTGAAACTGTTGATGGACTCCCGGCCTCATTTCAGACATTGGAGCGGCAAGTGCTCACTCCATGGTTGTTGCGGTGGCACTTCATGCAAATATGTGCCCCCTTTTTGCACCTGCCGTTCTGGACGCTCTCTTTGCAACCTGACTTCATGTTGTAAGCCCAACAAATCGGCCTGCCTTGCTCGTCCACCTGCTTGAACTCCTTGAGCTCGCTAGGGCATATTGACTTCGCCCTTTGCGATTGTTTACCCTCCTTTCTCACTTTCCCTTGCCCTTTGGCGCCATTTTTGCCAGAGCTATTGGATGGTGTTCCAGTTGTAGCTGTAGCTGCCGGTTTTGCCACAGAATGCTGGGGCACTGGCAGCACATACATCGTCACCCGCGGGTCAGTCACCAACTTCTGGAAAGCGATGTTCATAGGGCTCGGAGTATCTGTCAACCTTTCTCCAGTCTGTTGATGTTCCTATGACAAAATCATAAAAAGCTCTTTGTCGGCCTTGATGACCTGGTCCATTTTGATTTTGCAATACCCCTCTGGGGCTGGTTTTGATAGTAGTCCAAGTAGGTACTGCACCCACTTCTGATGCACATCCCATTCGATTAACCGGCATTGATCCAGCGCAATGCCTCTCCTCTGAAGGCTCCACTGCAACTGCAACTCCGTGTTGTTCTCAACCTTCAATGTTGAATCTGCAGCTGTGACCCTCACTGTCTGTTGTTCTACAGAAAGAATCTGGGATTTTTCTTTCGTGGCCGCAATCTGGATTTCAGTCTCGCGCTTTGAGCATTTCGAAGGCCCTATCCAAATGACAGTGTTTGATTCTAACATCGAAGCTGCAAGGTCAATCAACGCATGACTGGGTTGGAGTTCTCCTGTAATGTTGACTCCAGACAAACGTGCCTGCTGCTGTTGGAGCCTCGCCTGTTTCTCGGCTGCGGGAAGCTTTCTGTTTCCTTCTACACTGGAGTCCAAAGAAACCTGCTGCTTTGTATGAGCCACTATCAATGTACAAGCTTCAAAATGAAGCCTCCGAACCCTTGACACTTCTGATATGGACATGTCGACATTGCCATTCAGCTGATTGCAAAAAGTGTCAAATTCACTTGTTGAAGCAGGCGCCTGTGGTGTACCCACTGCAAAACCTAAATCGCTGAATGTCCTCAGTTGGTTCTGAGCCATCATCCGTTTCAACCATCCTGACGGGTCAATTTTATCGCAATGCAACTGAAAGGTCGCCTGAGAGTCCACCAAAGCCATGATCACGGTCGAACCACGGCTGTCTAAAACAAAAGTTGGTCCTGACAAATCCACATCCTACTGACCTACCTGATGCATGCCATTGCAACAACCCATGTGCACAAACATGTTTCCTGAAAACAGCAAACGGTTTGATATGAATCCACAAACCCTGTTTTCTGCTCATAAACGCAAGCAGTTGAAGCTGAGTTCACAACACCCTGTTCTTGCTCTGAGCCGCACTTTGCAATGGTCCATTCAATTCAATGAACCCTCCATTGCATGCCAAGCTGTTTCTGCAAATGATTGTTGTGACTCCCACATGCCGCAAACTAATGGAAATTTTAAACAACGTTTCCTTGAAAAATTTTCTGGCAGCTCTTGCCCTACTACTATGTAGTTCCGCAAGCTGCCATGCCCCCGTTTTCCCAGCACTCTTGTGGCGTGTTGCCACAGATCCACTGCTAACGGTTTTCAGGTGCAATCGTTTTGAAACATGTTGTGCATTTGATCACATCAAACCTATGGTCGATGCCTTCTTTCTTGAAACGGTCAGTGATTTTCCTGCCACATGACAGCACTCTAATGTTCCCTTTGGGAGCCAAGTGCACTGTCCTAAGTTTCACATGTTTCCAAATGTCCACATCATCTGGTATGAGCAAAAGTCGGCATGGCACCTTTGGCAAAACAACCGCCTCGTCATCATCACTGCTGCTGCTGCACGTGGTCGCATAATCAGAAACCAAGTCAATTGTTTCATCGGCAATTGCACTTCCATCGACAGTTCCTACTGTCTCATGTTTGACATCGTCCACAACTGTCTCACCAACTGAGCTCCCGACTCCCTGCTGGTTTGAAACAAGTTCAGCAAAACGACCACTGCGTGTTTCATCTGGAAAAAACCGTCCTACTCTGATTGCATGAATGCATTCCTCTAAAACCCTCAAAGGTCTGGGCGCCCCATCTCGACTGTATCGAAGGGCCATTCTCACCTGGTCAGTGTGGTACCCCAACGCCAAGCGGTCCTCAAATGCAGCACCGAACTTCGCAAGGTAAGAGAGACATGTCGCCTTATTTAGTACAAGGAAAACCGTGGGCCTATAGCGCATGTCCATATATTCATATATCTATAAACAACATACACGTATATAAAGGGTGAAAACCCTTAATACGCGATGCTCAATGTCCTAACACGCCTGCCACAAGAAACCCAACTGCCACTGCGAGTTTGATGCGTTCATCAAACATTCATCTCCTCCAAAAAATTTAAAAACTTCTTCTCTTTCCAAAATTTGACATGTAAAACAAAACATGCAGCATCTGAAGTTGAAAAACGGCTGACACTGAAGCTGGATCACTCGCGCTTTTTCAACTGGTGCACTGGGGGAAATCACAATTGGTTAGCTGCCGTTCCGTCATCGGCTAGGGGTAGGCTATGAAGCCCCGAATTTTGCCACATGCGGATGTGGGCGACAAGAAAAATTTTCATCTGTACGCCTTTCGACGTGCTCTCGGCGCGTCGCGTAGCAACACATTGACAGCATGTCCTGATCTCGAGCTCGTAAAAAGCTGTAGATTCCGGCCACGTTCCAGTCATATCGATGAATGAGGTAAATGATCTGAAGGGATCTATGAATCTGTAAGAGGGCAAAACGTTCTGGCTCGAACGGGAGCAGCGTTTGCTGCAGTGCAGTCTGGGTTCTCACCTCAATTAATGGTACCTCGTCGGCCATTGCACGAGGTCTTGGCTCACAGAAATAAAATTATGGAGTTTGGTGTTGTGCGGGTGGGATATGGGCGGGTGTCACCACACCACATCCAGAGCTGTGAGCGGAAAAAGGACTTCGACACTCAAATAATGAACTGTTGTGACATGTTCACACGTTTAAAAATTCAGGTTTGTTTCTTGGAAAACAAAACCCCAAGGTTGAAGGTTTGGTGTTCGCACCAAAGAGATTCAAAAAATTAAAAACAGAACAGACGTGTTTCCACAAACTGTTGTTTTTTCATGAACTGCGCATTTCACATTCTGCCCACTATGTTTTTGTTTAACAAAAACATTTTTCCTTTGTCCAAATAAGGTTACGATCTTTGTTCCAAAGAGTAGCAACTTATTTAGTACAAGGAAAACCGTGGGCCTATAGCGCATGTCCATATATTCATATATCTATAAACAACATACACGTATATAAAGGGTGAAAACCCTTAATACGCGATGCTCAATGTCCTAACACGCCTGCCACAAGAAACCCAACTGCCACTGCGAGTTTGATGCGTTCATCAAACATTCATCTCCTCCAAAAATTTTAAAAACTTCTTCTCTTTCCAAAATTTGACATGTAAAACAAAACATGCAGCATCTGAAGTTGAAAAACGGCTGACACTGAAGCTGGATCACTCGCGCTTTTTCAACTGGTGCACTGGGGGAAATCACAATTGGTTAGCTGCCGTTCCGTCCCCCACTGAGACACACAGCCCAAGAAGTTTCCCCACTGCCATCCAGTCAATCGGCCCTTTCACCGCACCCAGACCAAGAAGAAAATCGTCCTTCAGTCGGCTTGGTGAATCCGCCAAATTGGAAAGAGAAGGTACCCTCGCAAACCATGACTTCAACTGCCGCTGCATTTCTACGTTTGTGAAGTCATTCACCATTTCAGCTGCTACCATCGTGGCCCCGTGGCCCTTGATGTATGCTGACCTTCCAGCCTCGTTGTCAAGATACCAGCAGACCTGGGAGGACTGCATCTGCTGTCCCCATAACCATGCTGACACCACCACTGGAAGGACCTCCAGCTCGTAAATGGGGTTTTTTGATTTGGATAACAAAACACTCATAAGTTTGGCAGGGACTTCGCCTCCAAAGAAAGAAACTATGCTGCCACTCGGGTTGATAAGCACTCCGCCAATGCCACCTGTTTTCAAGCCCTCCTGTCCTTCGCAGGCCCCATCTGTGAAAATGACCCACGACTGTAAACATGAAGGGGTTATGGCAAGCGGTGGTGCAACCAAGACCCTTTCGCAGAGGAACTGCAAGGCTGAAATGTCTTTTGCGGAAAGCTCCACCCGCCTTTTGCCACTCAAAGCAAGGTCACCCAGCGCTTTTACAGAGCTGTTTGCAACCCTTCCAAAAGCAAATGACTCGAACCAGTGAAGCCGTCCACGCAAGGATTCTGCCTGTTTGGTGTTGATGGCCTTCTCTTTGAGAATCTCTTTCAAGACCAAATTGAGCTCCTCTTTCCTATCTTGGGTGTGGCCCAAGTGGATCACTCCAGAACCAAAACACTGAAGATCTATTTCCACTCCCAGGCTTTTGAACTTCTTTGCAAACTTTCCAGCTTTGTCGCCGTCTTTAGCGAATTCAACACCCAGCAGATCAAACAGCGTCTCCACCGTCTTGGACGTGTTGGAGATCAGGGAGTCCCTAGAAAAAACTGTATAATCGTCAAAGAAGGCCGTCCATACCAGCTTGAAAATTGATAGGCCCAAAAACCATATTGCTAAGCTAACACGAAGAAAACCACCAACTGAACCAGAGGCTCCAAACGGCAAGCTGTTTACGCCAAACAACGACACCTGCCCACTATCAGGATTTCTGACCGCCAGCCTGATGACCTCTCTGTCTTTGGAGGAGATACCGTACTGTTTATACGCATGTTTCAAGTCAAAGGTGCGGCCAGAAATGCCTTCAACGCTGTGGCCGCTTTGCATGTAATCGACCATGTAAGCAAGGAAGGCCGCGCATTCATCCATGGCATGAACCCTGTACTTTTCCACCGACCCAACTGTAGCATTTATGCCCCCTATGGAGCAGTCGTCAATGACTCTGAGTTTGCCTGCTCGTTGAACAAGCCCAAACCTTTTTGCAAGGAAAAAATTCATGGGATCAGCATCCTCGTCGGGCCAGATGTAACCAAGGTTTACCTCCTCCATTGTTTTATCCCAAGTGGCTCTCACCAGGTCTTCATCATCACGATCGTCCAACAGCTGCTGAAGAATAGCCTTGTTGAGTCCCTGCGCCATCTTTCTCAGGGTGGCCAAAGAAAACTGAAGTTTCTTCACACACTGTGGAAAAACACCAGTTTTATTTTGCCAACCTGTGATGCTGAAGCCTTCCGATAGGTCAG
Organism: Cladocopium goreaui; assembly: GCA_947184155.2. Lineage (NCBI taxonomy): Eukaryota > Dinophyceae > Suessiales > Symbiodiniaceae > Cladocopium > Cladocopium goreaui. The sequence continues at coordinate 202,010 of CAMXCT020000557.1, read as the reverse complement.
CTATCAGTTGCTTGTCCGGGTAGTCAACAGACTCCAACATTTCTCTGAAGAGGAGGAGTCTCTTCGTTTTCATCAGTGATTGCATGTGCTGTGGGAGGCCACTCTTAAACTCTTCCTCCTGCTTTTGTAACTGCTGTGCCCTGACGGTCCACTTCGTGAGCTCTTTGCATCTATGGAGTGCCAACTCAGCCGGGGGCATATCGATGTTCTGCTTTATTACGTCCTTAACCAGCTCTGGCAAGTGGATGGCCATCCCTCTGGGGTGGCCACATTTTATGGCCCGCTCTGCAAAGTCAAGCGGATCCCTAGGCATTCCAAATTGAGACACCATAACTTCACCAGCATCAGTGATACTTTCTGCCGAAGCATGCCAAATTGGTTCATCAACCCGTAAATCGCCCCTCTTAGCCAATCGTTGGTGGATCAGTTTGGCTCCTTCTGGTACCATACCTGTAGGGCATTCGACCGTGCTCGCATGCACGACTGTATAATAAGACCCATATTCAGACACCAGTGGTTTGTACCGCTTGCCTCTAGGCAATGCTGACAAAACGACTCGGTGAAAAACTGTTCCTTCAACGTGGAGCTGTTGTTCCAAATTGTCAATGTCCATTGCACCAAGTTGTAAAAATTGCGCCCGAACAATTTCAGCCATTCTCGTACAAAGCAATGTGGGATACGCAGCTTCTTCAGCGGTTGGGTAGACTACTTTGCCATTGACCACCTGTGGTTGCCAGTTTTTGTGTTTATGTATATGTTCACCAGGGCAAGATGCCGCCAAAGGCAATAGCCATGGTAAGGAGCCCCAGAACCTAGAGTTTTTCTTCCTCGCACCACCATGGCAACAGTTGTCGAAAATACAATCGTATCCCCAAAGTCCATAAGCAGTTGTGCAATGCATGGGACAAGCCAGAACAGGCTGTTTGTTGGATTCTCAATGGTGACAAAAACTCCCCAGCTGATCAGTAGTCTGGCGAGTCTTGCTGTAACTTCATATACCTGATTGGCTGCTTGGGTTCTTACCAAATCAATTCCAGAAAGATGCGGTAACCCTAAAGGGTGCTCCTCTGACCTCAGTGGCTTGGGCACGTGAAAACCGGCCCGCTCCAAAACCCGGTTTGGCTTTTCCCGGGCTTTTGATGCTGTTCCGCAAGCTGGGGCAAAATGCACCCAGCCCAGGTTTTGTACTTCTGCTTGTAAAAACTGCTCCAACATATCCAAATCATCAGGGTTTGTAACATCACACACAAAAATCTTTGTGCCATGTGATCTGTCAGTGGTTTTGTCAACCGCAACGCTACGGCAACCCATATGCCTGCAGGCTTTTGCAAGCCGAGCCGATCCAGCAAAAATTTCTACCATTAACACATCACTAATGGACTTCCCTTCCAGTCTGCTAGTGGGGCCTGGAGGTCCCGTTTCCGTATGTGAAACCACTTTGCTTTGCAAAAACCGAAGCTTTTCTCTGGCCCCTGCAAGGTTGAAACTGTCAAGGTTTGCATCTTGCGCTTTGCGACAAGGTTTTGTGGTGTGCGGTGTCAACTTCTCGTTTGAAACTGCACTGTAAGGCTCGGACTGTGAAACCTGTGATGGACCCTCTGCCGACTTTCAGGCGTTAGAGCGGCACGTTGGCACTCCATGATTGTTACGCAGGCACTTCATGCAAATGTGTGCTCCCTTTTTGCAACGCCCATTCTGCACACTTTCCTTGCACCCTGACTTCATATTGTAAGCCCAGCAAATGGGCTTCCCTTGATCGTCCACCTGCTTAAAGTCTTTGAGCTCGTTGGGACATAGTGCTTTGGCACGCTGGCTCTGCTTTCCTTCTTTGCGTACTTTTCCTTGTCCTTTCGCACCATTCTTGCCACCACTGTTGGCGGCTGCAGCACCAGAGGATGATGGCGCTGATTTCACAGTGGCGTGAACCGGCACAGGTAACAGAAACATGGTTACCCGAGGATCCGTAAGCAGTTTTTGGAAAGCCACATTCATTGGGCTAGGGGTGTCTGTTAGCTGGCTGCCCGACTGCTGGTGCTCCTCCGACATGATCATGAAAAGCTCTTTGTCTGCTTTGATAATTTGGTCCATCTTGATCTTTGCGTACCCGTCTGGCGCAGGTTTTGACAGCAGACCCAGCAAATATTGCACCCATCTTTGATGCAGGTCCCATTCAATCAGTCGGCATTGATCTAAGGCAATCCCCCGGCGCTGAAAGCACCATTGAAGCTGCAGCTCCGTATTGTTGTCGGCTTTCAGCGTGGATTCAGCCGCTGTAACTTTTACTGTCTGTTGTTCAATGGACAGCACCTGAGACTTCTCCTTCGTAGCAGCCACTTGTATTTCTGATTCCCTTTTGGTACATTTCGATGGCCCAATCCAAATGATTGTGTTTGACTCCAACATCGACGCCGCTAAGTCAATCAGTGAGTGACTAGGTTGTAACTCCCCAGCAATGTGCAAACCGCTAAGACGAGCCTGCTGTTGCTGAAGCCTGGCTTGCTTCTCTGCTGCCGGTAGCTTCCTGCTTCCTTCGACGTTGGCGTCAAGGGTAACCTGTTGCTTTGTATGGGCCACAATCAATGTACAAGCCTCAAAGTGTAGGCGTCTGACCCTTGAGACCTCCGATATGGTCATATCTGTGCCACCGTTCAACTGAGTGCAGAACCCATCAAAGTCTGCTGGCGCGGCTGGTGCTTGGAGTGTTCCAACTGCAAACCCCAAGTCACTGAATGTCCTCAAACGGTTTGTGGCCATGATGCCTTTAAGCCATCCTGACGGATCAATCTTATCACAGTGCACCTGAAAAGTTGCTTGAGAGTCCACCAGAGCCATGGGTACGGCACTTCGGAGATGAAACTGCTTTAAAACAGTACAACCTGAATAAAATTCTTTGCAACCCGCAATATATGACTCATGCACATGCTTGGCTAGTTCATGAAACAAACTGCACATGACATGCTGAGCTCTGAGCCATGTCTGCAATGGTCCATTCATTGTCGAACCCTCCATTGCAGTACCACTCTGACTGATTTGAAAAATTTTCAACGAAAACAACTGAGTGAGTTTTCCATGTATGTTTTGTCACAGCTATGCCCTACTACTAGTAGTTCCGCACAGCTGCCAACATTTACGCTCTGTCACAATGCGGCATGTTGCCACACTCCAGCGTTATCCCCTCACTGCAGCGAGGTTTTTGAAACAAGGCGTGCATTTGATGACATCAAAACGATGATCAATGCCTTCCTTCTTGTATCGGTCTGTGATCTTTCGGCCACATGAAAGCACCCGTATGTTCCCTTTGGGAGCAAGATGCACTGTGCGCAATTTGGAATGCTTCCAAACGTCCATATCATCAGGTATCAGTAAAACCCGGTTGGGCACCTTTGGCATGACAACCGACTCCTCATCACTGCTGCTCTCACTGCAGGTCGTGGCATAATCAGACAGCAAGTCAATGGTTTCACCAGAAATCTCACTGCTATCAATTCTGCCAGTGTTTTCGGTTTTCACATCATCTGCAAAAGGTAAGCATGTGTTTTGCACCTCTCCAACCTCGTTGGCCAGCACCTGGATGAACCGCCCACTCCTTGTCTCATCAGGACGGAAACGCCCTCCTCTGATCGCAGCCAAGCATTCCTCCAAAACACGAAGAGGCCTGGATGCTCCATCCCTGCTGTATCTCAGGGCCATTCTGACTTGGTCTGTGTGATAACCTAACGCCAACCGGTCCTCAAACGAGCATCCAAACTTTGCCAAAAACGACAAACAGGTCGCCTTGAAAGAATGTGAAGTGTAGTTAATCTGTGCCTGCAAAGTTGTCTTTGACGTGTACTGCATGAGAATCACTTTCAGCCACCTGCCCGCCTCTGCAGTCGAGAGTGGTCTGACTGATGCCACCCCTCCCTCATCTGGAGCTGGCATCAAAGGAAAACAACCCAAGTCCTCAATGTCCAAATCTGCACGCGCCCTTTGCCAGCATGCGGCCCAGCAGTCTTCTGTGATTCCAATGCCTGGCGCAGTCAAAGGAAGAAAAGAGTGACGCATGTTGAGTGCACGGCATGTTTTGTGTACAGCGGTAGAACACTCCACAAAGCAAATATTGCCATCTGTATCCATGTCCCACTCCAAAAACTGAGAATGTTGGGCATCCGACCACCTGGCTCTGCCATAAATGCAGAAAAGCACCATGCCACAGAATGCAACATTCCATGGGTCTGAATCCGACTGGATAGCTGAGTGCACTAGCCTGAGGTGCTCCACAGTCAGCGGTGGTGCCTGTTTGATAGTTGCCACCTCCTTTGAACTGGCAGCTCCCATGCACCTCCTACTTTTTATTGCAAAGTCCAAACTCTCGCAACCAAAAACATGCCTGACAAAAACAATTGCTTCCATAAGTGATTTCAAACGTGAAGATGGGGCCCCGGCATCCCTTTGTCGGCAAAGGTGGTCATAGAGCTCCGTCTCACTGCATGGAAAGTTCAACTGGTGTGCATGAAGGTCATTCACAAGCCTTCCAATGCTATTGCAACGTTTCAACAGGGTACCTGGCGCCTTATGATGAAGAATGTCAACCAGAATCTGACACTGTCCTCTGAAGTCAGGTTTGCTGTGCAACATCTGTATGAAACAATCATCACCTTTCCATGTCATTGCACTACTGTGCCACCGACGTATAGCCACCTCCCACATGCTGTCTCGTTGCTCCCTCCAAGACTGGACTGAACTCTTTGAAACCACGTCCATGTATGTCGCAACCTTCAATCTTTTACTTGGCATGCTTGAAACCTCTGTAGTATCATCCAATTGTGTTGCAACTGGTGGCTCGTCAACAACAGTAGGTCTGTGCAATGAGAGCTGTTTCACAACTGAGGTCTCGACATTAACGCTGTGGTCATCAAAAATTTCCGCCCAAAAACCGCTCTCCCAAAAGAACTCAACAGGTTTCTGTTCAAGTTGCATCCATGATTTGTCCAAAACCTGTGACCTATCATATGACTTTGAATCAACACGGGATTCAGCATCAAAACCATCCACGAAGCTAGGAGAGTAACCCTCTGAAGGTTCAGGTAAAAAACCATCTGTGTGATCATGCAGCATATCGGGTGTAAGGTCCAAGGCCGCTTCCAATGGACCAGAAAGATCCTGTTTGCCAACACCAGCGTCATCGCTCACAGGGGTGTCCCTCGACGGAGCTGAATATTGTTGTGCACCCACAACCAGCAACCATTGATCGCCAGAAGAGTTGTCCATAAAAGCAAACAAGTCTATACCCCCATTGCTGTCACCACACCACATCCAGAGCTGTGAGCGGAAAAAGGACTTCGACACTCAAATAATGAACTGTTGTGACATGTTCACACAGGTTTAAAAATTCAGGTTTGTTTCTTGGAAAACAAAACCCCAAGGTTGAAGGTTTGGTGTTCGCACCAAAGAGATTCAAAAAATTAAAAACAGAACAGACGTGTTTCCACAAACTGTTGTTTTTTCATGAACTGCGCATTTCACATTCTGCCCACTATGTTTTTGTTTAACAACAACATTTTTCCTTTGTCCAAATAAGGTTACGATCTTTGTTCCAAAGAGTAGCAACTTAAACGCATGCGTGGTGTACTTCAAAGGTGGTTGCATTGACATCTTTGCCGACTGTTGCACAAGTATCAACTGTAACCACTTGGCTGCCTCTGCCGTTGATAATGGCCTAACTGATGGAACGCCCCCTTCATCAGGCGCTGGCATGAGTGGGAAAATCTTCAGGTCCTCTATGTCCAGGTCCATTCGAGCTTTGTTCCAATGCACAGCCCATCCTTTTTCTGTGACCCCCAAACCAGGCGCTGTAAGCGGCAGGAAAGCATGACGCATGTTGAGAGCCCTGCATGTTTTATGGACAGCTGTAGAACACTCCACAAAGCAAATGTTACCACCTGAATCGCAGTCCCATTCCACAAACTGTGAATGTTGTGCATCACTCCAACGAGCCCTGCCATACACACAAAATAAAACCATGCCGCAGAAAACAACATTCCATGGGTCTGGGTCCGTCTCCAAAACTGCATGAATGCATTTCAAATGCTCCACAGTCAACGGTGGGGCTTGTTTGACAGTTTCCACCGTTTTTGAGCTGGCCGCTCCCATGCACCTTCTGCTCTTGACAGCAAAGTCCAAACTCTCACATCCAAAAACATGCCTTACAAAAGTAACTGCTTCCAACAAAGCTTTCAACCTGGATGAAGGGGCACCCTCACTCCGCTGACGACACAAGTGGTCATACAACTCAGACTCACTGCAAGGAAACTCCTGATTGTGTGCATGTAGGTCGTTCACCAGTCTTGACAAGCTGTTTGAACGTTTGAGCAAAGTAGCAGGTGACTTATGGTGAAGAATGTCAACCAGTATTTGACACTGCCCTCTGAAATCACTCTTGGACTGCAGCATCTTCACAAAACAGTCATCTCCCTTCCAGGTCATTGCACTGCTATGCCACCTACGGATTGCAACCTCCCACATGCTGTCTCTGTGTTCTTTCCATGACTGGACTGAACTCTTTGTAACCACGTCCAAATAAGAAGCTGCTTTAAAACGCTTTTGTGGCACATCTGAGGTCCCAACTGTTGCAGACGCATCGGATTCAACTATAGGTTCAGACACAACTGCAGGTCTATGCAACGAAAACTGACGCACCACCGTCGACGCTGCACTTTCACTGTCATTGTTACCAAAAATATCCGCCCAAAAACCCTGTTCCCAGAAGAAACTGACAGGCTTCTGTTCCAGCTGCATCCATGAACTGTCAAGAGATTGGTCCTTGTTGTAACCCTTCTGAACAACACCAGAAACGTCTTCAAATTGATCAGACATGCCAGGGGAGTAAACTTCTGATGGAATTGGCAAACGGCTATCCAAAAGAAAATTCTGTTCTAGGTCCAGAGCTCCACCGCTTTGACCAAAAGGGTCTGCATCGCCGCTACATGGTCCATCGCCCAAGGAAGGCGCCCGTGTGTCGTGCTCAATGTTGTCTGTATCCAAAGCAACACCCGACCCGCCAAACTGCGAAAGCTCCATGAACCTACTCCCCCATGCTGTTGTCACACCACGTTCAAGGCTGGTGAGCGGAAAGGACTTCGACATTCGAAGTTTATTCACCTGTACTACACTATACAAGATCAACAGGTTGGTAAAACTGTTTCATGTTTGTTTATTTCAGGCAGCAAGGTTTATGTTCTGTGTTTGACACAAACATCACCACATGAGAGGAAAAAACAAGCGACATCCACAAAGCGTAGTTTATTTAAAAATCAAAAAGTTTGCCCACTATGTTTTTGTTTGACAAAAACATTTTTCCTTTGGCCAAATAAGGTCACGATCTTTGTACCAAAGAGTAGTAACATCTTTTGATCATCATAGGGCAGTGGCAGCGGAACAAAGTAAACCAAGTAAACCAACAAACCATACTCCATAACCATCTTTCTGAGTAACCCATGACTTCTGAAAACTGAGTTCACAACTTCTGCAAAAGTGTTGTTTTGAAAACGTTTGTCGTTTGGAAACCTTGGTATTTGAAACTGTCTCACGTTTGTCCTCATCATCTCATCTAAATAAGGAACTGGTGCCACTGATCTTTCCTCTGGTCACGATCTTGGCTTCCAGACTTTTGGGTATTTGGGATAGACCCCCAAAAAGGGTACCAAGTGTCTACGCCTCTGGCCTGGAACCTTGGGAACCCTAATCCCCCAAAATAGGATCATCCAAACAAAACCCAACAGCAAACTGAAACAACGTTTCAACTCTGTTTTCCAAACGTTTGTAACTGGTTTCCAGTCACTTGGAACATTGGCTTCTAAACTTCACAGGCTCAAGAAATTTCTTGGAGGTGTTGTCTTCTGAACCCTTGGTGTTATCAGCCCAAACCTTTGGTAGCTGAGCGCTGAGCAATCCTTTTTCAAAAAGACAGCTGTGGGTCTCTGCCCCTAAGGTCTCAACGATAGTGGCATATCTGACAAAGGTGATACGTCTTGGACCCACGACCAATATAGTGACAACCTTGCCGATGAAATACTTTGGCATGTTGACCCAGATGAAACTCCAAGTCACCCCATTCTGTTTGAGAGGCTGCTTGTCTCCTAAGCAGACTGGTTGGAGCAGGACTCTCTTCGGTGTTGATGCCCTTCTCAACGCCCTGAACTGTCGTGGTTTTCAGGCGCTTGACTTCTGCATAGACCAGGTGAAGCATGACCAAACACCATACCAGGAATCCAGCCCACAACACAAAGAGGAACTCAAGCATCCACATGGCACGCACACGCACGAGGAAAACAAAGGTTGCACACAACTTGGACCAAAAGCTCAAGACAAACCAATTCAAGAGAAGTCCAAGTCAAGTTCAAGTTCAAGACAACCCCAAGACCAAGTTCCAAGAACATGCAACAAACACACAACATGTTATGATCCTCAGCTGCAGGGGTGTCTCATATGGCAGTGCCATCTTCCTTTGACCCATTGGCAGCTACATCATTGGATCATCTTCATACCTTAGTTCAAGAGAACTACAAGACATGCAAGACACTCACAAAACGTTCAAGACAAGCACAAAAACAGAGCAGTGCAAACTGTCGACAAGTTGATCTGCACAACCGTGACAACTGGCAAACTGTTGCAGCAGAGTCCAATGAGTCCACATGTGTCCAACTGCATGCAAGTGCAGTCAACTAGTTACAAGTTCAAACAGTTGACATCAACTCCAAAACAATGAAAATGAACATCAAATGAACTGACATCAAAAGAAGTTAAGATTCCAAAAGTTTTCAACTGTCAAGTGAACTGCAAAACATCCTAACAGCTTCTGCAGTACAGCTGAACAGCTTCTGAAAACTGGATAACCCTGGCTCCCTGACAACTGTTTCCCTACACAGCTTGAGTTCCTAGATGGCTTCTGTTGTTGGACGGCTTCTGCAAACCCTTGCAATGCAAAACGTTCACAGCAAGACTGCAAAATGACATGAATGCTACTGACTACAGTGACATCCACTCCACAACAACTGCAAGCTGAGAAGTTGATGCAAGGCTTTGCAGACCTTTTTGAAACTCTCGGCAACTCTCGCTGGTGACACAGATTCAACTAGCCCGCCGAATGAACCTCGAGGCAGCTAAATATGAAACATCTACAACTGCCTATTCTTTCTGCCAGCCCTCTCACATCAGGTCTTTCCAACTTCAGTCCAACACACACAAAGTTGACCCTTCCAGATCGATGGCAGCAGGTGGTATCTTGCCCGTTCAAGCTGGGTTCTCATGGCAAAAATTGCTGTGGAAGTCTCCTGTGGAGACATCCATTAACTTCTAACCCAAGCTCCGAAGAATATCTCTGATCCAACCTCTCGCGCGGCAGGTAGCCAGTTGGACTCACTGGGATGTCCATGGTATGCCCTGCTTGGTCACGTACAATCACCCTCAAAGCTGCTGGCTGCAGGTGCCCGCATTCCAGGCATGCCACCGCGACCCATAGTCTGGTGCATCGCTCCCGGTGCAACATACCCAGGCTGGCCATACGCTGCTGTCGGAGGATTTCCCTGAAGGGGCACTGCACTTCCCAGTGTTGGGGTCATAGGAGTTGATGTCATTCACGGCACTCCCACACGGATTGCTGGGCAAACCAGAGATTGCAGCTGTCAACTCCTTGAAGGCATTCATCAGGGAGGTGTGTTGCTCCTTCGTTTCTGATTGAATTGACTTTAAGGTCGAGAGCATGTTGACAAGGTTTGATAGCATTTTATTCCCAACAGGCTTGATGGCAACATTTGTCTCGGATCTCGGCCCCGTAAGCTGCCACTCTATCTGTTCAAGGTTCGCCTTGAGACCTTGAATTTGTGCCATGCTGTACTTGGCAGAGACTTTGTCGGAAGAGTATTCCGCGGCGAATGTCGCCAGGTCCTTTTGGGTTTGCTCTTGTACCTGATCTTGGTCGCGCACACAGGCAAGGGCCTTGTTGGTCAAGTCGAAACCAGCCTGTACTTTCTCCAGCAAAGGCGGACTTGCTTGAAGAATCTCCACCTCCTTCTTAGTCACTCTGAATCTTTTTGATGCTCTCTGGGTCATCGGGGATTTCTTCAAGCCCCCGCTTCACAGATGGTTCACCTCCTGTTCGGGAGGTGGACGGCCCTCTGGTACTCCCATCAAATTCTCACTGACAGTCCCTTGGGGCGCGTTCAATTCGGCTTCAGCTCCTGCGGCAACTGACAGCTCCTTGCTCTCCGTGACACTGCCCATACCGGAGAAAGGTGCTAAAAGGGCTTTTCCGTGAGCGATCTGCTTGATCAGACCAGAGACAAACAACATGCAGCATTACTTACACGGCTTATGCTCCTAAACGGCTTCTGCATCAACATTGACCCAAAACTGATCCAAAACCAAAACCACACAACAAAGCGGTTGTTTGGAAAAACTTGTGTTTCACTGGTTTTCGTTTCCTAGCGTTTCGTGGTACAAACATGCAAACGGAAAACTCACATCCACTGCAACCTTAGTGTCAACATGTAGCGCTCCATGTGCACTAACATAATTTCAGTCAGACAGCGAAAAGTCCTAAACGAGTTCACATACTGATCAACATCGTCCAACAATGTCCACCAGTCGCACATGACAAAGACTGACCAAAGACCCAACACGGAAAAGGACAGGACACCGTCACGGAAAACAGAAAAACTCCAGCAAACCATCCAGACGGGACAACAGAAGCACTCAAGGTCCACATCCGCTGATGCGCAACAAAAGAACAGTTCAACGGTGACAAACTGTAGGAAGGGACAAAGACCTTCAGAAGGAGCAAACTGGATTCCAGGCGGTCACCTGCGATTCCAACGTCTATCGAATTCAAAACCTTAGCAAAATGCCGTTGAGTCACAAGCGAAAAACAAAAGTTCCTTAGCAAAATGCCTCAGTGGAACAGCTTGTGTCATGCAAAATCTCGAAAATTCAAAATTCGCTCAGCTCGCTGCTTGCCAATCGGCCACACATCAGGTTCTCCCCTTCTTCGGATTGCAATCTGTTTAAAAAGGTTCGCAGCCAGGACTAGCTGTTGGTGTCGGGTCCCTGCACTAACCCCACCTCTCTCAAGGTTTATCAGCATATCCCTAGTTTTGAATGACTTAGTCCATCCGTCGCTAAGGTTTTGAAGCCCGGGGATGTGCTCCAAAAGGAGACGTCGTTTCTTCACCAACATTTGAATATACTTAGCACGAAGTTCTATGTGCCGGACGCGTCGCAACAACCGGTCCATCGAGCTCATGCTGATCGCCGCTGTCGCGTCGTTGCGCAAAACCAATTGGCAAGTCCCAGTTGCACACTGTGGGGTTCCCAAAATGGTCAGCGGAATCCCACCACAACCATCGATGCCTCGTCACTCTTTCGGCTCGACGTTTGCATGAGGTGAGGGTCGCCTTGTTCGCAAGAAACATGTTACGCTGTCCTTGCTATTGCCCGGGCAGCCTTATGGCATCATTTGCACCTTCCAAGGGCCAGCTTGTTGGCCACAGAGCATGCCGCCCATGCGGTTGACAAACCACGCTTCCCAAGGGACCTCTGCCAGCATGGACAAGAACTCATGTCCACACGGTTTCTGTTTTGCTTGAACTTGTCTGGGCGCCCAGGCTTGTAACATTAGACCTTTGGCTCAACGCAGCTGACAACTCAAGGTATGCGAGTTGAAGTGTTCGAGCTCCACCTTGGTATGTGCATCTTAAAGGCATGAAAGCATATTTTGTACATCTGACGTTCACGCCGCAATGATGCAAGTGCTTGCTGTGCTTTTGCTCTGCCTGTGCATTGTTTCACATGCGCCTGGCTAAACCATGCGCTTGTTGTGAAATCGCGCCCTGCTTCCTATGTTTGGACTTGTGCCGTTGTTCAGTTCGGTCGATGTTGCTGATTACTGGCCCACCAGCCTCGTAGAACCCACCCGGAGACTTGACAAGTTACCCAAAACATCATGGGCTGGATTCGCTTGTCTTAATCCGTGATTGAGAACTACTGTATATTCCATGTGCAGCTTTTCCTGGCACCCAAGCACAAAAATGAAAGGCAGAACCCCGAAGCTTTGCAAGCCTTTTGCATGATTTCCTTCAGTTCTCTCTTCATGTTTGCTGCTTTTCCAAACCAGATCGATACATAGAATTCAGAACGCAAAATGTGTTCCTTGTCTTTTGTGCGTGCAATTCAAAATTATCTGATTGCTGCATGTCATCTGTCTAGCCTTCGCTCAATTGCAAGTCATTCTGGCCATCATGTCTGCACAATCGCGTGTAGCCCGCAATCTTTGTGAAAGATACCGCACATAGCACTGGAACAGCAGTTTGAAACACAATGTGTTATAATCCAAGCGCCGGCCAAAAGTGGGTTATACAGTTATACGTGAAAGCAGCAGAATCGTTCGGTTTGAAGGCACTTCTCAATGTTCTTCCAGCAAATGAAAGAATCATGTTTTCAAGTCCTTGCTTGCAGGCTGCATACTAGACTGAAACAACAGCAAGAGCACAATTCAATAGTCCCACAGCAACACATGATTTGATGCGCGCAACAGCTGACAAGCTGCCACTCTGACGGACCACAGATTGCGTCTTAGCCTGCAAACTGCAAAAGATCCTGTTTAGTGGGTCCTGCGATTTCCTTGCAAGAAATGACGACTGCAAGTTTAAGCTCATTTCCAAGGTGACATATGCACATGATCAAGTGCCCAGTGGCACTGCCGTGCCTGCGACTGCAGAGGAGGCCCGCACATGCGAAGCCTGATTTCAATTGACTTTCCGGCCCCAGAAATGGAACCTGAAAGCGCACATGTGGTATCAGCTGTCTCCGTTCCCTTGCTCCAATGCGGCGATTGCAATGCAGCACCACCCAGGCAACATTCACCAATCCGTCGCTACTCCGCGCTACTCCGCTACTCCGTGGAATGTTTTAATTCAATTACCCAATGTAATTGACACGATATCGAAACGATGGCGGAGTAAGAGAGCCTTCAATACTTCACCTTCCCACATCTTTCCCTAAGCAGATTCTTACTCCATCCCGTTTTAAATTAATACTATTAATTAATAACGGGATTGACTGAAAAGATCATAATTCATGTTCTTTCTGGGCTGCAAACTTCGGTAGGAGTCTAGAGGGGCAAGGGGGGGCCAACAAGGGGCAGTAAAGTTTTCAATACAATCATTCAAATGTAAGCCGGCCACCTTCGCGAAAACCCACAAACTCCGCAACAGCAAGAAACACTTCAAGCAATTACCTAAGGCTGCAAAAGGCTGATGCGCCTTCTTTTAGCAGCAAACAATCAAGCCACCAGACGAAACGAAATAATAAAAAGCTACCTTCAACTGGGTTCAAGCAGCAACCGATATGCACCCCGCTTGCCCCCACAAGAAACAAAATCATCTACACAGCTTCCTCCGACGGACCCAATTCTGGGTGCGGAAAACCTTCTCAAAACCGGCTTCGCTCAAAAAAGGGCCTCCCTAGTTTCCCTTCCGGTCGCCATAAGCCACAAAGCTTCATTGAAACCAAAACGTTGCGATACAACAAACTTCAAAAAATGCAACCGGTCCCAAAAATGACCGTCCCATTTTTGGGACCGCACCGCTTAGTAAAAGAACAAAAGAAAAGCACTTTCACGGTCCCATTTTTGGGACCGTCTGGCGGTACCAAAAATGAGACCGAAAATAATGCAATGAACAAAAAATGACAACTGCGTTTAGTTAAGCAACAAGCATATAGAGTTGGAACAGAGGAGGCCCGCACATGCGAAGCCTGATTTCAATTTTCAAATGGAACCTGAAAGCGCACATGTGGTATCAGCTGTCTCCGTTCCCTAGCTCCAATGCGGCGATTGCAATGCAGCACCACACAGGCAACATTCACCAATCCGTCGCTACTCCGCGCTACTCCGCTACTCCGTGGTATGTTTTAATTCAATTACCCAATGTAATTGACACGATATCGAAACGATAACGGAGTAAGAGAGCCTTCAATACTTCACCTTCCCACATCTTTCCCTAAGCAGATTCTTACTCCATCACGTTTTAAATTAATACTATTAATTAATAACGGGATTGACTGAAAAGATCATAATTCATGTTCTTTCTGGGCTGAAAACTTTGGTAGGAGTCTAGAGGGGCAAGGGGGGCCAACAAGGGGCAGTAAAGCATTCAATACAATCATTGAAATGGAAGCCGGCCACCTGCGCGAAAACCCACAAACTCCGCAACAGCAAGAAACACTTCAAGCAATCACCTAAAGGCTGCAAAAGGCTGATGCGCCTTCTTTTAGCAGCAAACAATCAAGCCACCAGACGAAACGAAATAATAAAAAGCTACATTCAACTGGGTTCAAGCAGCAATCGATATGCACCCTGCTTGCCCCAACAAGAAACCAAATCATCTACAAAACAGCTTCCTCCGACGGACCCAATTCTGGGTCCGGAAAACCTTCTCAAAACCGGCTTCGCTCAAAAGGGCCTCCCTAGTTGCCCTTCCGGTCGCCACAAGCCATAAAGCTTCATTGAAACCAAAACGTTGCGCTTCTGCAACCTTGACCGCATGCACCGCTTAGTAAAAGAACAAAAGAAAAGCACTTTCACGGTCCCATTTTTGGGACCGTCTGGCGGTACCAAAAATGAGACCGCAAAATAATCGCATTTTGGGGCGAGCCAAACTCAAACCCCATTGGGTTTACCCACCAAATCCCAAACATAAAAGGTCCATTGACACCAGGCCATAACACAGTATGGCTTATGGGGGGATATACAGTTTGGGTTATACAAATAATTATATATACCAAGTGTATATATAACATGTATTAAAACGGCAAACGACCAAAAACCCAAAACTTAAAACATCACGACGAAAATCACAGCTCGCTACAAACATGAGTCACATCGACATCACTGTCTGAATGAGATCGCATCTTTTTCACGTGGGGTGCAAAACAAATCATATGTCAAGCATGGTCACATGCCAACTGCATCGCAGACCCATGAGCGATCTGCAAATCCAAATGATTCGTCAGAATCCAGAAGACCTTGATGGTCACATTGTCACACAAAATTTGATGTCTCATCTCCCCCCGCAGGGTTTTAAAAAAAAAGGTCAAGTACCAGCAGAAGGCAGTGATCCAGAAGGTGGCGCGTCCGCAGGATCTTGTGGGGCTGGATTTTCGGCTGGAATTGCATCGTGGAGGTCAAAGAGGTCGCACGCAGTCTGAAAGACAAGAACAGCATCTGTGATGATGCTGAATGGCTCGCGATGTAATTCAGTGTCGAAAAAGTCCGTAATCCAGTCCCTCAGAATCACGAGGGAGGCCATTGCCAACCGAATAAGGCGGGCCTGCTCGCGCCATCCCGGGCGTAACAACGCCGATAACTTCAAAGCCACTGGTGGCGTGTCGATATGTAAGGCCGTCTCTGCTCTCTGTTCAGGCCACCAACGTTGTTCAAAAAGGAACAACGAGTTGCTTGCGATCTGCCACATTCTGTAAACACTGCTTAAATAGGCTGTGTTGCCGCAGCATTGTAATATGATACAGCAACCTTTCAAGATCTCCTCCACGTTCTCGCATCGCGTGGCCGAAATGGTCCACGTGTCACCTTCAGTGGGCTCCAGGGTGTGGTTGAGGTACTGGAGCAGGATGGAGATTCCTGTGGCGATCACGGTCAAATCAGATTGCATTTTGAAGAGAAAAACGAAATGGTCCAAGTGACCAGGGTCCCAAGTGGACAAAACGGTTCGGGATCGTACAGAGCCAAATGCTCAAAGGCCAAATGCCGCAGTCCATGGACTGAAATGGTGTGGGGGGGCGGGTAAAAGTTCTTGATATTGGGGAATGTACCCCTTTGTATTCCCCATCCACACCTTGAATTCAAAATAGCAACCAGATATAAATAGATCCCAAGACCGTTACTTCACCAAAGACATGTCAGTTGATTTCATCAACGTTTCATCCAACTGATGTTGTTCATTGTGTTCACTTAACCAAAGACATGTCATTTGACCACAGTACTGTTTTACCCATTTGGTATTCTTTGTCAGATTTTATTTGGTTTGGGTTTGGTAAACAGTTTTTTTTTTCGTTTGGCGCTCCATACATTACGCTACTCTACCCCAAAAGGAAATGGTGCTACGCACAATAAATCTTTTGGGGCGAGCCAAACTCAAACCCCATTGGGTTTACCCACCAAATCCCAAACATAAAAGGTCCATTGACACCAGGCCATAACACAGTATGGCTTATGGGGGGATATACAGTTTGGGTTATACAAATAATTATATATACCAAGTGTATATATAACATGTATTAAAACGGCAAACGACCAAAAACCCAAAACTTAAAACATCACGACGAAAATCACAGCTCGCTACAAACATGAGTCACATCGACATCACTGTCTGAATGAGATCGCATCTTTTTCACGTGGGGTGCAAAACAAATCATATGTCAAGCATGGTCACATGCCAACTGCATCGCAGACCCATGAGCGATCTGCAAATCCAAATGATTCGTCAGAATCCAGAAGACCTTGATGGTCACATTGTCACACAAAATTTGATGTCTCATCTCCCCCACTTAGAAACACATCAATTTTTGTGGTATGGGTATTTCACACTACATTCATTCCTTTCAAACCCTTGAGATGTCAAACACGCTGAACACCAAGTCTTTTCCTTTCGCTTCAAATGTCTCTGAGGGCACATCCAAGAACCGGGCAACTGCATCCATCACGGATAGCGGCCAAGGCTTCCATAAGCGAGCTATCACCCCTAGAGGGTCCATCGCTCGGGTTCGAATGGCTTGGCACACGAGAAACCCACAACCAGGACCTGAAGTCTTTTTCGGCAATTTCTAGCTGCAGCAAGAGGGCACGGAAGTGGGCATTGAAGGACGACCCTTTCACAAGAGCTTCCTTTGCTGACTCGTTGTCTACAAACGCTATGGCCTTCCTACCTCCAAGAAACTTGCTCCAGACAAAACGCGCAACAACTACTGCATACAGCTCAACCATTGCTATGACATGTTTCGAGTTGGCCAACCACGTGTCCACGAGGCATTGAGGCACATGGCAGGAGAAGTACCTAAACTGTCCATCCACGAACAAAAGGCCACCTATGGTGTTCAAATTTCCCTCGCTGGCGCCGTCGGTGAAAACTAGGACTGGCCTCTGCTCATGCGAACACGGCAGCTCCCTGGGTCTGCCACTTTCTATCCTATTCATCATCAGCCGGAGGGACCCTTTGGCCTCGTTGGACAAGTGAACGAGTCTGGAGTCATTCCTAATGTTGCTCCTGAGTTCAGTCATTGCCAACTTACCGTCTCTACCCATCACAAAGGAGTCAATGTATTGAAGCCTACCCAGAAGCCTGCTACACTCTCTTGACGACATGGTCCCACTTTCAAGCGCTTTGGTGATAGACGCCCTAACTTCGTCTATCCTACCTGCTTTGTTACCAACCAGCACTTTGTCTTCGCCGACTTTCCCGAAGTCCACTGTGACTCCCAAGACATTGGCTTTGGGTGCAAACGGCTGCAGTTTATGTTTGGCATATTCGAACCCCAAGAGGTCAAGCATGGCTGTCATGGTACCCATGGTGGAGGCGGCAAGCACACTTGGCGTAACAACTGGAAAGTCGTCAAAGTAACTACTCCAAGGCAAATACAGTTGGTAACCTATGTGCTGCAGCAACCTTGAGCATCTGTTGAAGTGGACAACAGAAGCCGTGGCTCCAAAAGGCAGGACGCGACCTTCGAAGCACTGCAATGACTTGTCAACAGGGCTCCTAAGGGCAATGACGGAATACTTTCTGCACTCCGGATGCAGCGCAAATTGTTTGTAGGCATTGGACAGGTCAAGGACACTGATCAGAGGTTGGCCGTGCGATCCATCGAGGTAGGCACTATGCACAGGCGCATCAAGAGTCGTGCCATCTTTCAAGTGAAAGGTCACACGCTTGTGCTTCAAAGATCTTGTGACCGCAGCGCCGATCCAAACGATCTGGTCAAGCGTCCTCAAATCAAGCTTATCGGCGTAACCGAAGGCCCCATTCACCTTATTTTCCGCGTAATCGTCAATAGGCCTAAGCTTCATCTTCTCGCCTGAACTCTGCCATATTCCGAATCTGCGTACCGGCAACCAATGTTGCCCAAGTTCCTTGAATGTGGAATCCTCACTAAGGGGGCCACGTAACCAGTGTAGGTTAGAGGCTTCTTCAAGCGTGATGTTCCAGAGTTTCAGTGCATCTTCGTCGACATCACTGGATTTCACCTTTCCCAAGATCGCAGGCCTCAGGAACTTGATGGCATCATGCAGGGACTCTGTTGAAAAGGATGGAGGCCGAGGTTCTAGCTCGAAAACCCCTGACGGCTCTTGCAAACCTACAATCCTGAAACCTTCTGTAACCTCGGTGAAAAGGTTGAGGTCAGGCCATTCCATTTTCTCAGCGATCGCCTTCCATAACAGAATTCTTTTTGGTCTCAAGATGGCCTCCACTCCAGGCTCCATGTTTCTCTTCAAATTCAACTCATCCGCTTCTAGGCTCCTTGCTACACCTACCCAGTGTTTCAACCTGGTTGCTCTTCTGGTTGCTATCTCAACGGGTCCAAGAGAAAGTATTTCGAAAATTACCCTCAGCAACTCATCCGGCACTGCATGGTATAGATCAAAGGGATGTTTCAGTTGGATGGCATCGTCAATCCATTGCTTAGGCCCCCTAAATATACCAAACTTATACCTAACCCTTTTACTGCTGTCTTTCTTATTTTCCCCACTTAGAATCTCTAAAGACAGCATTTTGGCATGAGCTGGCAAGTGGTGCCACGGCTTGGTCAGGCATGACTTAGAATCCACAGGTGGTGGATCGCTTGTTATGATGGTCTGGAAGGCCACGAACTCAGAAATGAGTGGCGGCATTCTTTTGCCACGGGGCTGCACGTTTAGGGCTGTAGATCCAGCGGCATTGGCGGTAACCAAACCTGGCACCGCGTGTGTATGTTCTGGAAAAATGTTAAGAGCCTCTTGAACGATACGTCGTATCTGAACACATAGGGCACGCGGATATGCTGCTTCTTCCGCGGTTGCATAAATGAGCTTGCCATGCTCATCTCGTTTGCGACCATAAGGTTCATGTTCATGGTTCCCAGGACATTCAGCCTCTATGCGTGACATTTCTGCAAGTGTGCTCAAAAACGCTTTCTTGGTCGGTCGACTCGACCCCCATGCGCAAGCAGTGAAGTGAAAGAATTTTGCCACGCTAACTAATTGTAACATCCATTCAGTTTCCCACAAATAACTTCTTGCGGGGTTCTCGATGACCCACGGAATGTTACGTTGACTGCAAAACAGAAGGAATTCGGAGAGTTGGCTTTATCTTACCCCAGACTTGTGGACTCTTTGCAAACCATCTCGCATAAACCAAACGTGACTACTCAAACCAAAAACCACCAACAGAGCGCCCACGCAATACGCGTAAACTGAACCAACGCTTTACCGTCATGTTTACTGCAGCGCCAAGATTAAAAAGACTGACGTCACTGCACATCTGCAAATAAACGACAAACGCAAATCACTGCAAACGAAATAAGAAAAGCACATCACTGCAAATAAATGATTCACCGGATTCCGATTCACGCTCATGATCTTTTCATCCATGCTTTTGGATAGTCGGGGTGTGTCCAGGTGCCATCGTCACGACGGCTAGGGTTAGGCACGTATGGCACATGGAGCCATGGTGCCAAAATTTTGACTGGGTAGTGAGTGCGAGGGTGGGAATCAAGGGTGGGAGCACAAACGCCCCCGGACACACTTGACCCCAAAATGGCATTACGACTATAAAATTCAAGTGTGTTACCCAGTCAAATTGTTTGTATACTTGTAAGTTGTTTCCAGATTAAATTTGACCACTTGCAAAACATCCAGCAAGAATGGTAAACAACTCGCACAAGACACAAACAAAATAAAAACGTTTTGGTTTGATTTGCAAACAAACAGGGCAACAAGAACCCACGCGTTGCATGTCCAAACATAATCAAAGTCCTTGATCTCCTTAATACAACGCAAGGGACGCGTGGCGCGAACAGAGGAGAGGCGAGTAGTTCACAAGGAGCGAGACAACAGAGAGGCAAGCAAAGAGTGAAGTGTAGCAGCTACATCTAGCAGCTACACATACAACAGTCTGTTTCCAGATAATGCATTATCTGCTAAAGCAGAACATTGCTTATCTTACCCCAGACTTGTGGACTCTTTGCAAACCATCTCGCATAAACCAAACGTGACTACTCAAACCAAAAACCACCAACAGAGCGCCCACGCAATACGCGTAAACTGAACCAACGCTTTACCGTCATGTTTACTGCAGCGCCAAGATTAAAAAGACTGACATCACTGCACATCTGCAAATAAACGACAAACGCAAATCACTGCAAACGAAATAAGAAAAGCACATCACTGCAAATAAATGATTCACCGGATTCCGATTCACGCTCATGATCTTTTCATCCATGCTTTTGGATAGTCGGGGTGTGTCCAGGTGCCATCGTCACCCCCAGGTAATCATTCTCACCTGGCCGACTTCGCAAAGTGCATTCACGCAACGTCTCAAGGTCTATGTCCGTTTGGCTGGCGCCTAGTCTGTAACACATTGAGAAATCCAAACGGCTCGGGCCGTCAGCAAGATTACTGGCAGTGGGTACCCTGCAAAAATAGGGCACAACACCAATGGCTGCTTCCTTGAGGGTGCCTTTATGGATCATCCACTGAGCGTGCGGGGACTCTGCATGGCCTTGTATCCAGCTATGCCGCGCAGCATCATTGTCTATAAAGACGAGCAGGTGCTTGTCCTGCAGTAACTTCGCCCACACATGTATTGCAAGGAAATAAGGAAGCACTTCAGCTTCGAACACCAAGTTTTTCCTGCCGCTTGCTGCCCATACCTTTGTGATCTCACTGGGCACCACCAAACCAAAAAAGTGAACACCTTCGCCATGCTCATTCAACAGCACACCTCCAATCGAGGTCCTCAAGCTATCAGGAGCACCGGCAACCGGTTCACAGGCACCATCAATGAACAAATACCATGTAGCCGTGTCCACCGCTTTGATCTCCCTGGGCGGCGAGTGAACCAGCCGTTGCTTCATCCAAGCCAAACCAAAAAGAATGTCCTCGGATAACGGTGAGCATGTCTTCCCTTCAGCCACGGGTGAGCTCAAAGCCTTCAAGGCCAGTCGGGCTGACCGGCCAAACACCTGTGACTCTGCAAACATCAGACGCGACCTCAAGCTTTCTGCTTGGTCTGGTGCCAGAGAATTTTCTGCTAGGTGGCGGTTTACCAAGGCCTCAAGCTCCGCCTTCCGCTTATCCGTGTTGCCGATACGCAGGATGCCACATTGCACTTGTTCCATATCAAAGCATACCCCTAAGGCAGTGAACGTTTTTCGGAACCCAACATCCTTCTCCGGGTCCTCAGATAAAACCCAGCCACAAGCCTTGAACAGGAATCGGACAGCCATGTCTGTGCTCTCCGCATCTTCCGGTCTGCAAATGCAAATGAAATCATCGAAAAAGGACGACCAGATAAGCAAGGGGCCTGACAGGCCCAACTCTTTTAAGGCCTTTGACATCCTCAAAAAGGATGCTACCGAGGCCGTGCCGCCAAACGGCAGCCCTTTCATTCGGAACAGCCGAGTGCTTGCATGCACAGGCGACCAAACTGCTATCCAGGCAAACTTGTAATGAGCCTCGTTAACACCAAGCTGTCTGTAAGCCTTCCTCAAGTCATACGTTCTGCCTACCAATTGGCAATCCTTGCCATGGAGTTGCATGCAACGCTTTACCATCGATGCCACCTCATCTATGGTGTCCACCTGCAACCTCTCGGGTAGACCAACTGTGCTGTTCAAGCCTGAAGCGCTCAGATTGTCGATGGGTCTCACCTTAGACCCCTGGCGCAAACCAAAGCGGGGAGACACCACGTGACCTTCAGGGAGGTCTGAAGCATTGTAAGGGCCTTCCAAGGTGCCCCCTGTAACTTCAGCCATGGTTGCTTCCCAAACCTGCATATCCAGGTCACTGTCCTGCGAAGGCTTGATGCTGGCAAGAGTCCTGGCCGAAAAGGATGCTGCCATGGTCTCAAACGAGTCTACATGTAGGGCAGGAGGCCGCAAGTTTGAAGCAAAGACACCTGACTGTTTCATCCAACCCACAAGCGGGAAGCCACTGTTGGCTTCCAAGGCTACACCAGCATCTGGATATGCAATGGACTCCAGGGCCGCATGCATCAAACCAAATTTCTTGCCAGCCAGGACCGATTTCAGGTGAAGAGGCCTGTTCTCCACCATGGCCTCCTCCTGGGTCTTCGTTTTCGCCATCAAGTCAACCATAGACTTGGTCCAAAGAATGCGCCTGCGCCTAAGTTCCACTGCCTTGTTCGGTCCACTGAACTCGATGGCACGCTCCAGGTTCTCATGAAGTATCACTCGCTGCAGGTCAGGGTGAACCAGCTTGGTGACCATTGCCAAGTAGTCCAAAGGGGGCACTGGCATGCCCACCTTTGCCGG
Source organism: Cladocopium goreaui (assembly GCA_947184155.2). Classification (NCBI taxonomy): domain Eukaryota; class Dinophyceae; order Suessiales; family Symbiodiniaceae; genus Cladocopium; species Cladocopium goreaui. The sequence continues at coordinate 179,432 of CAMXCT020000557.1, read as the reverse complement.
CAAACGAGTCTTGCCTTCATGAGTTGGCGCATGGACTTCCTCCACATCGCTGGGCCCACTGTTTTGTAACCCCCCATAGTCATTCCAAACATGTAACAGGCGTGAACCTTTGGGGAAATCTGTGTTGTCAGTGAGCCTGGCCCCAGGTTTTGCCTGGGCCAAGCATGGAAAACGTTGGATTTCCACGATCTCCTCCCGCAAAAAGTCAGTCAGGAGTGGCGGCATCTTGCTGCCACGTGGTAGTGCACCCAGAATGGCTCGATTAACCTTGTCTTTGAGATGCAGGTGGTCGGGTCCAACGTTGTCCAAAGTAGCTGGTGCAGGTTGTAAACCTCGTCTGATGGCATATTGTTCAATTGCTGCAGCCCAATGCGCACACAACGTGCTGTTGTAGGCACACTCATCTGCTGTTGCAAAGGTACCTGAAGGTGTCAATCCCCATGCAGCATGTGGGTGGTCACCTGTGCAGCTTCGGCTAAGTTGGCATAGCTCCATGATGTTGGTCCACAAAGCTGTTTCTTTCTTCCGTGCAGCACCAAACATGCATGTATGAAAAACCACACCGTAAATCACCTCGCCAAATGTCTGCATGAACTCAACGAACTGGTCTGTGAGCCACATGAGGCTGCTGGACGGGTTTTCAACTGACCAGCCAATGCCTTGCTTCTGGAGTTCCACAAGGAATCGCTTGGTGAGAGCATACAAGCGGTTGGCCAAACGCACTCTTTCTTTTTGCAACCCTTTGAGATGAGGAAGGCCCATGGGATACTGCATGCTTCTTAAGGGTTTTGGCTCGTTTTTGAGGCCCAGGCGAATGGCTCGAGCTTTGGACGCCGTGCCACAGGGTGGTGCAAAATGCACGTACAGTAGGCGTCGCTGCTGTACCAACTCCTCAAAAATTTTTAATTGTGCATCTGAGTTCAGGTCAATCACCAAAACTGGGATCCCCTTGACCGCCTTGTGATCAACTGAGAAAACTTGAAAACCTTTTCGACGCAACGCCTTTGAAAGGCCAGCTTTGCCGCAGAAAACTTCAACAATGAAAAAGTCAGCAAACGAAAACTTTGTGTCAGCTGGTGCGGCTTGTGGCCCTTCCGCATTTCAGTTTGTGCACTGCGTCAAACTGTGTTTGCCGTGGCATTTGATACACTGGTGAGTACCACGATTGCATTTATCAACATTGCCATCCTTTGTCACTGCATTGGAACACCCATGCGCCATGTTAAAATTGAAACAGATACGCTGCTTTTGTTTGTTCCAACCACTGTATCCATGCAAACCCGATGGTAGGTTTGTACGACCTTGTCTGTTTCGCTTTCCCCTCCGGTTCTTGTTTTTGGTGTCAGGATGAGCCTCTGGCGCCTGAATCTTTGTAGGGGCCTCATCTGGAGTCTTTCGTTTTGTTGGGGCATTCGACGACCCAGAGCCTGGCAAGGGAAGCAAATGAAAAACCACAGCTGCAGAGGTGCAAAGTTCTGTCAAAGCCGCATCAACTGGCAAGCTTCCAGTCCTGTCTGGTCTAAGGTCTGACCTGACTCTGTCTGCAACTCTGGTCCACAACTCTTTATCTGCTCGAAGCACTGATTCAATTGTAGGCCCTCTGAAACCTGGTGGAGGTTGCCTGGTGAGGTGGCTCATGAACTCCCTCATGACTTTTTCATGCACTTCATAGGTGGCCAAGTTAGCCATATCCAGAGCCAAACCACGTCGAATGAAAGCCATGTGAACTCTGAGCTCATTGCCCAAGTCAGCTGTCAACTCGGTGCTGCGGGCTTTCACCTGCAACTGCTGGTTCTCCAGCATGATGACCTGTTTGTCAGCCTTGACCGATTGGAGCTCCTGCTCTCTCGATACACATTTGCTAAGTGGCCAAAACTTCAACACACTTTCTTCCAGCATCCCTGCGAAAGCGTCAATGACGCAATGCCCAGGCTCGTAATCTCCAGAAACATCAAAACCAGTGATCTTCTGTTTCAAGGTGCGTAAACGCTGGTCCTTTTCTTGTGGTGGCAATTTCTTTGCAGCATCATCTGACGGTGTTTCCACTCTCTGTTTAATTGCAGCTACAGCCACTGTTAAAGCTTCGTATGCCAGCTGTTTCAAACTGGCCTGAACACACAATGATGCACCTCGCGGGCAAACAATGTCCACCAGGCCCTGAAACCTTTCCTGGTCAAGTTGGCCTGGCTGAACATTCACAGCAAAAGCCATGTGGTTGAAACATCTGATATCATTGTCATGTAAAGCAGTAATGTGATCATCTGTCAGTTGAATCTGCTTCGCTCGGTGACGGAAACTGGCATTTGACTCCGCATACCCTGCCATTGCATCTCACACGGCGGTTCAAAGGAGTAACACGCAGTAAAATGAGAAGGTTTGGAAAACACTTTCAGGAAACATAAAAGGTCTTCAAATGCATGAAAATTGCACACCTCATCAAAATCAATTTGACGAAACAAAACTGTCCATGCCAAGTTGAGCTCTCCACACATCTCAAGGTCAAATCCTTGACTGGAGCCCAATAAACAAAACGCACATTCACACGTTCCTCAGTTGACATTTCAACTGACATGTGTGTAGGTGTGACTTTTCTCAAACTGAAATAAACTCAAGACTGTTTTTCCTCATAGCGCTGGCTCATGCTTTCATACAGACCGCCTACATCAGGCTGAGGTCTGGCATCACCACATTGGTGATGACTTAAAGTTCGTGCCACATACGGCATGGCAGCTGCAAACATCCTGACTACATCATTGGTCAAGTGCCCGCACATTGGAGCTGCAACCCAGCGTATCATCACTCATGTGTGTTGCCCTGCAGCTCTTTGGATCCCATGCAATGGTCGCACAATGCAACCCCTTGGATCGGCTTGCCGGCATAGAACGTGTACCTGTCAGTCTGACGGCGCCCACACATGAGCTTCAAACTTCCAGGTGTTTTCATGTGTTGTACTCCAGACACATTGTTTCGAAAAACCAGCACGCCATCAGGCACATCTATGTAACCCGGTCGCAGCTGCGGCACAACCAAATGCCACAGGAGGCTCGACTCTGATGGCACGCTGAAAGGTTCCTCATCGCTTTCCCCTGAGCTGCTACTGGGCACATAGTCGCTGTCTGAATCATCTGACTCACCAGCGGTTACCTGTGCAGCTGGTGGTTCACGCACTTGTACAAAACGACCTGACCTGCTCTCGTCGGGTCTGAACTTGCCACTCTTGATGTCATTGAGCACGGTCTCCAATGTCCTGACAGCGGGAGCCATGGAGTCGCGAGCATAAGTCTCAGCCGATTTCGAAGATGGATCCAGATGATGACCCAACAGCCGTCTTGTCGCCAAATCAACACCATGTTTGCAGCACCATGCCAGTGGTGTGGTTTTCAAGCTGTGAGACCTCACTGCATGTTCGCTCTTTTCATCCACCTTCAAAGCCCGGTTGAGCAACAAACTGCATTCAGGTGATGTAAGCTCCTGGTCCAAGGCAGCACCACTCGGGCTGAACCTACATAAGAACGGTTTGTTGAGTTTGCCACTGGTAGTGAGCTCCAGTGCATTGCGTGCTTGGATCCAAGCTTTGAACCAATCCACTCCAGCTAAGGTGTAAATGGGTGCCACCAAAGGAAGGAAGGTCCTTCTGAGAACATCGCTCCGCGCCCCCTTGTGGCCCAACACTTGGAGCTCCAGAAAACCCTGGCCTCCCAGTGCAGCTGGATCCAAAGTTTCTAAATCACCATCCAGTATCATGTTGATAGCTCTTTGTCCATCTGAGAAGCGGCCACAAGCGTACATGAGGACCAACATTCCTCCAAATATTGCTGCGTCTCTCAAATCTTCAGTGGGTGCCACAAGTTTTTCCAACTGCATGACCTGCTGCACAGTGAGTGCTGGCGCCTGCCTGATGGGTCCTGCTCGCTTTGCAAGTTCAATGGACAGCCCGTCCACCCGTGTTGTTCCCAAGTCAGCCAAATCGCCTCGCAAGCCTAACACGCCCATGCTGAAGCGTATGGCCTCTAAAAGTGACCGCCCAGCTGACGGCGATGTTTTCTTCTGCATTCAAGGCACCCAAATAGGTGAAGACCACACTTTCTCTAACCGGGAAAAATTGATGGCCATTTCTGCAGCAGAAATTCACATATTTGTTCATGGCATAGAAACGCTTGCTCAATGTGCTCGTGGCTTTCCTCGCAAAACACGCAGCTATGCTGTGTTCAACATCTGCATGGCTGATCACCTTGCCTTCTGCCAACAACGCATCACCCAACGAAAAAGCTTCCAGATCGATGCAAACCAAGCTGGACCAATTTGAAATCATGCTGCGCCGCTTATCAAGCTCATCCTTGATTTCCACATGGCGTATCACATCAGCACACAAACTGCTCGCAGCTCTGCTCTTGGGACGACGCAATAGGTCCCATACCTCAGGTGAGCCTTGTCCTGTCACATCAATAGGTTGCTCAGGCCTCTTGAGAGAAGGCATGGGAATGCTGTCATCACAAAAAACTGTCTTCAGAAAAGGGTCAGTTTCCCAGAAAAATTTGGGCGGTTCCACAGCCAAGCTCATAGCACAACGTTGAGCCCCATACGCAGACGAAGGAACCTCCACCCCGCCATCAGATTGGCTTGCCAAGGGTTCCAACCTTTCTGTATCCAAATGATCACCTCCAAATGCAAAAGCCTGGAATTGAGAAAAAGTCTCAAAGTCATGGCCATCTACACCAGCATTCGAAAATGTCACATCATTGTCAGCTTGTTCCTTATGACCAAAAGAACTAGGCGAAAATTCAGAATGATCCATTGCCGTGGGCTGAAGTCCAGAAGGTTCTCCAGAAAATTCAGAATGATCCATTGCCGTGGGCTGCAATCCAAAAGGTTCTCCATCAACTGTGTCATCCAGTTGACAAACATAAGGATCCTTAGCCATTTCAAAGTCAACCCCCTCTACAGATTCTAAATGTCGACCATGTTGAGGTGTTGATGGCAACGGTGCCTGCCTCGATGATTCCGCTCCTTCCGACATTGGAGACCACAGAAGTAGCAGGGCTCCACGCAGAAGACCTCCAGCTGAGGAGGCTGATGGCCACCTGGAGGAACGAAGCCAAAACGTTTGACCAGTTCAATAACAACTGCCAGTAAAATTTGTAGTAACTCCGTCAAGGTCCGGAGGTGCAATTGGTCCATCAAAGTGTAACAAATAGGCAAATGTGGCCACACAACCTGCCAGAAATCCAAGAAGAAAATGACAAAGCGGCTGAATGCGCAAACCAGTCTGTGAAATCCCAGCTGGCAACAAAATGTAAGTACGAAACGCCACTTGTCCCTTGGAGATGGCACTAGGATGTCTCATGGCAGCACAAACGCCCCCGGACACACTTGAGCCCAAAATGGCATTACGACTATAAAATTCAAGTGTGTTACCCAGTCAAATTGTTTGTATACTTGTAAGTTGTTTCCAGATTAAATTTGACCACTTGCAAAACATCCAGCAAGAATGGTAAACAACTCGCACAAGACACAAACAAAATAAAAACGTTTTGGTTTGATTTGCAAACAAACAGGGCAACAAGAACCCACGCGTTGCATGTCCAAACATAATCAAAGTCCTTGATCTCCTTAATACAACGCAAGGGACGCGTGGCGCGAACAGAGGAGAGGCGAGTAGTTCACAAGGAGCGAGACAACAGAGAGGCAAGCAAAGAGTGAAGTGTAGCAGCTACATCTAGCAGCTACACATACAACAGTCTGTTTCCAGATAATGCATTATCTGCTAAAGCAGAACATTGCGTAAATTGAATTGGCTGCATCAACTCTGGTTTGTTCATCAGCACTTAAGTGTGGTAGCCCGTGGGGAAACTCTGAGGATCTCAACGGTCTTGGCTGCTTTGAGCCCCCAAGGTGGATTTCTCGAGCTCGGCTACATGTTCCGCATGGCGGCGCTGCATGAACAAAACACACATCGAAGTTTCTGACGACATAATGAAGAAACTCCCATGAAGACTTCAGGGTTAAATCCAAGTTGCAAATATGTGCCAAAGGGTGAAAACGATTGTGGGTGTGATCAACTGCCATGACATCGAAACCAACTTCTTGGAAGCACCGGCTAAGCATGGCTGTTCCTGCACAAATTTCAATGACCAATGGCTTCGACATCGATCGAGGTTCTGGTGTTGGCTGAGCGACAGGCTTAACCTCTGGCCGCTCAGTGCACTGCTCTGCAACTTCTGTTTTAGGAGTCGCGCAAAACTTGTCATTGAATTCGGCATCATCTGCAATGCTTGTAACTTCAAGTCAGGAGGTCGTTTTACGCATTGGGCAGTTCTGATACGTGTGATCTTGCTTGAAACACCCACGGAAACAACAAATATGTAATCCCTTGCGACAACGTCCACTTTTGACTGGCAAATTGCACTTATTCAAATTGTGGTCAAAGCAAATTGCATTTCCACTGCGTGTCCCAGGAACACCATTTTCCAACCCTTGAGGCATCTTGATGGTGAGAGAACCTTGAGTTTTCCCTGCTTTTCCCTTGCCTTTCGAGGGTCGCGTGTAAGGCCCCGGTCGAGTTGGCGCAGTGCTAGCTGCTGCATTCTGGTTGGATCCACTGGTGCTTGAAGAACCCTTTGCAGTGGGCATTGGCTGAAGCAAATGAAGTACATCTGGATGGTTGACCGCTTGTTCAAAAACTAGGTCAACTGGTCGGCCTCTGGCTGTGATTTGAATCCCACTCCGTGTCAATTCAGCTAACTTCAGGAAAAGCTTTCTGTCAGCATTCACTATTTGCTGGAGAGTTACACGTTGATACCCATCCGGCGGACTTTCCATTCTAATATCCAGGATTTTTTCAACCCATGCATCATGCTTGGCATAATCAAGGACATTGCACTGATCCAAAGCTAGCCCACGCCTCATCAAGCACAACCTGAGGAGCATGTCATTGGACAGGTCGGCCTCCAGTTTCATTTCCTTGTCCTTGATTTTCACAGATCCAGTTCCATCGACTGTGATATGACGATCTTCCCTTTGAGAAACGTTAAGGATCTCCTGTTCTTTGCTGGTGCACTTGCTAAGCTCTATATCGTGCAGTCTGTTCTCGTCATAGAGGTTCTGACATCTGTCCACCAACCTGTCAGAAGGCTCAAGTTTTCCTGTGATTTTGAGACCAATCAATCGTTTCTGTTGTCTCTCCAAACGGTCCGCCCTCTCAGGTTGGGCCAGCTTTCTAACAGGCGCATCTTCGACGCGTTCCGCATGAGCCTTCAGTTCAGAAGCAGTCAAGGCATAACACTCATGAAACAATCTTCTCAGGCTGGCCAGTTCACCGACTGTCGGTGCCCTACCCAACGCTTCTTGTATTGCATTTGTGAACGGTGTCTCATCTTGCATGCCTGGCACATAACTGGATGAGAAAGCATATTTCGCTATGGTATTGATGCCACTTGCAACAAGCTGGGTGACCACGTCCTCTTCGAGTCCAAGTGCTGCACATCTTGACCTGAAGTTTGGCTCACTGTCTGTCAGGGACATGGCGGCACTATTGGAGTCGTAAACTGTTTTATACTATGTGGGGTCAAAACCTTCCCATAGTTAAATGAAATGAGGAGTGTTCACCTGTCATTGTGCTACCTAGTAACATTGATCTTGACACCACTTTCCAAATTATTGAACTGGACTTCAACATGCCGATCACATGATGGGATGCAAGTCCGTACACTAGAACACGGGCCCTTCAGCCCAAGCTGGAGCACAGTTTCTCAGCGGCACAACACCACTGTCACATGGTCCATGGACCCATGGGTTCCAAATGAACCCCAAATCATGCCCAAATGACATGAACATACGCACATGAAAGGAAATTTGAGAAACTCTCCAGGACTCAGTGGTTTCGTCAAGTCTCACACTCATTGCATGACTCAAAAAAAAAACTTCCATCATGAAAAATAAACAGATTTCAACGTTTCTGTTTGTCATGCTTTCACACTCAAAAGGCGGTACAATTTTCCGGCGTTTACTGTTGTTTGAAACAAATGCTGCATTGAGGCGAGAAGAACCTTGGTCTGCATTGGACTCGGTTGTAACTGGCTGAGATCTCACGACCACACCTGAAATGCATTTCACTCTCATCCGCGCAAACATGATAGTACCTTGTGTTTCGATTTTGGAACAAAGTGGGCTCTGTCTCGAGTTGCAAGCCCTCGACAGTCGAGTGTTCATTCCACTCTCCAACAACATCGTCTGTGGCTCGCTCAAGGTCTCGTTGCTGCTCTTCACTAGGCTCTTCATCTGCAGAGTCTTCTGTGTCAGAAGCTGAATCGTCTTCCTCTCCAACGTCCACAGTCTCAGGTTCCGCTGTGCCCACTGGCACATTAAAATAACCAGATCTCGTGCTGTCAGCATCAAACCTCAATTCACGAATCCATCCAATGACCTTGTCAAGCTCCCTAAGAGGGCCTGATGCTGCATCTCTGCTGTAGACCAAACAAGTCTTTGTTGATGGATCCACATGGTAACCCAGGAGTCTACGACTGGCAATGTCAATTCCAGCCTTCGACATCCAACTGAGGCAAGTAGCCTTGCAGCTATGTGTGCCAATGTCCTTGACTTGGTTGTGGTCAAAGCCCAGGGCCACAAGTATCTTCCTGAGCCAGTCACCACCCATGGAAGCAGTCATGGGAACTCTAAGCCATCCGTTGCCAGCGGGCTGAGGGAGCAATGGAAGCTCTTCGCCTCTTGGCACGGAACTCAACATTCGCGCCTGCTGCCATTGCTTGAACCAGTCCTTCCCCCCGACCCCAATCAGTGGAGCGGCCATCGGCAGGAACATCGTCTTGCGCTCTGTAGTGTAGGCACTCTTGCTCCTTGTAACCTTTGCCTCAATGTACCCAGCGGTGTTGCCTTCATTGACAACCTCGTCAACCACAATGTCAGTCATGTGCTGCATGTCACTAAACCTTGCTCGCATATAAATACACAGCAAGAAGCATCCCGCAGCATAGACATCACGTGGTGTGCCCATCATACTGCTGACATATTGCTCAAGCGCCTTCACCTGAGCGACACTCAAGGGCGGTCTCTGCTGCAACTTCCTCTTCATCAAGTAGGATTCACGGGCACAACCTTGAACTCGCTGACTTGCAATGGCATCATCTGAACCCGTCAAACCCAAGATGAAATTGCAAAAAGTCAAAGACACAAGAAACGACCGCAAAAACGTAGGTGCTGCACTGTTGCCAACTTCAACCATGAAATTATACACATTGCGTTCAAACACAGGAAATGGAATGACAGCATTGTTGTTGCACCACTGGATGTATCTCAAAATGGGTCCAGCTCTGTTATGAAGTGTCCCAGTAGCTTTGCCAGAAAAGACGTGTTTCAAACCTGCTGCAATTGACCCTCCAAGTGGTGCTCCTTTCTCCAGTCTGCGGCCCAAGTCAAAAGCAACAGCAGCTGTAAGTATGATGCGTACCCACTTGCGGATGGCTGCAATTCTCTGAGAATTCAATTGCTGCTCCCAACTGAGCTCACCTGAGCTTCGCTTCTGCCTAAATTTTATTAGACCTGCAACTGGACCAACATCTTCATCCACCTGTTCTGCCACCGGAGTGTCAACAAGCAAAATGCCTGATGGCATTGTTGGACTCCTGAATGCTGCAACCTGTGGCATTGGAGGGTTTGTTTCGTAAATAGGCCTGTAAATCGATCCCCAAACTCTGGATCTGCAAAACGCAACATGTGCAGCTATAGCATCATCTGTTGGGGTGCCCATTCCAGAACTCTCACTCCCCACTTCCAAACAAAAGCCAAAGGAAACAGGCAACCCAACCCAATGTAAATGCAATCACCAGAAAACAGAATTGCGTCCCAGTGAAACCATGGCAAATGACAGGACCACCAACGATGTCCTGAAGGACAATGCGCCCCCGGCGTCGAGGGGAGCCCATGAACTTCTAAAAGTTCTTGATATTGGGGAATGTGCCCCTTTGTATTCCCCATCCACACCTTGAATTCAAAATAGCAACCAGATATAAATAGATCCCAAGACCGTTACTTCACCAAAGACATGTCAGTTGATTTCATCAACGTTTCATCCAACTGATGTTGTTCATTGTGTTCACTTAACCAAAGACATGTCATTTGACCACAGTACTGTTTTACCCATTTGGTATTCTTTGTCAGATTTTATTTGGTTTGGGTTTGGTAAACAGTGTTTTTTTTCGTTTGGCGCTCCATACATTACGCTACTCTACCCCAAAAGGAAATGGTGCTACGCACAATAAATCAAATCAACAGAAAAGGCCGACCCGTGCAACGAACAAAAAAATGGCAACTGCGTTTAGTTAAGCAACAAGCATATAGAGTTGGAACAGAGGAGGCCCGCACATGCGAAGCCTGATTTCAATTGACTTTCCGGCCCCAGAAATGGAACCTGAAAGCGCACATGTGGTATCAGCTGTCTCCGTTCCCTAGCTCCAATGCGGCAATTGCAATGCAGCACCACCCAGGCAACATTCACCAATCCGTCGCTACTCCGCGCTACTCCGCTACTCCGTGGAAGGTTTAATTCAATTACCCAATGTAATTGAGACGATATCGAAACGATGGCGGAGTAAGAGAGCCTTCAATACTTCACCTTCCCACATCTTTCCCTAAGCAGATTCTTACTCCATCCCGTTTTAAATTAATACTATTAAAAAGATCATAATTCATGTTCTTTCTGGGCTGAAAACTTTGGTAGGATGGTATGGCCGATCACGCTCTAAGGCTCAGTCCTTACATGAGAAGAAGCTGTTATTAAGAGAACTTCTACATGGACACAGGGTCGCATGTCTCACCATTCAAAGGAGAGCAAAGCAAACAGCGAACGGGGCAAGAGCCCAACAGAAACAACCACAACAGATTTGCCAAGGACACAGTGGAAAAAACCCACTGTGTCGCAACTGACTCAAAAACTTGCAGCAAACGAATTAGTTGCCACCCAGTAAAAGTGAGACACGCAAACTACGTTGTTGCCAAGAAGACAACAAAAAGTCGCATTTGCTATGCACTGTCGCCTGACCCAGCCTCTCAGAGTCCTCTCACGAGTACTTGTTCACGTGCCCATGTTCAGAACAAGAGCAGGTACCAAGAGGGGGGCGAACAAGGGGCAGTAAAGTATTCAATACAATCATTGAAATGGAAGCCGGCCACCTGCGCGAAAACCCACAAACTCCGCAACAGCAAGAAACACTTCAAGCGATCACCAAAGGCTGCAAAAAAGAGTCGTCCTCGTGGTGAAGTTGGTAGGGCATCACTCTTGTGGTGCTGACAGACTTCCGGTGGCGGTTCGATTCCCCGCTGGTCCGCGAGGAAGATTCAAGACCGTAGATCCGCCGAAAGGCAACGGTCTCGGACAAAAAAAAACCTAAAGGCTGCAAAAGGCTGATGTGCTTTCTTTTGGCAGCAAACAATCAATCCACCAGACAAAACGAAATAATACACTACCTTCAACTGGGTTCAACTAGCAAACGATATGCACCCCGCTTGCCCCAACAAGAAACAAAATCATCTACAAAACAGCTTTCTCCGATTCAGGGTCAGGAAAAATTTCTCAAAACCGGCTTCGCTCAAAAGAGCCTCCCTGGTGTTGCCAATTCACACCTTTTTTCCCTCTGTTGTGGCCGATCGCTCTAAGACTCGGTCCTGAGTGAGAGAAGCGGGAAAAACTGTACAAAATAAATGAAACTGTTGCCAATTCACACTTGGCAGTCAATAAAACAACTACAAAACGAGACCTGCCATTGCTTGCCAAAACCTCCGCCACAAGACCGCGCAGTCTAGAACGATACAGGATCAGGCGACTGTAAGGACCGAGCCTTTAGCGCGACATCGGCCACACTCGAGGAAAAAAAACTACTTGCAAGATCAGGCGTCGGAATTTGTGCGGAGGTACCTGCTTTGAAGGTCAGACGTCGAGAATGTGCACAGTTGTTGTTCACAGACGTTTGGATTTCAAGTTCTTAAAGGGAGGGAAAATGATATTAAAAAGAACAACGCACACCGACCAACATGGAGAGACCTATGACGACTCCAGATTTTTTTTGGCCCGAGCTCGTTGCCTTTCGGCGTGTCTACGGCTTCAGACTCACTCGTCTCTTCACCATAAGACACTCTCAATTGTCAGATGGGTCATCGCAGTGAGTTGAGTCCGGTGGGTTGGCATTGTGCTCAATCAAAATGCTCAGCGGAGGTTCTTGAAGAGCAGGTACATCCAGCCATGGAACCCGTTGCCGTTTGCCGGAACTTCAAACGAACATCCTGACCGGTCATATACGACCCCCATATGGACGTCTTGATTGACCCCTGCTCCAATAAGTGGAGAAGACTGCTGCTGATGGATGGACTCGCAGAATACTCTGCGTGCAGTGTAGCTGCAACCACGCTGCTCGACAAGGCATGCCTGCGGAAGGTAACCACAACCTTCGAAACCTACTTGGGTCAGCGTCCAGGACGTCGTCCTTAACTCACTAAGACCGTCCACGCAACCAAGTCAACCACTCCCAGAGCTCAGCCACTTTTACCAAACACACAAGCACAGAAATGTCTGCTCATGTCGCTATGGTTCTTGTTGGTGTGTCACGCCTTGACACAAAAATGATGCGGAGTCGCCAGTCAGCATCCTTCTGCTAACTTTCACAAAAGCGATCAAAAACACATGTCCTCACAAAAAGTCTTTACATCAAGACATGGTTTGTTTGTTTAAATAAGTTTGAGTGTTTGAAAACTGTTGAAACATTTCAAGCACCAAAACATGATTCATGATGTCTCCCTCAGATCTGTTAGCAACTCCAGTTCTGAATGAATGCCTTTCAGAACGTTGCTCTCGCTATCATCATTGAGAGACAAAACAAACTAAACTTCTCCGACCAATGTCAAACAAAGTTCCTTCTTCCGAAGTCACAAAATGAATTCTACGATCTTCTCACGATTCCTTCGTGTACTTCGTGGTCTTCGTCGACGAAAACTAATGCAAAAGGTATGGAAAATGGTTTGATTTTCCATGTCACTATACAAATTCAAATCCTCACGATGTTCTCCGTGCAATCAAAGTACTCAAAGAAGACGAAAAGCATATCGTTGTTGGGTTTCGTCATCTCCAATAAAACGTGCAAAACATGAAACGTGCAAATACGATGTCAACCATCACGGTTGAGCTCATCATCAAGATGAAAACCAAATTCACTTCTTCCAATGCAGAAAAGACCAATGGATTCATCTCACCACAGATGTCAAATTTTCACACCCCTTTTTGAGATGAACTCCATTCCATAGGTATACGCTGTAACCCATCCAGAATTCAGCACATATCGCTCAAACTCGACAGGTCAATACATATAGTACGAATTGTCCCGTTGTCCACCATCCAATGAACAACCAGCTCATAGTCTTTCCTCGCCTTTGCACCAATGAAGATACTCTCAATCACCCAGCTGCCTCTGCACTGAAGTTCCAGTGAAGCAACCCTTTGGCTTTCCAACCTTTCCAGAGTCCTCCACAACCTTGCATGCACAGAGAAAAGAATACCAATCCTTTGCAATTGGACTCGTACTCTTGTTTCCCAGGTGATTCATACTCCATTTGCACTATCCTGCCATCTCATCATCGACATATACCTCACGGTATGTTTTGCCTTCATTGGCAAACTTTCCAAACGCAAACTTCGTTCTGCTCCAATCTCGAAAACTCATGCCTTCAGGCACCAAATCAGCAGTAAGCTGATCAAGGACCTTATCGGCGATCCCAGGAAAGATTGGGATAGGCATCACAGGCAACTGCGCACTCAAAGGTTCAGCTGCCGAAGAAATCACATCGAATTCATCATCATCCAGAGCCTCACGAAGTCGCTTGCTTCCATCTGTCATTGCTCCTTGACTCTCCAAAGGAGTCAAAACACTGGATCCGGCTGTATAGCCTGACCCTGAATTCTCACTGTGCCACTTCTTCTGAAGAAGACCAAGCAAAGCCTTCTCATCCTCATCTGTCCATCCAGACTTGGCCATGGCTGCAAACCAAACCGCGTCCGGTAGTGAAAAAGTATTAGACCGTGGCTAAACTCTTAGGAGCAATCAACCTAGAACGTGAAACGAAGTGTCGAACCGCCATCACAGTCGTGATCGGATCAGTCTTTTCAGATTGTTCTGCGCTGCGCACACCGCATCTTACAGCATCGCGCAACAAAACTCTGCACAAAATGAAACATGGTGAAAACTCCTGTTTGTCTTTGGCAACGTTTGTTTAAAACAAAATGCAAAACAGGAAAATGAAACGTGACGTCAACTTCTGTCTCTCTCTCACAGTCACGGGGTCCCCTTTTTAAACGAAAATTCAACTCTTCTTCGAAGCATGTTTGACCGCAATCAAAATGTATCTTGCCAACTTTCGGTTGTAAAACGCTGTTTCAGTATAGTTGATTTGATAAAGTTCTGCATGAGTCTGGCATGTACATGTAGAAAGTTTGGAGTGAAGATTTAATGCAAACCAGGCTGAATTGGAAACAAACTTCAGTGTCTTTCCAATCGGAATACCATCCTTGTTCTGACATCCAGTCTTGCACAACCTCACTAAAGCCTCATGCCTCATGTCAAAACTCTGCAAAAGATTCACTGTTTCAGGTCGGGACCAAATGGTATTTCGTTCTGGAAGCTCAAACGAACATGAGTCTGCATGTTTGAAGTAACCACCAATCGCGTTGATGATCTCATCCCATTCCTGGTCCTTTTCAGTGACTGAGTCCGGATTGAAATTGCGAAGCGGACTTCCACTTCCACAAGGAGTCGATGCATGAATATGCACCCAAGGTGGACATGACGAATTCTTCCACTGTCGAATGCAAACAGCTACACGACTCAACGTTCCAGAACTCTGCACCTTAGCAACTACACCAATGTATGGGACCTTCGAAACTTCACAGACCTTTCTCAAGTTCGAATGTTCCGAACAACACAGTTCCACAATCGCAATTGAAGAACCCTGAGTCAACACTTGCTGCAACACACTCAGCTCACGAAGTTCTGCTAACTCAGCTGTCAAACCATCTGGTACAACAATCCCAAGAGCATATCGATGTTTATAGAAAGCTTTAGCACTCAAGCATTTAGTGAAAAGATCTGCTGGATTTTCAACACCACTCCTGTGTCTCAATTTCAACAAACCCTCTCTCATCTGCTCTCGTAACCAATGCAATCTTATCTCAATGTGTCGTGAACGTTTTGGCACATCCATGGATCTCACAAGTTGCAATGCGGAGCTTGAATCGCTCTCCAGCCAAATCACAACTTCTTCTGGCTCATCGATCTCATGAAGTGCAAAAAGAAGACGGTGAACAAGTCTTCCAAACGCAACACTTTCCTGACACACTGATTGCAAACCATAAAGTTCTGCCTCACATGAACTCAAGCTCAAAGCTTGCTGTTGTCGGCTCAGGGACCTTACCAAGGACCTCTCAAAGAAAACAGCTCCACCGCTAACACCTTTGCGGTTGTTGAAACGGTACGGTGCATGTGAAGCGTCGCTGAAAGAATGGAGATGGACTGATTTCAGTTGAGTATCATCAACTTGACTCATGATGGTCTCATCTCTGCTCGGTAAACACAAGCATGCATGCATGTCAACATATAAGAATCTCAAAACTGCTTTCAATGCTTGTTCAGTTCCGTGCATCGGTTTCGCTTGCTGTGTCCCAAGAACAGACATCCATGTCTTCAAGTCATGACGCACCTGTGACAACCAAAGCAATTTTCCCAACGCTTTTCTGAAGCGTGAGTATGCTTCATCTGACAAAGGTTTCTGAAAGTTGCTATCCGTGAGTGTTTTCTCCAGATGTCCCGATATGTCAGGAACATTCTCAGACCCACGGGTAACGCCATACTCCAGAAACGTAGAGTCAAGATAATGTGGATCAACACCCAGAGTGATCTCAGAGGAATCTCTTTCTCTTTTGATGACACGACCAATAAAGGTCAGGGATCCTCCCTCTTCTCCGATCTCTCCAGTTGTCTTCACAGGCACTACAGACGACAAAGTTGCAAACACATGTTCTTCGGCTTCCTTAGTGGTCGACAACAACAAGATGTCATCAACATACACCACACACAAACAAAACCCAATCTTATGACCATCTTTCACAATCTGTCCACCATACACACATGGTTCCAGCGAATCCGACCAAAGCCCTACATGTTCAACCGTAAATGTCAAAAGCTGCAACCATGCCAGTGAAGCATCACGTAACCCGTTCAATGCCTTTTCAAGCAAATAGTAGGTCGCTTCACCTGATGGAAAACTAATTGACAACGGCATTTTCAAGACAACATGTACACCAGTTCCCAATGGGCTATGCATGAAGGCATGACTCACGTCCAATGCACGCAAAAGCATCTTCCGTGTCGCTGCCATTGCAAGCACCAAATGAACACTTTCAATCGAAGGGGTAGGACTACTAAATCCCAAAGATCTAGCTGAGGAGCCACGATTGAAGTCTTTCGCAACAATCCTGGTTCGAACCCTCTCACTGCTTTTGTAAGCTGCAACCCACCTCGACTGGATCAAACGAAGGTTCGGAACAGCCTTCTTCATATCGTCCAGTTCTGACTGGGTGATGATGCGGCCAGTCTTGCAGTGTTCCAAGTTCCTAACCTCCTCTTGCATACCTTTGAAACCTTGTTCCAAATCAAGCTCTTGCAAACTCTGATCATCTATGATGCTGTCCGGTTTCCAAACCAAGACATCTTGACCTCCAAGACGCATCTTCACAAAATCATGCTCATTGCCTCGATTGAAACAAACAGAATCAAGAGAACCAGAAAACATTTCTGGAGATGTTGCCGGAGCAAAAGACGCTGGACCTTCGAGTGTACCCAAACTCGCAACCAACACAGGCTCACCACTACCAACCCAAAACCAATCAAAATTCATGTTTGTTTGAAGCAGTTCCTCAGAATCTTCACGGATTTCTCTTTCCAACTGTTCTCGGTCGGTTTCAGCTTTTCTTTTAAACCTTCTAGTGTACTCAACCTGTGTTTCCGGCTGTCGCCGAGCGGACTCAGGTGTTGGTACCAATTCTTCATCATCGACCTCTTCTACGGGCACCTGAACCTGGGGTACAACAACAGGGCTCTCTGGAGAGAGTGCAGGTTCAACACGTCTTTCCTTTCTCCGTTGTTCCTCAAACTCAGCAAAACGCTTTCTACATTCCTTGTTGTGCCTAATACCAGGTGCTTCCATGCCACTCTCACATGCTGGACATCGACGAGTCGGTTCAAAACATGATACGTCAGGTGAAGTTCTTCCAGAACTCTCAGGACTACCAATAGCTACATCTGCACTATCTGCTGGTGACGTAGGAGATGGAGTGACAGAAACTCGAGACGGCTCTGCTGGAACTTCCTGTGGAGTCACGACAACGTTCGATCTTGCCAATGGCACTGCTGGCGCCAAACGCAACTCACCAGATTTCTTCTTCACACTACTGGACTCTGGCAAGACAAGTTTGGGCTGTGAAGGTGCCGGCAAACTCTGGCCTTTCAACTTTCGTAACTCTTCACAAAAAATATCTGACTCATATCAGCTGGTGCAGTTCCACTGTCATTCACAATTTGGGGTCTACTACCTACAGTCCCAGTGTCAAATTGAGTCAAAACACCCTGTCCCGAATTCAAATCCCATCTCAAAGGTGAAATAGCCCTGATGTTCCTAGCTACAAAACGCATCAATTCAGCTTTGCCTTCCACACGAATGAGACCTTGCACAACTGGACCTCGTTCCAATCCCATGTGAATGAAAATACACTCAACATTCCTTGTTGAAAGTGGTGAATGCTGCCGAATTGAATCAGGAATTTCTGCCAAAACCTGAGCACCAAACAAAGTCGAAACTGGTTTGGATAACTTCCTTCCTGAAACCATTTCCAATGGACTTCTGTCTGAACCTCGTGATGTTGAAAAATGGTTGTTGCACAAAGCCAAATACGTCAAAACGTCAACCAAATTCTCATGTGAAAACGTGACATCCAACCCTTGTGCATTCAGATCAGCCCTTAGTACAGAAAAGGATTCCTTTAATTCCCTAACTGCTCGTTCAGCCGACCCAATCGATCGATGTTGTTGTGGCGCGGCTCTCCGAATAGCGAACGTATATCGGCCAGTAGAGGATCCAATGATCTCTCCCACTGCCCTCTCGCTATCGGTGTGGACATCAATGGAGACTGCCTTTGAAGTCAACCCAAAATGTTGAAGCCATACAACAATCTGTCTCCTGGCTGCTTCGACATCTTCTCCAACCACCACATAGCCAATGCACCTCGACATCATCTCGGTTAACACAAGGATCTTCACCGAACCTGGGAGTTCGTCTGCGGCGATCTCGCCTGATGTCTTGAGGAATGCAAAATCGGCCTGAATAGAAACCTCTTTCCTGTCACCTTTGTCTCTTCTGTGCTGAAAAACGGAACGACCCTTGGCACACTCCAAACAGTTCGGATTGAATGGAATATGTCCCTGTCTTCGGTGACGTGCCAGTTCATTGTCGTCTCCTCCAGACACAGCTGCGACAGAAAAGTCACGAGTATCACTCACAGTCAAGTCAGACCTGTATGCACTACTACTACCAACATCTGGATACAAACGAACCCAAAGACAATTGGCAAAATAAGCAACATCAAGACAATGCATTCCAAGCTTCTCATGAAACAAATCAAAACCTTTTGGACCTTGTGTGAATCTCCATCCCGAATCTGCCAATGAAGTGATTGACAAAATGTTGTGCCGGATGGAACCCACCAAAACATTCAAACGTGCTTTCTTCCAACACCAATCATCACCTGATGTACCTGACATGTGCATCTGTACTCCAATCTCAGCAGTGCCTGACATGTTGACTGAGGATCCATTGGCAGCTTTGTCAGCTTTGTAGCGACCTAACCCCTCACTGTCCTGCAGCACTGACCTGAAGGCTGACAAGTTCGATTTAGCCAAAAAACTTGTGGATGCACCAGGGTCAAGAAGCCACCAAGAAGCATCGGTGTTGTCAGCGACCTGTGAAAGCAGAGGTCGCAAAAACTCAAAATAAGGTTCGATCTGCTGTTCAACCGTAACCTCACTGTGGTCATCAAACCAATCATGTGCACGCACCAAAACGACTTTCATCGGTACAGTGGCACACAAGTCTCGGCTGGGGTCATTAACAAAACATGTTTCTAAGTTGGAGCTATCACCAAGTCCAACTTCATCTCCACACTTCAAACCACAAAACCATGGCTCATGAGTACAGCTGTCGCAACCTCTTGCCAGCACACAACCCATGTCAGCCGCTTCAACTTCCTCTGACTCATGAGTACAGCTGTCGCAACCTTTTGCCAGCACACAACCCATGTCAGCCAGTTCACTTCTCACTACTTCTGACTCACAAGTACAGCTGTCGCAGCTCTCTGCCAGCACACAACCCGTGTCAGTCAGTTCATTTTTCTCTTCTGACTCATGAGTACAGCTGTCGCAACCTCTTGCCAGCACACAACCCATGTCAGCCAGTTCATCTTCTTCTTCTGACTCACGAGTACAGCTGTCGCAGCTCTCTGCCAGCACACAACCCGTGTCAGCCAGTTCACTTTCTTTTGACTCACGAGTACAGCTGTCGCAACTCTTTGCCAGCACACAACCCGTGTCAGCCAACTCAATTTCAAACTCTTTGCAATCAACCACAAGCCTATTTTCGGTTTCCATGTCAGCAACCTCATGCTCATGCACAAACCTAAGACCTCCAGTGGTTTCACATGTCATGTCAAACAACAAAGGATTTATGATCATGCTGCCGACACTGCCAGTCTTTTGGACATCAGACCTATTGTCGTGGCTTGCACTCGGTTCCGCACTTTGGACTGGTCCCTGTTGCCAGGTATACCCATACCCGTCGCAATACCATCCAGAACCATCATCCCACCATGTCTGCGAAACTCCCCATTGACCATCACAGCTCTCCGGCCATTGGTCATGCCACCAATAGTCATCATCGTCCCAACTCTCTGCAGTCCAGTCGGTCCAATCCTCTGAAACTTCATTCAATTTGCCTTTCTTTCCCTTTCCTTTGCTACCTTTATAACCTTTTCCTTTGGAACCTTTCTTGTCCCAAGTGTCAGTCCTTGCACTACCCTTACCTTCTCTGCTCTCAGGGCAGTTGAAGCTGATGTGTCCATTCTTACCACATCTAAAACACCGAATCTTGCTCATGTCTGCGGTACAACCTGGGGCAGTGTGTTTCCGACTGCCACACTTCCCGCATCTGCCTTCCACCGCATCGACAAGTTCGCCATCAAGAGAATGATGTTCTACATTCCCCTCCAGGGAACTCAATCTCTTGCTGTGGCCTGTTGTCTCAAAATCGCTAAACAGGCGTTGTTGCTCTTCCCACCGCATCGCAGCGTTCCTGTAGGACTGCGCCGCTGTGGTGGAGAACGTAGTTCTTCACTGTTTCAGGCAGGCTTTTCAGCAGAACAACTAGCATGTCAGAATCTGCCAGCTTCAGTCCTGTGGTGTCCACCTGCATAGGGAGAGTTCCCAACAACCTTAAGAACCTTGCAGCTTCATAGTCAATTCTTCTGTAGTATCACTAACAGGACAAAGGATTTCCCTGCAATCTGCGTCCTTAGTGAGAGCGCTTCGGATCTTGACCTCAGAGAAAATTCAAGAGTAAGTTGCCTAAGCAGTTCAAACCCGTTTGCTTGTTGGTTTACTGCTACTGCCATTCTGTCACTAGATCCTACTCCATGTAATGCCACACCCTCACTGAAGGCGTTCACCAACGCCACACATCTGGGGTTGTCGTGAAACGCAGCTTTTAAGATGGACATAAGCCTTCGAGACCTTGCCTGTTGTGCTCCATTGAGAGCACCCCATCTGATGGGACCGGGCCAACGGCTACTATGCTGGATTTCTACAGAAAATTCTAAACTTCCACCAGCTGCCCAGGATGACAACTCATCCAAATAGCCAGCCCAACCTAACACCTCTTCTTCTCTTGTCTTCCAAGTTCCTACTGGTGTTGGTGCCGGTGTCAACCATTTTTCGCTTTTGGCAAAGACATCCAATTGCTGTGAATTTCCATGATTTGATTGTTGAACACCAAAACCAGGCAAAACATCAAATGGCTGCGGAGTCACAAACGACGAATCAGCTGCCCTACCAAGACCATCACCAAACACTTCTGGAACCCCTCTTCTCTGTTGCATAGTTACAAAACGATCTTGCATATGCTGCTGCACTGTCTGTAGCTGTCCCTCACTCATGCTACCTAACATGGCCATGACCTCTTGGATCTGCGCCGCCTGAGGCGTCAAACCTCCCAAGCTCGCTCCAACCGGGCCACTCGGCATGTTTCCTTGGCAACTCATTGGGTTCACTCCTAAGTTTGGAAAATCTCCAGACCTTGGTCCACCAGGCATACTCGCACAACCATAACTTGGCACACGCGCTTGCGAATTCTGTTGCATAAACGTTTGTTGTTGGGGAATCCATTGCGCACCAAACCATGCTGGTTCCAGTCCTTGCATTCCGGGGACATTTTCTTGCTGACATCCCTGCACCGGACCTACCTGACCACCTGCATCCAGGTTTGTCGTGCTCGCAAATCCCTGTACGTTCTGTGACACATTTGCTTGTTGTTGCTGTGGCTGCTGCTGGGGCATGTTACTTACTTCAGGTGTTTGTCCATCCATCCTAGATCCACTACCTTGCTGACTAGGCGTTCTTGGCACTGGCGGCAATCCGTTTCTACGGTTACAACCACCATTTCCGGTACTTCCTTCACCTCTTTCAGCCATACCAGGACGAGGACAACCTTGCACACCTTGGCTCACACTCCTGGATCCATTATTTCCAACAAGGGGCCGAGCCTCCCCCAAGAGAACAGTGGGAAATTGCCGCACCTATAGATTTCTTCAATGTCCAAGAGGTCACACAATTAAGCCACCAGCTTGATGAACTTTTCCTCTCGCAAAAAGAAATTGAGACCCCACTCGGCATGGACGATATCAAACAAAGGTGGATGGGACGATGTCGGCTCTTGTCGAATGCCCCGGTCACCCCTGACATACCCCGCACTCATGGTGGACGAAGGGAACGGCGTCCAACGCCCCGCAGCCAGCCAGGTCCATCATAAAACGCTCTTCCAGTGGATCATAGATAATCTCTCATGGTTACCACAGTATGCCACCGTTTATGTTTATGTGGACAACCGCAAACTGTCAGGCACTGATCCTCCAGCCTACTGGCCGCATTTTGCACCCTGGATCAAGGGCCGATGTACAGTAACTGGCCCCTACCGGGAGAAAACGACCGCCATTCATTTTCCCATTCATGCTGACACAGGTTTGCATCAGGTCCATTATACCTGGGCTGGTGCTGCAGCTCTGGAGGCGCTGTGCTTAATGTTCCCCACTGTAAATTTTGCACTCATCGACTCTGACTGCGTGCCGACCTCATTGTTTGAGATAGCCGAACTAATCAATCTTA
The DNA here is from genome assembly GCA_947184155.2 of Cladocopium goreaui. Taxonomy (NCBI): domain Eukaryota; class Dinophyceae; order Suessiales; family Symbiodiniaceae; genus Cladocopium; species Cladocopium goreaui. The sequence continues at coordinate 156,900 of CAMXCT020000557.1, read as the reverse complement.
TGACGGATAAGGCAAGCAGAGCCGAAGCGATGCAACACAACACAATGGCCAGCTCTAACCAGTGCCCTCCGGCAGTACTCCTCGCCACAGAAGCCAAAGCTGAACTCAATGCCGGCTTAATCATTGTGACAGGGCATATCCCGACCGATGCAGCTGATGTTGAAATGGACCAAGAAACCCCGGATGCATTCATGCCCCCGGCCACTGCCCAAAGCTCCTCTCCGAGTGATGCACCCGCCCCAAAGGCACGACGAATAGCCCACCCTGCCAACCGCAGATCAGCAGATGACTGGGTCACCGCACTTAAAGATAGCCGAGCCAGTTTCCTAGCTACAACCGCTGTGCCAGAAGACCCTGCGGAAGCAATGAGGGGCGGGCTGCTTCTCACCCCCCTGCTAGGATGTAAGGCTAGAACCCCGCTTGACTGGACGCATGCATGGGCGATGTTGGGCGAATGGGCGGGAGCCATTGCATTCCCCATCCCGGAGCAAGGAGAATGGCCACGTCATGGAGATGGCCGATACCTTAGACCGGACTTTGTCGAGCGGACCCCGCCATTCCTTACCTGGGCGCGCCCCATTTTCGAGCAAGGTGCACTCCCCCTATGTCAGTTTTCCCAGCCGACTTCCCTATACTCTGTCTTCCAGGAGACAAATTGTTCCAAAGCAAGGAGTTAACCATAGGGTATAGCCTGCCGCCAATAGTGCACGCCTTCCATGGGAGTAAAGTAGGCCTAGGACACCAACTCAAACAGTGGCTAAGCAAAGGGCTGCAACCGCTTGCTGTGTCGCTCATAGGAGTCGACGAGGCACCACCGTTATGGACACACCCCACAGGCTGCGATTTTGTTCGAGGGAGTAAAATAGTCGCCAAGCCGCATGTCCCGCAAAACAGAAGCCTTACTAAGACGCAGGTGTTGCTTCTCCAGAGCCTTTGGACACCAGTGGAAGCCCCCAACAGCAGCAATGACCATACACCTTGGCCCAAGGCTTGCGAGCCCGCCATTGTCTTCTGCGGTCAGCATGCGAGCCTCCAGCTTCCCACTGCCCCAATCCTCCCTCTGCTGGAAGCGCTGCAACGACGACTGGAAATTGACCCTAGCAACGCAGAACTAGCCATCAATGAGGTTCTTGCTAGCCATACAGACCCCAAATACACTGATTGGAAAATCACTGTCATGGATAACACCTCCTGGCAACTCAATGACGCTGACCCAGGGTCTCTCCCTGGAAGTTCAGTGCACTGGGTTGGGTGGAGGTGAACTTGATGAAGATTGGGACGTACTGCTAGCTTGCAAAAAGGAAGCGCATGTGTATGGGCCATCTCTTAGCAAACAGGACGATTGGAATGCAAGAGCTGGCACAGTAGCAGGCACTGCCCACACACAAGAATACTTGCTACTGCACATTGCCATGTTTCCCATAGGTGCACACTTCTGGTGCCGCGTCTTAGGAATGCCCAGTGCGAACCAATTGCAGGCGCAAATCATCAGTCGGGCCATGAAACTGTTGCGCTTCTGTCCTATCATCCCGGCACACAGGAAACCGCCGTGGCCCGGGTACATACATGGCCTGCGGCTTTTCACTAAGTTACTAGTTGCACATCCGCTAGTCGGAGTATGTCTGCCCCCTGAAATCCGCCCAGTAGACCTTCTGAGATTAACAGGATACATGGTAGGCTCTATCTACATTCGAGGGCACAGCGCTGGCTCGTATGCAGGAATGGTATGGGAAACCATCCTCTCAGAATTCCCAGACGTTGGTGGCAAAACCGTGCTAGCAGCCATCGCGCTACCACCATCGCTGCTAACGGCATACAACTTATCTCAGATGAGAGAGGTCCACCTCATTCACCATGCAGATGACAGGCTTTGCGTATGGAACCCGTCGAACCATGACATTAAACTGCTTAGGCAACGAGGATTTGCAATTACGCATATCACAGGATGGAGAGCGTACCTTGGCACTGCACAACACAACTACTCGCATTGGACACGAGTCGCCCTCCCTGAAGGACGACCAGATATGGAGCAGTTAGAAGGTACCCCTGGAGTGCTCCCCTTCGAAGTGTACTCACAGGCTCCCCTCCGTCTGATCTCATGGTGCAGTTTTGAGCTCCCAAGAACAGCCAGAAAACTCCTGCGCGAATTAGCTGAAATGTGCGAGCTACCTGAAACCACGACACAGGCACTTGTCACCCACATTGCTGCCCATAACTCAGAGGTCAAAACTGAGCAAGAGGCAACCCAATACTTAGCCACGTTGGCAACAGTCACCATCTCCTCAAGGACCAAGTTTGCTCAACTATACCACCATGGTACAACATTTCCTTGGCACCTTGCAATTGCCCATGGCTGTCTACATGTTAGATTACTACTTGCCCATGCTCAGCCCCAATGAAGGCTATAATGAAACAGGGTTAACAATGCAAAGTGCAGGACCTGTCCGGCAGCCATCGCAACCCATCGCCCTTGAATTCCTCTTCAAAGGTAGCGAGTTTGGACACTGGAAAGTCAAAGGCGGACAAGATGCATTCGCGTTCCGACATCCAAGCCTGGGTAAAACTGAAGTGTTCAGCCTACTAGCCAGTGATGCGCACCATCACAAAGTCAGCCCCATTGGCACGGGTAGACTTATTGCCATGGTAGGTACAGCAGAAGCACCAGCTGATGACGGAGATGACCTTCAAATCCTGTTTGGCTTGGTCCTAGCCATCACGCCGCGCGCATCCAAAAAAAAGGATGAGCTAGCTGCCTCACGCATATATAGACAGTGCAACCCCAAATTCATCGAAGTTGCTTTCCTTTCAGGACCAGCCATTGAATTTTTTGCAAAGGAACAACTCGAAGCCCTCCAAGACTGGTATAGTGCCTCCGGCTAGCACCTGGACCCCATTGATGCGACCGTCCAGGGACAGAAAAGCCCGGTCCCAAAGACCTTCTTCCTACATACAATGTGGATGTTCGGATGTACTAAGCCTACCCGAGAGCTTACCGCTGTCGCGCAAACCTCCCCGTGCAGATACCACCTGGGATTAGGTATCTATAATGTACAAACGGCAGTGGAAGGAATGGAGGGCAACAAAAGATCACATTTCTTGCATTTGTGCGGCCAGTTGCTACGTCTAGTGCTAATTCCATGTCACGTAGAGGGCGAGCTTCACCCCTGGACCCGCTCCACGGCGCTATCCTTTGCCGCTGAGATTGACGGACATGTTTTAGGCACACTCTGCGCAGTGACAATGGCGTTGCTCACCAATCGGCTAGATCTGTGTATCCAAGGGCTTTTCGGAGCAGGCAAGTCGAAATCGATGGCAATCCTCATCCTGGCCTTGATTGAAATCGACACTACCGACAGCCTCAAAATACTGTTCATTTGTAAAGAGAACTCCGGCACTAGATCCTTTGCTGACCTCCTCCTATGGCTCGACCCCCCGTCGGGGGTGTTTGGGCGCATAGGTAGGCTGGTGGGAGACCAAGAGCGCAACAAAAGCAGTTACTCCCACACGAAATTTGATATCCACCCGAGAGAAAGAAGGCAGATGCTGAACAAGTGTCAGTTAATTTTAGCCACCGGGGGAACGGTAGCCCAGGATCTTACCATGCAATGGTCCACAATGGGTGGTTTTATGCAAGAGCTCTCCCTCCTGGTCATTGATGAAGGCCAGCAGTATGGTACTGACCGCGAGATTGCAGTTATCAGCCTGCTGAATTTTTTTTTCCGTCCAACGCCGTATGGCTTCCGCCAGGTCGTTCAACATGTTTCCAAGCATGTTGCAAATGAAATTAATTAATTGACTCGTGCAGGGGCCGAAGCTGTAATGGCCGCAAAAGTAAACTGGTAGAGGACCGATGTTATCAGCCTGCTGAAACAGCAACCCCTGGTCTTGTGGACAGGAGACTCTGAGCAGACACCTGGCGGCATCGATCGGGCAGCTCGCAACGCAAAACGGTCACGACAACTACTGCTAGCCAAAAAGCATGGACTGCGAAGCGACCGCAATTATTACATGCCAGCCAACCTTGCCGATGCAATGATCCGACTGCTGGACGGTTCGGCAAATAAAGGTTTAGCGGCTCTTAGTCAAATCCTCAAACGAGGACAGTCCACGTTAGGTCTGGACAAGTCACCTCTCGCCGCAGGATGAGGAAGACCTGAGCAGCCAGCACTGTGCTTCCAGGCCTCAAAGCCCACTTTGAAGCCGCCCAGCCAAATATGCAACGACACTCCCGATTTGTGGACTCAGAACTGCTGGAGGGTACCGCTCTTAATTTTCCACGGTCTCTCGTGCGCCTTGCCTGGATTTTGCAACATGCCGCTACCCTCCTACCCATGGCTGGTGACATACAAGCAGTCTTAAATTCCCAGACCGCCGGAGTGAGTGACATCCATGCTTGGGGGTCAACCAGCTCCAGAGTTAGTCCTGTGACATACCATGCAGTGGTTGCAGTTAGATATCCCGATCTTTGCAGGCAGATCAATGGCTTATGGGAACTGGGAAGTTTTGCCTCGGGAGGACTGCCCGACAAGCCACCAGGGTTCCAATTAGTGCTGTGGGATGCGAATGCCAGGATTAACGGGTTGGTAGCAACAGATTTAGAGACTCTTGTGTCAGAGGTGCTCAGCTCCTTCCCTCACAATGCTGGATTTGCAGACGGACTTTTTATTATGACCACCGCAACTGATAACAAGACAACTTGAACCGCTCCGTGCTCAAACGGGATTATGTTCGCACCCTGCGTGTCGAAACAAAGCCAATTCAGCACAGGTATCAATCGTAGCTCAGCCCAGTATTGGATTTCTCAACACCAAATACTACTCCAATGGCTCTCCTACAGAAGATACTGAAGACTGCCTTGGCAGAATCACTGTGAGGCTCACCCGGTCCAAATCGTTAACAGTGCTAGTCTCTCCGCTGGACATGATGGGGCTCATGGGCATGGCACTGGTGCTTGCCACTGCAACGGCATCCGGGGCCTCCGGAGAGGAGAAACGACGTGGAGGTGGCCAGACTTTGACTCTGACCCAGTAAGCCGATGGTCGCTGAATTCGGCACCAACCTGGGCGTTCCCTCCCCTTGCAATCGCCAATCAATCCTACGATCAGCAAGCTGACGAAGTGAAGCGAGCGAGATATCGTCTGATATTGGTGCGAGGGTTAGACCTACGATGGCTAAACAGGGAGCGCCTCCAAGAAGTTGAAGCAGGTTTACGAACTCAACACAAGTGGCTTCCCGAGCAAGATCTCCCCTTCTCTGAAGTTGTCCTATATGCCTACGCTGCTGATCGCACACCCTTTTCCACCTACGTGCCTGCCTTCAGGACTGTACAAAGCACGCACCGGGCACGTAGTAGCACAGACGGGCCCAGAACAGGAGATCCTGTCTCTGCCTGGCACATACTTCTTTGATGGATGTAAACCAGTATTCCTTGAGCATCATACAGGAAAGATGAGGTGCCCTCACTTCCAATACGTGCGAGGCTGGCATTAGAAGAGTGACCATCCATTCAGCTAAGAATTCAATCATTTTGGCTTCGAGTTTGGGGAGGATGGCAAGAACTGCTCGTAGTGCACCCGCGATGTCCGGGACATGCCTACGTGAGGGCAATCCCACTGTTCGCTTAGCATACTCGTCAGAAAAGTAAAGTCTGCACAACTTTGAGACCCACTGGCTCGGTTTCTCCATGTCTATGGTGATCTTAGCCAGGGGCCATGGGTCTGGGAGCGTGGATAAACAGTGCAATAATTCGGAGGTTAGGTCTGCTGAGATGACTAAGAGGGCTTCTCCTTGCGGGCGATAGTCAACTGCAGGGCCTACCGTGCCTTTGCTTTTTTTGCGTGTGGGTGCGGGCGGCACTATGCACTGCTTGGATGGCGGTCTCATATTGACTGACCAACTGGCGCCTCTTTTGCGCGCGGCAAGTGGTCTGGGATTGGTAACTTCGGGTGTAATCGCCATTTGAAATGTGCAGTTTATCACAGTCTTTGTGCCGGCATTGCGCAGAGAAAGCATTAAAACCGCTAGTTCTGCAAGTCCCATAGGAGTCCAGTCAGTCCGTCCCACCTGGTTTGAAGACACAAGACCCAAGGACACTTGCCATTGGCGGAAGCGAAGGAGCTGCTTGATGACTCTGCGGCATTCACTCGCGAAATGACGCGGATCCTGCGTGACAAGCGAACCCACCCGCTCATCGCCCAAATGATGAAACTAGCGGAGAGCGGTGATCCCCTCCCCGCTACTGCTACCGCCAGTGGTGCTAGTAGCAGTGGAGACCCTCGCAACACCTCACACGAGCAGTTCCAGTAAGCCACATGAGGTGACGCAGAATACCCCAGTGTCCCATCCATGCATTCAGCCTGTAAGTTGACCTAGGTTGAGCGGCGTTGTCACCATGGGCTACTCATGGTTGATCACTGCCCGCTGCGACTGCCTTTGCTGTCAGCATGCCGAAGCCAGTATGGGACGGGAGGCGGTGGGGGGCGGTTAGAATAATCGTTTTCTGGGTTTTTTCAGGTGTTTAATTTTTTCGGGTTGGTCTACCTTAATTATTGCATGGTAGTGTAGTGCGATGTCAAAGTACATCTAGCCATGGTGCCCGTCGCCGTTTGACTTTCGATCAACCAACTTTTCGACCGGCCAATGATCTTCACCACACCACCGCATGCCCGTTCTCGACCAAGGTGGCAATACTGTGAACACCAGTTGAATACCCTGAAGCCTAAGTCCACCTATAAACCTGTAAACAACTTGTCCGTTGGAATGGAGCGACCGACTCCCATCAAAGACGCCGCCGTCCATCGTCTTGCACAGTCCATCACTCAACTGACCCTCTGCCAGGTCACTACCAGCGAAGTCGATGATGCCACCAAACTTTTAGAGAAGGCCTGACAGAAGCTTCAAGGAATCCAAAACATCCCATCCCAGAGAGTGAATGACCTTGAGGCGGCCATACGCCAACTCCGTCAAATTGGCTGTATCTTGGATAGCTGTACCATATCTGCCAGTTACGAAGTAACCCAGGCCCAGAAAGCCATACTACAACTTCACCATACAGCCAAAGGAGCCAGCACCTCGTCCGAAGAACTCAATGCACAGATATCACCGCGCACTGATGACGAGTACAATCTCCCATACCATGAAGACGAGTTGCAAGAGCACTAGCACAATGATGCCTACCTGAACCAATTTTGATGCAGTATGATGATTGGAAAAGCAGTTCTGAGCGGACTCTGAGTGTGCCCTGAATGCCGTAGCCTCGCTGTCTTTTTCACCTTAGATCATGTTTCACTTTCCTGTTTCACTGCGGTAGTTTTTCTCACCACTTTGTTGTGACCCGGCTTTGTCGGTGTTTGCTTCAAAGTGTCAGGGTGACTGTCATGCCGTGAAGGCTGCTCTTTGTGATCTCGGGGATCCTGGCTGGGGGGATCCCTGGTTTCCGCATTGAGCTTTGTTGCTTCCTGCACCCTTCAAGTGGCCCATGGTGTGTTTGTGTTTGTTGCTTTGTTGTATTGTGTTATGGGCCTGCGTAGCATGACACATAAGTTGTTATCTGCATACGCCGAGATGATACTAAGCTATCACCTCTTGCCTCAACAGTTCTTTTTCACCCATAACTGGAACCTGTCACGTCACTGCTGTGTGGTTGTGTGTTTTTTGGTTTGTTTTTGGGTGGTTTGCTTTGCTTGTGTTTTGTGTTTTGTGTTGTTTTTGCGTTTGGTTCTTTGTGTTTCGGTTCTTGTTCCTTTGAACGTGACAAGGAAATAGGACTATGTATCGGTCCTCTACCAGTTGACTTTTGCGGCCCTACAGCTTGGCCCCTGCGTGAATTAGAGAATTAATCTCACATGCAACATGATTGGAAACATGTTGAACGACCTGGCGGAAGCCATACGGCGTTGGACGGAAAAAATCACACTCCTGGATCCATTCCTACTTACGCACAGCAAGCAGGCAGCTCCGCTACCATGCGGAAGGTAACCACAACCTTCGAAACCTACTTGGGTCAGCGTCCAGGAAGTCGTCCTTAACTCACTAAGACCGTCCACGCAACCAAGTCAACCACTCCCAGAGCTCAGCCACTTTTACCAAACACACAAGCACAGAAATGTCTGCTCATGTCGCTATGGTTCTTGTTGGTGTGTCACGCCTTGACACAAAAATGTCATGCACTTGATCTTATGGTGTGCTTTTTATCGTTCCTGAGATGACTTTGGTTATCTCTATGAGGACGACATTGTTTTGACACGACTTCGATTTACACTGTGGATTGGCTATTACAGTGGTCGAAAGACTTCAGCGATACAACTGTATTTAGCTGACCTACATTGACATCGTTGAATAGAACATTCTATTCCCCATTGAACTTGAAAACTGTGAGATGCTATCTCTATGTGGAAAACTGATTTGGAGGAAGAACTTTGTGTTCTGACTATACTTTGTATCCAGAAGAAGGTTGTACAGACACCTTGTGTGAATCACTTCGTTCTTGAGAAGTTAGTCAGCGTATGACTAGTGAGCTGGTTATTCACGTTTGGATGAGAACCAGTTTGATCTGAGAACTTTTGGAAGTGTTTCGATGATTTTGAATTCATCTAGTGAAATTGAGTTTTGTAGACTTCTAGCAGCGGGAATAGTTTCAACAAACCTTTATTTGAAGAACTTGAGGTTTGTTAACTGGAAACCTGGAATCGAGTTTACCAGTTGAGACATCGGCTCGAAGGACTGGTGTCAGAAGTTCATTTAATGAACAGAAGCTGCTGTGTCACATAACTTGACATAAGACAGACCGACAAAGGGGAACACGAACATCTTCCCTTGTTTGTTCTTTTGTTTCTCGTGTGTTTGTTGTGTTTGTGTTTCTCTTTGACTGATCGTGTTGCGTCTGGAGCGAAAAGAAGGAGCTTGACGTCAGCATGTGGGAGTCGAGGAAGAAACATTCCTTTTGACACGGTATTGCTTTAGTTTAATTAGTTTAGGGACTTACGCGCTGCGCTTGTGTTTGGTGTGCGTGGTTGACGTACGCGTCCGCCCGCGTAGTTCTGTAGGAATTTTGGAAGAAGCGTTGGATCTGACCGCAGATCTGTGCAAGGCGCTTTTTCTACATGGTAGCGGAGCTCTACGGAGCTACCCACACCATTCTCCGCTGACCCTTGTTGCAGTGTGCTAAGGACGCCATCTAAGGTGAAGCTGAGATCGCTTGTATTGAGCTCCTGAATCTTTTGCGCAGGGATACGTGTTGAGCTTGTACTAAGGTTCTGAAGTGATCACTAGGTTGGTACATTGCGGATGTAAAGTCAAGGGCATCGAAGAGCTTGAGTATTCTTGATTTAGATGAGACGTGTTTTGTTTCACTTGACTGTGAGGTCATTGGTTGAAGGTGACTTGTCAAGTGATTGCCAGAGATGACATGTTTTGGAATGCTTGGAGTATCTCGACAGGCTGAGGTTGGGAGTAAGTCCTGAAGACACAAGTGAGGTGTTTGGACAGTGAAGACTCCGACAACTTGCCTGGAGATGAGCATTGAGAATGTCCGGATGGGCTGAGGTTGGGAGTAGGTCCTGGAGACACAAGTGGGGTGTTTGGACGGTAGAGACTCCGACAACTGGCCTAGAAGTCTTTGAAAGTAAGAGTTGAGAAATCACTGGAGTGTGGTTGGAACTGTAGCGTTTAAGCTCAAGGAAAGTATTGCCACGTAGTCTATACCAGGAATGGACAATCGCGACGACCGACCATTACGTGAAGCAATGGAGGAACGGTACATTGAGTGGATTGTTGGATTGGAGAAGGTGACGAATATCTTTCGGATAGTACAGACTATGCTTGTTCTCATGGAATGGCTTCTACCTTTGCTTGAGGATATTGGTTTGAGTGCGGACCAACGAGACATCATGACAATGTTCCGCGATCATCTCTCGGAATTGGAGATCGAGATGCAAAGACAGATTCTTCAGCTGCGTGAGCATATCTTAGGCAGATATCAGAGGTCATTGCAAGGTTGAAATACCTGTGGCCCATTGCTGTGTGATAGATTTTTCCTTATATGTGGTCGATAGGGTTCCTGGCAGTAGTGGTAAGCGTGGAAAATAGGTGACAACGCCGGAGCTGCATGTGAGAGTATGTTGCAGTTGCGTTGCATGTGAGATTTGTGATTTAGTTGTGTAAGAGGTTTTGTGACTTTGGCAAGAAAGAGAGAGAGAGCCTGGAGAGTCACTAGGAAACTAGGAAGCTTGGTGATTTTGGCAGAGAGTGGGAGAGAGTGCCTGGAGAATCACTAGAGAGCATTGGAAAGAGTTAGAAGGAAAGTGGGCTGTACGGCAGGGTGCTGCATAGATCCATATTGAAAGTAAGAAAGAGTAACATCTCGACAGGTTGGTCAGGTTGTAGATGATTCTGGACGCACGGAGTGCACAGTGCGTGGTGCTACCGAGCCTGGCGTCATGCCTGGAGATGACAGTTGAAGAGAGAAAGTTCGGCATGAGAACCACGGAGGGTTGTTGGCCTTGGTTTAGTTGCCACAGAGTTGAGAAAGTTCGGCATGAGAACCACGGAGGGTCAGTAGCCTTGGTTTAGTTGCCACAGAGTTAAGAAAGATTGGCATGAGAACCCGGAAAGGTCGGTGACCTGGTTTAGTTGCCATAGATTGGAAAACGTTGGCATGAGAACCACGGAGGGTCGAGTTTGCTTTGTCAGTGACCTTGGTTTAGTTGCCACATTTGTAATGTAATGCGTGAATAATTGAACACCTGAGGTTCAGTAGTGTGCAGGAACAGTGGAGCTTGACGGATGTTTGCACTGACTGGTAGCCTTGAGATTGAAGCCTGAAGCATTGTTGTTTGCCTGGCAGTGTAGGTACTAGAGTGCTGAGAGAGAGAGAGAGATAGGAACCGTCATGGCACTGAAGGCACAGTGGAACTTGGTGTTGAGGCTGTGAGTTGACAACGGAGTGAACTGTGTTTGCCTGTTTGGGAAAGTTGGTTTGATTTGTCAGATGCATCAGGTAACCAAGGATGTTGGTTTGAACTGCAGTTGTGAGTGCGTTTGATTGGGACATGTAGTGAGTCATTGGAAACGACCTGAACTGTGTAGGTAGTGGAAACTGTTTTGAACTGTATTTGAAACGAAACAGGAAACTTTGTTGTGAGTTTGTATGTTTTCATGTTTTTGACCGGAGTCTGAACAGTTGTGCAGTGTCGCAGGCAGGTCAGGTATGACTTACGTTCTTTGGATTGGTGCAGTTGTGTGTGAAACCTGATACAGATGCAGAGAGGGTCCAATATACCTGAGACAGGTAGGTACTCTTGAGTTGTTGTCAGACTGACTGGACTTTGTGTGAAGACAACTTGAATGCAAGTATTCCCTTTTGGCTTAGAGCAATCATACCGTACCTCTCTAGATGGATGGACGAGCACGGAGGTTTCTGCAAGCCAAGTTTGGCTGTGAGACGAGCTCTATGGTCTTTATAGCAATGATTGCCAGTGTGGTTTGCCTACGATGGTTGTGGCATTTCCTTTGGTAGAGATGTAGTTTGAGAACAAGATGCTTGTGATGTTGGTCGACCCCGGAGGGTTTCCTTTGCGAACCTGGGTCATGTTGAGTGGACATCTTGTACTACCAGAAGGCTGGCATGGAGTTTCACGAGATCTACAGCAGTGGAGCTTTGCAGAGGATCCTGAGAGAGGGAAGTAGAGCGGTAGTGTAGTTTGTGCGTTTGCGTGTTGCTCAGAGTGAAAAGCAAGAGAGGGAATCTGGGATTTGAGATTTGCAATTTTCTTTTGAGTTGAAGAGTTTTGACTTACAACAGAAAAGAAAAGAAATGGGCTGGATGGCAGAGGCGCTGCATAGGTCCATAGGGAACTGGACGGCAGGGGCGATTACGACTTGCATAGGTTCCAAAAGGAAAAGAAAAGTTGTAGAAAGTCAAAACGTGGACCAGATTGCAAGACGTTGCAAGGTTCACACATGAGCTAGATTGCAGACGTGCATAGGCTCAGAGAACAGATTTAAGTAGAAGAGAAAGAAACAAAGGGAACTGGACGGCAGGGGCGATTACGACTTGCATAGGTTCCGAAACGTGAGACTGACTGAAATGAATGTAAATGTGCTGTCAGTTTGTAGCTCGACATACTGTCTAAGTGAGAGACGAAGTATGGAGCTGTCTATTATGCTGGACTTGACGTGACATTTTGTCTGGACTTCTCATGTTTGTATAGGTTTCATTCCACCGTTGCTGTTTTACTATAAGATAACTTTGGCTCAGTGTTTTTGCATTTCAGCTGCCCCCCCTCGCAATAGCTTTGAGATAGTATGGCATCAACGGCAATGGAATCCATTCGTCTTTGGTTGGCGTTGACTCCTAAGCAGTTTGAGGACTTGAACAATGGGAAGGAGATTCAGCCTGACGAATATTCCAAGAGGTTTGGACTACGAAAAGACCCGGTTGCTGCCGTCGAGCGTGCTCAGTACTTCAACGACTGGACACCGGAAGGTCCAAAGGGTGAGTTTTGTGCTAAAGACTATGTTCTGGTCGAGGTCGAGGTGACCGCCATTGGCTATCTCCAGAAAGCTGAGGCGGGGGTTCTCTTAAAATATAAGCCCAACGAATACCGTTGGCAGGGAACGATGAAATCCGTAGAGTTTGACCAGTACGGAAACTTGTTATACAAGTTTTCCACGGAGGCTCACCAGATCATCTGAGCACAGAGGAAATATCCTCTCTATGCTATGTATAGGTTTTTTGTAATGGTTCCAGGTCGGGTGGTAGTGCTAGGCTTGGAAGCCGACGATAGCTGCGAGGAGAAATGCAAAAGCTGTGGTGAAAGAGCTGTCAAGCTGAAACTGGAGTGAAATGACAATTTTGGGATGTCTCGGAATTTCAGAGTTTTGGACGATTTCGGACTGGACAGAACTCGGACTTGTGGAACTCATTTTGAGTGGTTTTCTGTCAGCTGTCACGAGTTTTGCATGAGTTTTCATTCTTGCTGCATGACACGTCTATGGGTTTCATACGCGTGGAAACCACTGTGATCTGTTTTGCAGTTTTGTGAAGAGTTGTGCATGCATTGGCAGTTGGATCTGGATTGAGTTTGCAGTTTGCCACAAGTTTGCATTTTTTTTTTGGTCTGAGACATTGGAGCTTGGTCGATCACATATTACCTGTCAAGATGTGCGGCACGCATCTTGGGGTAGTATTGAATGTGATCTTTGTCGGAAGTGTAATTCATCTGTTAAGGTGTGCGTCACGCACCTTAGGATGAACAAGAGAGAGTTTGTGCTTGGCATGGCATGAAATGGCTGAGCTGTGGTCTGCATGGTCACTATAGGGATTGTCAAGTTGAATTGCAGATTATGCCCAAGCTGTATTTGGGGCCCCGGCTTATCCCAGCGGGTGCATCAGGCCTTGACTAGGAGACTCGAGCAATTCATGGCAGCGAACGTGGCAGCTTCCGCAGCTCCAGCAGCCCCAGCAGCTCCATCGACAGAGGGTGTAGAGTTTCCTGTGTCTGAGAATCCAGCGCTACCGGCGCAGACAGGAGTGACTGAGACGGATTCCGAGAAAGAGAAAGATCAGGATACTATCCATGTGGATGGAGAGGATAAGGAAGATAAGGAAGAAGGAGATGCTGGAAGAGATGATGACAGATCGAGATCTCCGAGGTTGAGAAGGCATCATGAGTCCTTCGATCCCAATGAAGCGGCCGACTTGTTGAGTTCTACCACAGGCTTGGCTGTGGGAATCACGTCCATGGTCGCTGCGCTGAAAGGGTCGACGGACAAACTTGAGATTCTCATTAAGAGTACCCATACTCTGCAGCATGACCTTTGCAGATCCCTGGAAGCCGTTGGAGAAGCCGTCACCAACATGGCACGTGCATCCGAATCCCTTGCTGCGGGCGTGAATCACAACACCAGCAGGGTTGGTGCAATGGTAGGTGAACTTACCAAGCTGAAGAAGCATGTTGAGTGGTCGCTTGACGTCTCGATGAAGGACACGCTCAGAGACAACAAGAAAGGTCGCTTGGAGAGGGACCAATCGTTACAAGACATCATGACTCAACTCCAGGAGTCCATGGATAAGCTCCAGGAAAACCTGAAGCTGGTTGCGGAGAGAATCGAAAGGGGAACGCCACCGGCAGAAGTACCTCCTGCGTATGACCCGCCATTGGCACCTACGACGCCAGCTATGACACCAGCTGGACCTGGCCCAAGTATCCCACCGCCGCCGGCGGTGCTGCCCAGGCCTGCAATTCCAGCACCACCGACGCTGCAGACGGTGCGATTTGCAGGGTATAGCCCGGCAAGGATGGGCGAAGTGCCAATGAGTTATCCCCTGGCTTTGGAGGTGAAGGACATGAAGTCGCCACCTACTCAGGTGATCGAGGAGGTCACGGGGCGTATCAGATCTGTTTCACCCACACCACGTCACGATCCTCTGACGGGGACAGCAGCGTTCTCCCCTCTGGGGTATATGCAGATTCAGGGGACGCGGGAATACCGCAGGGTATACCCATGATATCTATCCCTGAGCAGAGTGCCAAAGGCACTGGAATTCGCCTGGTCTAACGACAAGAGAATAGTTGATTTTGTCAGCTCGAGGTTCACTTGTTGTTTTCAGAAATGACGGCATGGCTGAGCGCAGGCATCGAGTTTGAGTTTAAAAGGGGGCGAAACACGCTGATTGACGCAGTGGACACAATTTTGTCTGCATATTTTTTGGGTTGTTTGAGGTTCGTCTTGTTGTCATATGTCTCTCAATGACGATAGCGAGAGCAACGTTCTTGAAGGTATTCAGAACTCGGAGTTGCTGGCAGATCTGAGGGAGACATCATGAAGAAAAGTTGAAGTTGTTCTTGATTGGCTTGATTGCGGTATTTCTCATGTTTGAGTCGTTGTGTACATGACTTGAGTTTTGTTGCTTGAAACATGGAACTTGATGTTGTGAGTGTTTTCACAAACATTTGGTATAATTGTGTTGTCATGGCACATGATGAGAACCTGGGAAGAAACTCGGACGGAATCTGAGTTTAAGTAATTGGAAAATCTTCCGGGGAATCTGATGCCATGATTGCAGACATATCGCACCCTCATGTCATGATATAGACTCAAACAAGACATATCACACCTCCGAGATCTTTAGGATGGATCAGACGTTGAAAGGGGGACGGCGATCTATGCGATGATGAAGCTGTGAGAGATGTTTTGTCAAAATGTCCCTCACCGCTTCCTCATTCTGTGCCAATCTTAGCTAGTCCTGACCTTGACTGTGAGAGATTTCTATTCAGAATATTTTGAATTTGTTGTGCAGTGACTGTGAACTGTACTTCACTTGCTCTGAATTTGAGATGAGTTGCATGAGTGATGTTACTTCACTTGCGTTTCTTTTCATACGCCTACCTTCTTCACGAAGGTGCGGATTAGCTGAAACAGTTGGCCTTTGTTTTCGTGTTGACTCCGATTGTGCGACGTTAGGTTTCGTCTTGGGTCTCGTGTGTGTGTGTTTGTTTTGTTCTGTTGTTGTTGTTTTGTTTGTTGTGGGAAAACAACAGCACTGTAGATATATCGTTATCGACGCCATGGTTTATCCGAGGAACTGGATCTTGGAAGACGAGCTTAGTACTGGAAAGACTTTAGGAGTCTTTGGACTGAGTCTGGTATTCCAACATCTGGCTTTCGCGACAGAGAAGATTTTGAATTTGGAAGTTACGACGCTATACATGAGTTGAACAAGATGAGTTTTGGATGATACTTTATCGTCTACCTTGCATTTTGGAAGTCCACGTACTTCTGTGGATATCTTTTGATCATGGATATGTTCTGGAACGTGAACATTTTTTTTTGGTACGGGTATATGGAAGCGAGTGAGTGGATGAGATGTCATGTCGAAAGGGGGTATGGAAATTTGACATCCTGTGAGACCACCCTTTGGGTAAGGGTGAAGCGACATGTCACTCATCATTGTGTACAAACTATGCACAGAGGATATGTGGAAGGTTACTGCAAGAAGTCATGGAAGAGGTAGAGAATACTCTACTTATTGTGGAAGGAATCTTGTATGTGACCATCCTGTGTCACAATATTCTATTGGTCTTCGGACTTATCATTTCTGACGTCAGGATGATGTCATCGATCAGTGTTGACCAGTGATTGTGGTATATGGATCAGTTCTACATCTTATCCTGGATTCAACTTGAGTCTGGTATGGCTTATTGCCTGAACTGGAAAATACCTACATTGGTTTGACATTGGAATTGTTTATTGTGTCTTCGACGTTGAGAAGGTTATTCTCTCCAAGTGATGAGAACAAAGCTAGAAACTCTTGGAGAAGAGTTTAAGCTAGCTGGAAATATCTGATGGAGAGAACCTATTATGCTTTGAGCTTGGACCTTGAGATGCATTGGCATTGTGAGGACAATGATCATATTTGGGCATCTTATTTGTCTGACAGTTTTGTGATGAGATGTTTCGGTATTGTGAGGACAATACCTACATCATCGTCATCGTGGCCTATGGATCATGCACTTGATCTTATGGTGTGCTTTTTATCGTTCCTGAGATGACTTTGGTTATCTCTATGAGGACGACATTGTTTTGACACGACTTCGATTTACACTGTGGATTGGCTATTACAGTGGTCGAAAGACTTCAGCGATACAACTGTATTTAGCTGACCTACATTGACATCGTTGAATAGAACATTCTATTCTCCATTGAACTTGAAAACTGTGAGATGCTATCTCTATGTGGAAAACTGATTTGGAGGAAGAACTTTGTGTTCTGACTATACTTTGTATCCAGAAGAAGGTTGTACAGACACCTTGTGTGAATCACTTCGTTCTTGAGAAGTTAGTCAGCGTATGACTAGTGAGCTGGTTATTCACGTTTGGATGAGAACCAGTTTGATCTGAGAACTTTTGGAAGTGTTTCGATGATTTTGAATTCATCTAGTGAAATTGAGTTGTGTAGACTTCTAGCAGCGGGAATAGTTTCAACAAACCTTTATTTGAAGAACTTGAGGCTTGTTAACTGGAAACCTGGAATCGAGTTTACCAGTTGAGACATCGGCTCGAAGGACTGGTGTCAGAAGTTCATTTAATGAACAGAAGCTGCTGTGTCACATAACTTGACATAAGACAGACCGACAAAGGGGAACACGAACACTTCTCTGCTCTTCTGTCTTCCCTTGTTTGTTCTTTTGTTTCTCGTGTGTTTGTTGTGTTTGTGTTTCTCTTTGACTGATCGTGTTGCGTCTGGAGCGAAAAGAAGGAGCTTGACGTCAGCATGTGGGAGTCGAGGAAGAAACATCTCTTTTGACACGGTATTGCTTTAGTTTAATTAGTTTAGGGACTTACGCGCTGCGCTTGTGTTTGGTGTGCGTGGTTGACGTACGCGTCCGCCTGCGTAGTTCTGTAGGAATTTTGGAAGAAGCGTTGGATCTGACCGCAGATCTGTGCAAGGCGCTTTTTCTACACTATGCCCCTCCAGCAAGCACCATAGCTCAATACAGGGAGCCACCCAAGAATATGATCATCGAAAAAGCACTACTGAGCGGACCCTTGAGCGCACCCAGAGGGCTGTTCACTGTAGCTCTCGTTTTACCTTCCTTTTCACCTAATTTTTCACCACTCTCGTTGCGACGCGGCGTTGCCGTTGTTTGCTTCGAAGTGACCATAGGTGATTGGTTATGCCTTGTTGGCTGGCGCATGTGATCTTGGGAATCCTGGCTGGGGGGATCCCTGGTTTCCCGCATGGTGCGTTTGTTGCTTCGCTTACCTTCTAGATAGCCTGGTCGATACAATGTTATCACCTCTCGCAGGAATTAGCACATGAACTGGCACCCGTCACGCCGAAAGTTTGTCTTTTGTTGCTGTGTTTTGGTTTTGTTGAGTGTTTGTTTTGTGTGTTTGGTTTTTGCCTTCTTTTGCTTTTTTATTTCGAACTTCGTGACGGCCTGCTGGACTGTGTCCAGATCCTGTCTTGAGGCCACTCAGCAGACGGCCTTTTGTGCACTAATTAACCATGCGACGTAATTTGCAACATGCCATCGAACGTGTTGAACGACCTGGCGGAAGCCATGAAGGCGTTGGACGGAAAAAAATGACTGTACGCTCAGTCGTGTAGCGGGCTCCACACGGATGCGCAGGCCATTGAAGTGGCAAATACCCCGAACTCACATGAAAACCCATAGGACCCGTGTGAGTCATCTGGATCCCGTCGCGTAGTGGTATGATGCCCGTGTCAGGACCGTGCATGGACAGCTAGCCGCGGATCGATTCCTCCCGGGTACGGGGCCGCGATCGTGACGTGGTATAGACAAAGCACACTTGAAAGGGATCTGAGGTGGCTCTGAGTGCCGTTTCCGTGCTGTCGTTTCACCGAACCTCTACTTGACACCGCGTTTCACCTTTTTGATTTCACTTTCCCATTGCCACATGGCAGTTTTGCCAATCTGTGAGATCGTTGCCCTCGCGGCTCGCACTTGTGATCTTGAGGCTCCTGGGTGGGGGGAGCCTCGGTTTCCGCATTGTGCTGTGTTGCGGTATGGCTTTTTATGTTTGCCATACCAATCTTATGGTGATACAATGTTATCATCTTTTCTGATACGTTTCAATTCCGATGAACTGACCTGATCACCAACCGTGCCGTGTTTGTGTCGTATCTTTGGTTTTTTGTTGTGGGTTCTGTGTTTTCTGTGTTTTTGGGTGTTGTTTTTGTTTTTGGTTTTCTTTTTGCTTTGCACGGTGACAGCTCAATGGATTATGTATTGATCCTATTCAGTTCTCCTTTTGATGCACATTGTCGTCATGATGATGTTGCCACTGCATTAATTCGGTGAATTTGCAAAATGCAACTGGCTTTCCGGCTTGATAAACGACCTGGCGAGAGCCATATGGCGTTGGACAGGAAAAAATTAAAGGGAGGGAATGGTATGAGTAGAAGGGCAAGCTTCCTAAGCATCTCCGGACCTGAAATGGCCACAGATTGCCATGGGATTTAATATATAATCTAATATACACGGGGTCATGCTGGCCAGGAAAGGAATTGCATGGAATTGCAACACTTTGGAATTGCAAACAATGTTTTGCGAGAACTTCATGTGCTATTTTCGCCCCAAGTCTCTAGAAAGCCCAGGTTTATGACATAAGACCTTTGGCTCACATAGCTCACAGCCCAAGGTCTGCCAGTTGATCTGTTTGAGATACGCCTTGAAATGCGTTCTGGTAGGCATAATAAGATTTCAAATTTCGCACGAACAGCCTGGCAAATGACCTTTCTGACTCAATGTTGCGATTGCTGTGCCCTTGCTCTGCCTGCCCAAATCACGCGCTTTTCGCGACATTGCACCCCGCTTCGTATGTTTGGGTTTGTGCCATTTTCCGGTGGCTGTTGCTGAGTCCCAGACCACCAACCTATTGGAACCCAGTCTGCACATTTATTGGGTGAAGGAAAAGTGTCTGCCCAGTTTGTTCGGGAAAGGGGCCTATGTGCTCCACTTTTCAGTAGATGCATGTTCTTAGCTAGTCTTTTTGTGATTTAAATTCGTGTGCTCAGCTTGACCTTCTTTTATCAGGGACCGGGAAAACCAACATATTTTTGTCGGAGGGGAAACAAGGGAATCGGGGTGAGCCCGCCCGGGACTTGTGAGCTGCATTTGCCCATGCCGCGAATGTAGTGCCTTGATTCTTTACGCAACGTGAACTTCAAAGATGAACAAATATGTCAAACTTCAGTCATGGCACTCACACCCATGTGTTAGGTTGTAGGCAGTTGAAACGAAACAGAGAAGATTAGCATGACCTGTCTCTTGGTGCAAGGATGACACGCACAAATCTGTGCTTGCTCGTGGCCCAACAAGTGGCTCAAAGTGCAGTGCAAAATCTGAGGTGTGAGCACGTTGTCTGTTTTTCAGATGGCAGCGGGAGCCTTGGTAAATACCAGGGGATCCTACATGGCGTTGCGGTGCCTAGTGCTACTTCTCTCGGTAGCAGCTGGTGGAATCCATGGACAAGAACGACAAGGCCCGCAGAGAAATTCGAAATCCATGTCTGAGTTTTTGAAAACTGATTTGGATGGACAGCAGGGACTGTCAACTGGACTTAGAGGCGTTGCTGTGTTGGTCTCATACAACATGTGCATTTGGCCGGGTGTCCATAGCCTGTGGGATGGAAATTCAGCGGTGAGTACAAAACCTTGGATGGAATGTTTTGAGCCCAATGCAGCTGTGTGTGAGTTTATGCATGCAGCAACAGACAGCAGATGCGATGTCAACCTGGAAACCAGATGTGGCGTTTGGAGCCCAGAAGAATGCAACACTGATGCAGTGAGTTTTCCATGTGACACAGCGGCAGTTGGTAATCATGGACTCTGGACAAACTTTGGAATCCATTTTCAGTGCGATTCTGGCAATCACGACAGAGCAGTTTTTCATGGTTGGCAAGTGCATGAAGATTTCATTTTTCATGAGTATGGTAACCACTTCCATGGCAATTCTGGCAATTTCCACAGCGTGAACAATTTTCAGAGCAGTGCTGGCAAGTTCCACTTTCAGTGCAGTTCTGGCTTGATCAACAGCTATGACCTTTTTCAGAGCGGTTCTGGCAATTTCAACAGTTTGAGCCTTTGGGGAGCAAGCATTTTCTCAGCATTACAATCGATTTGCAGTGCGTGTGACATGAGCTTCTTTGGTATGATTGGTAGTAATTTGCAGTGCCAAACATCTGAACTCAGTACTGGACCGTGCAGCGCAGAGGATTTCAATGGTCTTCAGGTGATGCAAAGCTTCAAGAGTTGCTCACAAGGAATCTTGACCATGGACGTTGGTGGATATGCAGAGCTGGGTGAATTTGATTTCAACTGGACAAGGTTTGCAACCATCGAGAACAAGTTCAACGTGGTGACAACATCAATGATCGGTTTGCAGTTCTTCCAGAACATGATCAGACTGATGGCAGTTACATGGAGCATGGTACATGCAGCAGTTTGTTTCCTGGCAGGATGTACGGTGATGCAGCTGGCTGTTTTGGCCTCCATAGTGACTGCAGTGGTATGTCTGGTTTGGTATCTACGTGCAGGCATAGCCACTTGAGCTATGGCAAAAGGTTGCAATGTCGGTTGGATAGAACGAAAACCAGAAGATTGAGAATGAGAACCCAGCGGCAATTACTAGCTGTGATTTTCCTATGTGGGATGAGCAGTGCCCATGCAATGCAAGGTCAAGCTGAACAATCTACTATCCAGGAGGCATTCCTCCAGAGAATGACGTCGATGGCAGAGGCAGCTACGAGGGCGGCCATGGCGGCCGAAGAAGCCTTGAAGAAGGCCTCAATTCCAGGTGGGGCCAGTAGCAGTACAAACCATGGACTGCAGGCTGCTTCACGTATCCTTAAACCACCTGATACTTTCAACGGGGATGATATGATGATGTTTCAGCAGTGGAAGCACCAATTCACAAGCTGGTTATGTTTTGGGGACAATAGCTATGCTGATGCTTTGGACTTGCTGGAAAAGAAAGATGATGCACCTCCTTGGTCAACATACAACGCTGACGAAAGAGCTATGTCCCAGAAGCTCTATGCGGTTTTGACCTCATACCTAAGAGGGCGTTGTGCACATCTTGTTCGAGCAGAAGCCCAGATGAAAGATGGATTTAAATTGTGGTTTACCCTCAACAGGGAATTCATGCCAAGCACACGACAGAGGAGTTTGGCTCTGGCACAGGCGTTGGGATCCTATCCATGCTTCAACAAGGATCGATCAGTCTTGGAGTCAATTCTGAACTATGAGCAACTAGTGCTTGAGTATGAGCAGGCAAGTGGAACCACGTACTACGTACCCCAAAGAATTGATGGCAGCTACCCTCATCAAGTGCTGCCAACCTCGACTTCGTGAGCAAATCCAGCTGTCTATCACAGATACAACAAGCTATGTGGATATCCGAGAAAAGATTACTTCATATGAGCGTGTATCAAAAGCTTGGACTTCAGAACAGGTGCTGAAGCATGTGAATGACCAGCCCAACTATGCCTCTGGATCCAATGACGGCCCCATTCCCATGGAAGTTGATCGCATTGAAAAAGGCAAAGGCAAGCAAAAGGGAAAGCAGAAAGGCCGTGGGTCCTTTGGAGGTGAATGGGCTAGCAGCTGGGCATTTGGCCGAGGTCGTGGTCGTGGGCGCACCAACAAAGGCAAGGGTAAAGGAAAGACAAAAGGAACATCTAAAGGGAAGAAAGGCAATCAGAATCAGAAAGGAGGAGCCAAAGGAAAGAAAGGAGGAGGAAGAGGCAAAATAGCCTATGGACAGTGTTCAAACTGCGACGAGTTTGGTCATTGGTCCTCATATGGTGAACCAGGTCTCCAATAACAAGCAGGAACCAATTCCACCTTCTCCAGCTACCTCATCAACAGTGCCAGCAGCAAAGGCCAATCCAGGTGCTACGGTGAGGAGAATCTTTCAGTTTGGCGGTGCGCTCTCAAATCCTTCAAGCCCTACTTCCCCAACTTCTCCAACATCTCCATGTTTGTCACAGGTGCGTATGGTTTTATCTCATGATCCAGAAAGCACATGGACGGAAGTTGTTGATGGTGAATGTGAAAATGAATGGGTGATCCTTGACAGTGGATCAGATGTCAGCCTTCTTCCAACTCGTTATCAACCCGATAGCAGTAGCAACTTTGGTTCAATTGCCAGGGAGGAGCGTTGCAAACGACTGGAACAAGACAAGCTGAGTTGATTGCGGTGACAACAGAAGGTGAAGAGGTATTGCTGCAACACGAGTTTATAGTAGGGAATGTCACGTCCTGTCTTGTGTCATTGGGACAGCTCTATCAGGGTGGTTGGACAATCTTCAAAGATGAAACAAATGACAGCTTGAGTCTTCAATCTCCTGGGAATGAGATCAGGATACCAGTGGAGTACAGAAATCGCTCTTTTGCCATCAAAGCACTGGTGAGGCAGATTTCAGATGTTTCTGGAAGTACTTGCGTGGCAGCTGATGGCAATGCTGAGTTTGCAGTGCGTACAGTTGTTTATGTGGAAGATGAAATTGAAAATGCCCCGATGGATTCCTGGGAAATGACTTCAATTGGCACACCATTCTTTCGAACAGTGACCACAGACTTCATCAACCCTGAAGGTGTCTGGCCCTTTTGGCCGTACAGAACGACATTGATCAGAAAGCACCAGAAAGGTAGAGCATGGACAGTGGTTGAACTATCCAGAAAATTCAAAGACATGAGACATCCTTTTGGAATGATTGATCAATTTCTTCTCACGATTGGATTTGAAGATGAATGTGAAACCCTGACTCTACTTGGTGTTGAACCTCAATCTTTGTTGGATCTTGGACTGGTGGTAGTTGATGAGAGTGGTGATGTTGTATTTGGACAGAAAGAATTTGGTGTGACAGGTTTGCGTGATGAAATTCCTGAGTGCAAACCTTCGAGCTCTTCAAACCCAATGGTCTTACCGCCAGATGATGGAGGACAACAGATTGAAATACCCGAAGTTGAACCTGGTGAGGAAATCCAAGCAGCTCCAGAAGTTGAACTTCAAGCAGAACAGGAAATGTTGGTTATCAATGATGATTTGGTGGTGACATCCAGTTCCACCATACGGCTCTTGCGTGATGCGTGCAGGTGGCTTGGTATATCACAGTCTGGATCGAGAACAAGGATGTTTGACCGATGCAAAAAGGCTGTTGAGTTGGCTTTGAAGAGAGAGGCTGTTCTTGCTGCACAGGAACAATACAAGTCTTTGCAGTTGGACGCACAACCCATTTCTGTGCCTCCTCAACCTAGTGACCGGGAAAGAGAACTCCATGATCTGACACATGTACCATTTCAACCTTGGTGCAAATACTGTGTGATGAGCAGATCGAAAGCCGACCATCACTCTCACGTTCCAGATCCTGCAGGTGAAGCGCAAAGGGAATTTCCAACAATTCAGTGTGACTTTTTCTTCATGGAACCAGGAAAAGAAGGTGCAGTTGTTGCGCTCCTCATGGTGGATGTTTGGTCGAGATATGCTGCAGTTGCCCCTCTGAAGCAACGCAATGCGCAGACAGTTGGCCGTGCTTTGGTAACCTTTATTGGCAGTGTCAGAAATGGGACAGTTGAACTGGCATTTGACAATGAGCCTGTTTTGGTGGCTGGTACCAACTTTTGCAAATCAGTAAGGGCAAAATCTGAACTCACAACACATCTTACTGCGAACAAGGTTGGTGACAAATCCAGGACGAGCATGGCTGAAAGATTTGTTCAAACCATCAGGGGTATCCAGAAAACCCTGATTTGCCAACTTGAAGGTGAGATGAAAGTTGTGGTCCCAGATGGACATCCAATAGTGCAATGGGCTGCAATGCATGCAGCTTGGCTCTACGACCATTACCAAGTTCACTCCACCATGAAGGTGACGCCACACCAATCCCTTCGAGGCAGACCATACCATGGAAAGGTGGCATGTTTTGGTCAAACTGTGTATGGCCTTGACCCCAAGTCATCAAAGTACAAACCGGCATGGAAGAAGGGAGCTTGGTTAGGAAAGGAAGATCCAACTGGAATGGATCTTCTTTGGACAGAAGGGCACCGGTGAGAGCCAAACAGAAAATCATCGCTTTGAAAGGTCCAATACCACAAGAAATCGATGAGGAAGCTGAAGCAGTTCGTGACCAAGTTCTTTCAGATGGGTACTCTGCTTCAGAGGCTCTTGACGATGGTGATGTTGCTCAACAACATAGCAAGGCACAGGTGAATGCTTGGGAGAACGTTGGATTGGATGATGTTTCGGATACAGATGGACAACAAATGATGTTTGAGCAAGGTGGGGCTGTGTCACCAAGCATGTTGAAAGCCCCAGTCACTCCTGTTGCAGATAGTGATGAAGATGTGGAAATTCCATCTGGTTCTTGCAAACATCCCTCCAGCACTCCTTTCACTGACGAGCGTGCCAAGATGCAGAGAATGGATGACGATGCAGCCATTGTTCCAAAGAGCAAAGCGGCCAAGTTTGAAAGCAAGGTGAACCAAGTGGCAGACATTGAGATTTGTCACAACGATGAGATGGATGACTTCACAGGTGATCTGGAGAATGGTTTTCAATATATTGACCTTGAGGATGAGTACATAGCACAACATAGTGAAGGAGAAGGCCCACCAGATGTGAGCCCAGAGAAACTCCAAGAGCTTGATGAACGTGCAATCCTTGATGAACTTGAAAAGTTACATCGCATGGTGGTCATCAGACCTGTTACTCTTTCTCCAGAAGAGGCTTCGCAAGAAAATACAGTTGATACAACGTTGGTATTTGATTGGCGTTTCAGAGGCAATGCTTGGATCAGAAGGTGCCGAGTGGTGGCTCGAGAATTCAAAACTTCAGCCACTGACGAAAACAACTTTGTCCCTACATCAGCTTTTTCTGCAGTGAGGATGTTGCTGGTCTTTGCGTTGATTTACAACCTCTCGGTGACTTCACTTGACATTTCGGATGCATTTTTGATGGTGCCTCAAACAGATGAGATGTATGTTGAGATTCCTCAGTGGGTTCGTGATTTATCAGGTAAACCTGATACTCACTGGCGTTTGCTTCGTTGTCTTCCAGGCCAACGAAATGCAGCATTGAAATGGCATCAACACTTTGCCTCCATATGTGAAAGCGCAGGATTGGTATCATTCCCTGGATCACCAACAGTGATGCGACACAAGGACTTGAACAAGAAGATCTTTGTGAATATCCATGTGGACGACATTCTCCTAGCATGTTTGCCAGGTGATGTAGAATGGTTCAAAAGCACAATTGGAGCTACATTGAAGATGAAAGTCGATGGGCCCCATTTGCCGGCCAGTGGAGAGCAACTCATGTATTTGAAAAAGAGGATCACTATGAGAAATGATGGAATCCTCATACAGCCAAATGCAATGTATGTTCCAAAGCTGGTTTCAATGATGAAGGTAAGCGCAAGACGCAAGAAGGGCCTCCCATACCATGCAACATTGGAAGCTTACAGTGCTGACTTTGTGATTGAATCAGAGACATTGGACAACGAGCAGGCTGCATTATTTCGATCTGGTCTTGGGTTGGTATTGTACATTGCGATGGACAGACCGGATATCCAATTTGCAGTAAAGACTCTGTCATCATACATGTCGAAACCAAGCACAAAGGCAATGGCAGCACTGAAACACCTGACTTCCTATCTTGATGGGACGCCTGACAGTGGAATCCTTCTGAAAGCAACAGAGGAAGGAAAGACCTTGAGTGATTTCTGGAGGAATGACGACCTGATCCAAAATGAAACAACAATCCCAGAATGGTCAACAGAAGGTCGTTTTACTCTGGAAGCTTTCAGTGACAGCTCATGGGCTGATTGCCGAACAACGAGACGGAGCACAAGCTCTGGCCTCATTTTCTTGAATGGAGCCCTGCTTACGAGCATATGCAGGACTCAGGCTTCAGTGGCACTTTCAAGCTGTGAAGCTGAACTTTACGCTGCAAATGGATTGATGGTGGAATGCATCCTTTTATTCCGTTTGTGCAAATTCCTAGCTGGTGATGAAAATGAGACAAGCAATGAGGTGGTGCAACAGAAGCTTTTCATGGATTCGTCTTCGGCATTAGCATTGATCCGAAGAACTGGAACAGGGAGATTGAAACACATCCAGATCAAGCAGTTTTATTTGCAAAATTTGCTGCGGACTGGTGTATTTTCAGTTTTCAAAATCAGTACCAAAATCAACCCTGGAGATCTCAACACAAAACGTCTCAGTGGAGAACGCAGAAAGTTCTTGGGAAGACTCATTGGACTCTTTTCTCCAAGCGACAGTGAAACAAACGATGACAACGAGATCAGACGTATCAGAAGAATCAATAGGGTTACCATGGAGCAATGCATGAGACTCATTCAAATGGCTGGTGCAAGCATGAACATGTGCATGCAGTTGAAAGGTTGCAACAGTGACTTCTCTTTCCATCATGGATCTGTGACAGGTGGAGACATGGACGAGCCCGACAGCGATGGCGTGCAACTGGTTTTGTGGACACTGGCAGAATGGACAGTTGCTACAAGTACCGGCTGCACATGCTACTTCATGAAGTTTGTCTTCCTGGTGGCGCAGATCATGGGAATGTTTTCATTGGTTGCTGGAGTGGTATTTCTCCTATCAGGACCTTTGATTCGGAAGCACTACGAATGGATGCGGATGGTGACAATTCGCCATGCTCCGGCATTGATGGCTTGCAGGTTTCGATTGCTAATCAAACCAAGTTTGTGGCTAGCCTGGTGGATGCTTCGTCGAGAGATCTGTTATTTACATGACAGGTTCAGGGAATCCAATCAGCAAGGTGACTTCATGACCGACATGGAGGGTATCTACGAAAGTCTGGACGAATATCTGACTGGTGGCCAGTTTCCAGTTGCAGCGCTTGCAGCATTGGAGGAACCATATGTGGAAGCCCAACCTGAACCTCAACTCTTTGAGAATGTGGATCTAGCTGAAGCTGCGTTGCAACATGTAGCAAATCTCAATGGTCATCAAGTTGATCGTGCAGCTCGTGAGTCTGAATTGGACGAGGACATCAATATGGATGAAGAAACCCAAGAAGATCGCAGGAGACGCTATTTTGGAGTCAGATCAAGGAGAGGTTTCCGACCCAGATGAGTGGGCGGCAATCCACTTTGGAGATAGAGATGAATATGATCATGACCGAATGCTGGCCTTTTCTCAGGCCAACCAACTTCGACTTCAGAATGCGCTGGCTTCATTGCAGAGCCGACGAGCTCAAGCTGAAGAACAAGGAGATTGGGAAGCTGCTGCGACATTCACACGAGCGACGCAGGAGATCGAAGCCCTACGTGACATAGCTTGAAGGCATGTGGCAGACAATCAAAGCATGAGGCAATGGAATGTTTGCTACAGCCCAGGCGAACGAATTCAACCAAGTGAGAGACAAATTTAATTTCAGCGGCCTTGGAACCTAGGATAAAAGATGAATTTAGAAGTACAGTTGACTATAAATGCAGTCAAAGCTTGCATAGAAGTTTCAAAGATGACAACAGGTTTCAAAGGAACATGTTGCCAAGGTGGGGTGTCAAACTTCAGTCATGGCACTCACACCCATGTGTTAGGTTGTAGGCAGTTGAAACGAAACAGAGAAGATTAGCATGACCTGTCTCTTGGTGCAAGGATGACACGCACAAATCTGTGCTTGCTCGTGGCCCAACAAGTGGCTCAAAGTGCAGTGGAAAATCTGAGGTGTGAGCACGTTGCCTGTTTTTCAGAAAATAGGAATTCTAGATTGGCGCTTGGTTTCGATTGGTGAGCAGAGTGTTTTTTTGCATCATGATTTTTTCCGCGCACCTATATATTTGAAGAACCATATGTTCGGTATGGTCGACTTCGCGACACGCTATGTTTACATTTGGCCCGGCCAAACCCAAGTCCAAACCCAAAAAATTATATACGCCTACCGTGCTCGCCCGTACCACGTGCTTATTTCCAAATTTACCAAAAGTGCCTAGTGTGCCACGCTATGCGTAGCAAGTGTGCAAAAAAATGATGCACGCCAAGGGCGCCAAGGTATTAAGCGTACTGTGCCAATGTCACCGTACTTCAACCAAGCGTGCCAATCATACCGCTGCAAACATACCAACTGTACCGCACCAAGCGCAACAACAGCACCAAAAGCGTACCAACTGTACTGTACAAGCGTGCCAAGCGTACCACTTGTACTGTACCAACCGTACCAACTGTACCAACCATCCCGCGCTGAACGCACCAACCGCACCACACAAAGCGTGCCAAGCGTACTTCAACTAACCGCGTACCAACCGTACCGACCGTACCGTACCAAGCGTACAAATAGTACCAACCGTACCAAGCGTACCAAGCGTACCAAGCGTACCAAGCGTACCAAGCGTACCAAGCGTACCAAGCGTACCAAGCGTACCAAGCGTACCAAGCGTACCAAGCGTACCAAGCGTACCAAGCGTACCAAGCGTACCAAGCGTACCAAGCGTACCAAGCGTAGCGTACCCATCTTATAGCTGGATATCAAGCACCTATCTTGACTTACATCTTTGATTCAATTTGATTTGATTTTATACAAGGTGAACCGCACCAAAACTTGAAATCATCCACATGAAAATTATTTTGCAACTGCATGCAAACTAAGTGTTTTCTCTTTGTTGTGAGCATTGTTGATTTGCATATCAACTTGTTCATATTTATTCTACTTCGTTTTTGCATTTATTCGATCGTGTTTTTGTTTATGTCATTTTCGTAGCACTGTGCTTTCATGCAACTGAATTGCGCCAGCCACTGAAGGTTCAATTTAGCTGAAACGCCTCGGGTTGGTTGTTCAAACATTGACTGGCAAATGGGTTTTGTTGACGAACAAAACTGAAAAGTACTTGCTGTGGGAATTGTCATGAAAACAAGGATGATGTCCAATCCAAAGTGAATAGTTAAAAAATCGTGATTGAAACAGTTTACTCTATTGCAATCCAAATTGACAAATGGCAAATTGTTTATCCTTTGAACTCCAGTTTACCTACACACACACAGGCAGTGGTGAACACACTGCATAAAGTAATGGCAATAACGTTCAATGTTTTTCAATGAAGACATATCATATAACAGAAACGGAGGGTTCTTTGTTGCAAACAAATTTCAGGGATTTCATTGTTGTAAAATGGTTTGGATCAACGTGATTGGTACAACAATTTTGTAGTTTAGACGCATTCAACCATGCAAAATGGTTTGTAGTTTTACAATTTTGGAACTTAGTTTGTTTACAAATTGGTTTGCTTTATTGGGCCATTTGAGATGGGTCGGTGGTCGCCAGGCATCACTTGCCAAGATGTCTCGAAACGACACATCATTCATGGGCGAGTCTTAGCCGTCATCGCTTCAATTTTTGTTGCCAAAACAATTTGGTTTGGAGCGGCCACGGCTTCTGTGATTTGGTCCGTCCACCCGACGAAAGTCAACCAAGAAAATCACACGAACCATGTGGATTCGATGGAGCAACAACTGGACGATGTTGGACATGCGTCAATTTTCCAGGTGGATATGGAACTTCGAATAAGACAGTTTCAGCGGCGACGACTCATTAGAATACTGAATCAGTTTACAAACATGCGCAAAAACCAACGGGTGATCAGAGAACTGGCAAACCAGGGGCCTGATGGTTCACACTTGGTGAACCAATCAATTTCCCCGGTTGAAGTTGAGACAACAGGTCCCCCACCTGAGCTTGCACAATTGCTCGTACTTGAAGCGCGCATTCGCAGATTGCGACATTTGCGACGGATTCTCCTTGCAAAAAAGGCAGCTGCCAGAAGTCGACAGGAACTTGCTTCTTTGCGACGAAGTCCCGTGAAGAAAACCTTACAAACTGTTTGTGGCAGTTGTTTGGGCATGTGTGTGGTAGCAAAAACTTACCCGCGAATATCGCAGGTGGTCAAAGCTGCCAAAAACTGGAATGACAAAGAGGAAAGGACCTGGCTGAGAGATGTGGGAAAACACGCTGACAAGAAGTACGCTGAGTTCCAAGAGGTTGTTCAACCTTGGCTTGAACCCTTCCAGCCATTCATCGATTATTTCTGGCAGGCAGGATTTTTTGAGTGTATCTGTCAGTATCTGTAATGTAAACATTTGGATTGTTGAACCAGTTGAACCGTCCGCGCAAATACTGCTCCGTGAAATCCAGTGAAAACGTCGTGCTGACAGCCTTGGTGTTGCCAAACAGTGAAGCTTCAGATTCAGAAAATATGTATATATTTAAGTCAATTTAAGTATTTAATACATTTTAATACAATGTATTTGCAAGGCATTTCAAGGTCTGTTTCTGAAACGTGGGAATGAACAAGTGTGATTGGTTTATGAGCGTTCAAAAACTTGCAAATTGATACTTCCGCTGATGCAACCTTCTCAGGCCTGGATTTGGCGCGGTTTCCAGCGAAGGTTGATGGCCGCCAGAGAAAGAGAACTTAAAGAAACCAGTGATATTGGCGTTCCAAATGTGGCTTTGGAGGAGACTTGTCCATTTTGCCGTTTTGCCCATGCTGACCAATGCCAATGCTGCACTGGACAGATTTTGCCTGCAGGATGTTGCGGGAATTGGGTCGGCAAAGACAGAAGCCCTGGAAATTGTGGAGTGTTTGATGGCTCCAGCCAGGCAAGGTTGTGCGTACAGTGAAGAGTTTATTGAATGATTGACTCATTGTGGTAGGAATAGTAGTAAATATATAATATATAGTAGTAACAACAGACATAGTAGTAGTAAGAATGTTAGTAATGTTATATAACAGAGTTTATAACAGTGATAATGACAATGATGCACCACTTGAAACAACGAATTTCAGTCCGCTGAATCTGGTGCAAAACCATGAAAAAAAATAAACACATATAAGTCACATATATAATAATTTTGAGGTATAGAGGCCAGGGTTGTTCTCGTCCTTTCAATGCTAACTCTCTTCTATTTCTCTTCGTTGAATTTGGTGCTCCAGGTTTGCAAGCTTGGGTGCGCACTGCCCCAAGGGTTTGCTTCTCACTGGGCCGCCTGGTTGTGGCAAGACGCCCCTCTGACGAGCTTGCTCACTGCAAAGATGTTGCAGACCTTTGACTCTTTAACGATGCTTTCATGATTTCATATTACTTTATATACATTTTTCTGTGGCTTTGCCCTATGTGACTGGACACACATCCACATCCACATCTACTACATTTACATTTGATCTGCTTCCGCATTACCACCACCACCACCAGCATCATCATCATCATCATCAAATTGTTTTCGGTATTTGCATTCACATGTTTGGAACCTTTATTTCATCTCTTCTGATTTCCCAGTTCGTCATGCTGGAGCCAGGCTTCTTGCAAAGGCGATTGCAGCTACTGCTGCTGTTCCATTTCTGTCACGGTCAGGCCGAAGACTTGGTAATAAATCTTGTGAAACAGACAATGTGACACTGTGACATTGTGACATTATCAAAAATCTGCCATACTGTAACACATGTTATTCTTTTGGAAGATTCTGCCATTCTTTGCCCTAGCCTGTCATGCCATCGTGCATTCAAGGAGCTGACTTCAACCAGAGATATGCTGGCGCGGGAACAACTATGGTTAAGGACAGGGCTACTCAACCAATCAATCAATGTATCCACCTTTCTGTCTGTCTATCTATCTGTCTATCGTTTATCTGTCATTTGCTTGGAGTGGAGTAAGAATGTGAATTCATCAGAGTCTAGATATAGGTGATCCATGGTGATCCTGGATCGGTTTAGTCCCTAGAGACATGGTCCTTGTATTATACGTACTCCCGAGATCCGGAGATGTGCTTTTGTGACAATGTGCACGTTTTGAGTGGACGTGTCTACTGACGTTAACAAAATGTACGTGTATATCACAGTCATGTGATCATGTGTGTTCAAGATGCGTACAACTTACCATTTTAGTATATATTAATATATATATACAGTGTATATATATATATATACACATCCAGTGTAGATACAGTCAGTATATAATACATACACATCATACGTAGATGCATGCACATCGCAGCCTGACCTATCCTGGCAGGCAAGTTCCTTTGGATCACACTGCGCTGATTGCATTGTATGATGCATTATGACGCTTGAGAAAGGATTGCTAGCGCTAGACTACATCAGCCTGGATTGCAGACGTACCATATTGTAATCGCTTTGACGACAACCGCCTGCACTTGCTTGCTCGCAGTAGAACGTGTGAGCTCTCTCAGAAAGACTAAATCCCAATAAAACGTGTTTGTATTTTGTTTAAAACAGTTTTGTTTTTAAAACCATTATAAACTTTGCAAGTTTTTTCCATTCAAGTCTAGATAAACGATGAAAGATCCATGTTGATGTGAAGGGGAGCAGATTTGGAGCGCATGTTGAGGCAATGTCTTATCATTGGATCTATTTTGAGCCTATCTTGGCGCTATGGTCCATGTTAACGCCGTTTTGGGCCTACAGGGCCGATCTTATGGCAATGTTGGACCTATGTCGGACCTATGTCGGATGTACGTATATTTGGCAGCTTAGTGGATTTTACAGCCTTTTCAAACACTTGGAAAAAAAGACACACACACACACACACGATTCTAGAGCAACAATGCCCCCTCCATCCAAAGCTACAGCTCAATAGCTATTGCAATTGCTTCCGGCTAATGTAAGCACACAAGAAACGCCTCGGTACCTTCGGTGCAGGCAGATTTTGCAGGAGGAATGTGCGCAACATGCGTGCACATGTACCCACCTGCCGGCGTCTGCCTAGATCCACGGGGATGGGTCACAAGTCAGAATCAAGCCCTTGAAAAAATTGAAAACATGAAGGTGTTTTCGAACACCAACGGAGTTTATTCCATTTTTGGGAGAAACTGGCTGACCTGTGCGTGACATACACATACACTAATAATGTACACACGAGCATACCTATACATACACCGTATGTGTGCATACAACAGCATCCAGCATACAAACATATGTGTAGACACATAAATACACATTAAATCAATCAAATTGCGCATTTGTATTTATCTCCATATCTAACTTGAGCTGAAAGCTCATGATGCTTTATGACAAAAGAGGTGACAAAAAATCGACATATTATATCCGCATTTGTCTGGCACAAAACCAGATCTTCATTCAGTGCCAGTGCAAGTAACACTGCTGTTTTTGAAGGTTGTTTTTACCTTCTCATTTCGATGTCACGTCAAAACGCAGCGTGTATGTTTAGTTTGTGCTTTGTATTTGTGCATGTCACGGCCAGTTTTGTGGAATTGGTGTTTCATGAATCTGTTAAGAAAAAAGAGAAATGTGACACACATATTAGTTACTTTAGGGTCAGGTACATGAACATATTTTTGGATGGTTTTGACGTGCATTCACACACACACATGCTTGAATGTACACATGCCGCATTCATGTCCATACTGCGCACAATGAATTAACGCATTTTTGTTAATACATTGTGTATGCATTTTCCTTGCTGTCGCATGTGACGTACGTGTAAATAGAAACACAGAAATCCATCTGATAAGTGTAGGTGTAGATTGCATTCATTTTTTGCGAGGAGATGAGAGTGTGTTGGTTGGGAACATCATGCAACAACCAATCTTCAATTTTTAGGTCAGTGAGCTATCTATTTCGCGATATGGTACTCGCCAACAATGCGCAACAATGAATACCCTATTGGTTCACTATCCATTCGCACATGTTTGCAGGCCGGAACAAGCACTGCATGCTCTTGGAGCAACTCAGAGGGTGAGACCAAACATATAAACAACATATAAACATGCAAACAACAACTTAGTTCCAGCATTGCAGTATCTTCATGCTTTGACCCTTGCTGGATCGTTTCAAGCAAACCAAAGGGTGTGAGACGGATGTGCATGCTGTTTCCTCCCGTATCACAGCTGGATTCAGGAGCTGTTCGCCACTGCACGGCGCATTTCACCAGCAGTGATTCTGATCGATGAGTGCCTCTGATTGCATTGATATAAGTGATATAAGTGATATAAGTGATATAAGCGATGTGCGTCGTGTTGGTGTTGTCCGTGGCTGAATGGATATAATGGATGTATGGTGACATGGCAATTCCTGAAAACACATAGCCAGCAAGGCTGGACTACTTGGGCCGCCAAAGAGGGGAGGCAGTTCTTTGACTGTGCTTGGTGTGCTTGGATTCAGCATTTGAGGATTTTTAAGAAATCATGTTTGGGGTCAGCCGGCTCAGCCGGCTCAGCGCTTTGCAGTGACAGAATGCCAGGAGCGAGGTGGAGGGCTTGAAACAGACCGAGCAGCGGTAGTGGCCCCAAATCCTCTTGAATGATTTGAATGCGGTTGAAGCATATTGAAGCATCTTTTTGGAGATTTTGGAGAAACTGCCACGTTGTGTGTGTGTGTGCATTTACTTGTGCTCATCTGATGGATAGTTATGGTCCGTTCATACAACAATTCTGCCTTG
Organism: Cladocopium goreaui; assembly: GCA_947184155.2. Taxonomy (NCBI): domain Eukaryota; class Dinophyceae; order Suessiales; family Symbiodiniaceae; genus Cladocopium; species Cladocopium goreaui. The sequence goes on along the minus strand of CAMXCT020000557.1, from coordinate 121,920 downwards.
TTCCCATCTTGATTGCAATGCTGGGCACAGATTTTATGCTAGAGGGCATCACTGGTTCTACGAAGCAATATTGCGTCTTGATGTTTTTTTCCCCTGTGTTAGTCTTGCGCACTCAAATTCAAATTCCACTCTGTTTGCCTTTGCCATTGCCTATCAAGGCCTTGACCCAGCTGCTGGCAGAGATGGATGGGTACGCTTCACACGCTGAAATGCTCAAACACTGCTATACATCTTGCCACGACAACGTGAAAATGTGACCATTGGATTTGACTTGGAGTATTTCTATGGCGAAGGTTTGGTTCTGCTGACGGTGTTGTCGTGATCGGAACAACCAATCGGCCTGACATTTTGGACAAGGCTGGGAAAAGAATGGAAAAGACAGTTTGACAATTCATCGGCTCAAAAGAACAAATCCGAGTCCTAAAGTCCTAAAGCGGCAAATCCGCTTTCGATTGGTTCATTGGTCCATTTATTTTGCCGATGCGGAGTGTGCCCTCCCCTGACATTTTGCAGGCTCTGACACGACCTGGGAGGCCACCATGTGGAGAAATGAAGCGCTTCATTAGAATCAAATCAATTGTCCGAGTTTTGTGATGTTCTGTGAAGAATCAAGCAGATCAAACAAATATTTGATTTTTGTGTAGTGCTAGTGTTGAAGTCGTGGCACCAGGTACAGACTATGTGACTTGACAGGAATTAAAAATACAATAAAAATATGAAACAAATACAACATAAAAATACAATTGTATTAAAAAAACAAATTAAAAAGTGCAACCGTGGAGTTCCTTTTTTTCCCTGCCGGATGAGTGGAAGATACGTGATGCTGGCTCAAAGCCATGTCTTGGCACAGCATTTTTTTGGGAGTGAGATTTTTCTCAGTTTGCCAGCCCCTATATGTGTTGCTTGTTGGAGGAGCTTTCCAAATACAAGCAAATTAGAAAATGCAATGTCGCAAGTTTCGAAAAGGAAAAAAACCAGCTAAGAAAATGCGACGTCGCAAGTTGCAAAAAAAATGCAACTCAGAAAATGCAACGTTGGAAGTTGCAGTTTTTTTCGCATTTTCGGTTGCATTTGTTTTGGTGCCGTTGCATTTTTTTCCATGTTTTTCGTTATTTTTTTCGTTAAAAAAATACAAAAATTGATCAAAGTTGCAAAAAAAATGCAACCGAGAAAATGCAACGTCGCAAGTTGCAAAAAAAATGCAACGGAGAAAATGCAACGTTGGAAGTTGCATTTTTTTTGCATTTTCCGTTCCGTGATTTTTGGCATTTGCATTTTCCGTTGCATTTTTAGATTTTCCGGATTTGCTACAACTAGCCTTGTGGTTTTGCTTGGAGTTCTCACGGCAGCGTATGTTGCTTATAGAAGGCGGCACAGCGACTAGTCTTGGTGCCAGAAGACACATCGCTCAGGAACTGCCTGGCTCACTGCATGTCTCCCTTTCTTTTGGACAATTTCAAAGTTAGAGACGTCAAACTTGACAAAATTGTTGCATTTTGGGTTGTATTTTTCTTGTATTTTGCATTAATGTTTGATAGAAAGATAGAGTCGACTCGCAGGACTTCAATGCTAGTGCAGTCGTGCTTGGGTGGGAGTGCCGGCAGTTTGCTTACGAGCTGTCTACATTGACCATGCTTTTCTTTGGCCGTTTCCTTTGCTTTGCATAGACTACCACTACCACGTAGTCACTGTAGTCACTGTAGTATGATGATGATGCAAAATGAGGACGTAGGATCATCCCTGGCCGGCTTTGGCCAGGCTTATAAGGCTTATACGCGTATACTTTCTTCGCACAGTCAAAAGATAGCAAAAGTGTTTTGATAGGCAACTTATCAGGTATTGACCGTAGTGAATAGTATTGATGTGTTCCTTGGGATGCTCACATATGCTCACTATATCATACTATATCTATTTGATCAGAAAAGGACGCAGATGGTGCACAGGTTTGAACGATGCTGTCGGATGGTTGGCCTGCTGGTGATACAGGTTATGCACAAGCGTTCTGGGATACAGAAACCGGCAGGATTGTGTTGCTTAGTTGGCAGGGTTTGGCAGGGTTCTGATCTTGTGATCCGAGGGATTGTTGTTACTGTACTTGTTGCGATGTACTAAAGACGGTGCATGGTCCTCATGATGATAATGATGGTGACGACGACGCCGATGATGATGCGAGTGACACGAGAGGGAGGTGTCATGTGGCCAATGTCAGGACATGTTAATGTTTGGTGTTGAGTGGACAATGGTTGAACTTGGGTACTGTACATGACAACGTCCAGAACGTGCTGGTGAGGGTTCTGAGCACACTAGCATACATGTTTGAATGGCATGGTAACACTGTCCCAGATGTTTCCGATACATCGTGGTACTCCTGTCGTAGTGCGGGTGATTCTAATCGTGGGTGTGTTACTCTGTGTAGCACGATTCAGGGTGTTGTGGCATGGCACTTATTGTAGTTGGTTAAACCATGCGGCGTGAGGGGCAATGTAGCTGTAGACCGACAAGAGTGGCTTGGCACAGCCAACCTAACCTAATAAGTATAAGCCAAGGACACTTACAAAGGTCTAGTAACAATCCAAAACATAGTTTCACATTGTGCTTCGTGTGCTTCTTTTGGGTTTGGTCTGGGAAAGCACTCCGGCAGGTTCGATCGGAAGGTGACTGTTCCGCTACCAGATGTTGAGGGCCGTTATCAAATCCTCAGGACAAGCATGTTCTGCCTCTCTTGACTCTTGACATCCTTAGAAAAGCGCTAGTGCCCAGCACTGCCTCCTGTGAAAGGAAGCATTCCAAGCGGCTGGTTCTGGACTCAAGTTCAAAACTAAGCACAGGCCTTAGAACCTTTGCTTGTGCTATCTTTGAGCCATCTTGCTTCGGGCAGTGCAAATTTGAAATTGTGTTGGACCAGAGTCATTTTTCTTTGATTTCTCAGTTGGGCCAGAGACACCCACCGCACCGGCTTGGCTCTCAGTCGTCTCGTCAGTGCAAACTGTGTGGACCTTTAACGAGGACTGAGGCTCATTGTACGCTGTTTGCTCTTCAACTCTTCGCCTGAGCTTTCTGTCTTCAATGGTACGCTCTCAGGATTGGATGGCTTGGGCAAAAAGAACCACTGGATTTTCTGGTGCAGATTTGGCTGGCCTGATCAATGAGGCGAACATTCAAAAGTAGCGCATCTAGCACATGTAACAGGCTGTTTCCTTTGAAGTTTGGCAGATGTGAGTTGCTTGTGTTTTTTCTTTTCTGCTGCCACAGGCAGCCATGGCTGCAGCACGAGAAGGCCGGAATTGCGAATGCAAGAATTTGTAGAAGAACACTGTTGGTAAAGTTTGGCAGATCCCTCTGCAAAACTTGTGCCTTTGCAGGTTGTTCTTCTGTTCGTGAACACCACCTCCAGGTGTAGCTTCTGATCATTTGGAAGACCAGACCAGTGCCAGTTTTTTTGATGTGTGACCTTTCGAAAAAGCCATGTACATTTGTACATTCATCTCGTGCTTGAAGGTTGCTTACACCAAACTCTTGATTGGTATTCCATCAGGGCCTGGAGCTTAGTGAGCCGGAGTGTCAGGACTTTGAGGGTTGAATGGCGGGTCTTTCCTGTAGATTCCAGAAGTATCAAGCTATGTCAAGCTCAAGCGATTGTGGGCGCAATCTGCTTGTGGAAGAGCAACCAGGTGGCTCAGAGACTTGAAGTCAGAAGGAAAGTCCATGGAAGTAAATTTGAGCCTGAGGCGACATCAGTCCCCAGCAGAGATGAATGTGACAGCTTTTCACGAGGCAGATCAAGCATATCCTGCAGTTAGATTTCAAGGGTGTCCCAATTTATTTTGTGACTTCTAAGCGATGTATGCATTTTTAAGTTTCTTGGCCAGGCTGGTCATGCTGTGGTCAACGAGGCCTCTGAGCATTTTGTCATCATGCGGAAACATGTGCAATTGGCAAATGATCACTCATATGCACCTTCTGAAGGTCATGCGAGTTTCTCTTGGAGCATCTGGTCAGCCTTCCGTGTATTTGCTGATATTGCGAGACGCTAGTTGAATTCGTTCTGGAGTTTTGGGCCTGTTTTGCGCTCGTTTTGCACGTTGAAAACAGGCACCTGCTCAATGTTTTCATGTCAGGTATACAAGGGTTTCGCACGGTGGCACACATCAGTATTGTTCCTGCAGGTGCGGAACAAACAGAACAAGAGATGTGCACAGATGTCCTGTCGCCCAAGATGAAGATTAAAACATACTTTTACCTCCCAACAGTGGAAGATATTTGGGTTCTTCCACCAAAGGCTGGCATGATTTATATAATATCTTAGCTTGAATATATATACGTATATATATATATGTATACTGTATGCATATATATATAATATTTATATATAGATATATGTATGCATATATATATATGTATGCATATATATATATGTACGATGGACCTTTATGTACTATTTGAACGTTTGCATGTCGAAAGGATTTTATTGAAATTATACCTCTTTCTGGAGAATCCCTACTAGTTAATCTATATACCAAAAAGAAAGAAATGGAATTCAAAAAATTCAAAAAATTCCAAAAAAAAAATAATACATTTTTTTTTTGATTTTTTTGAATTTTTTGAATTCCATTTCTTTCTTTTTGGGACTTTCATTTTTTTTTGAATTTTTTGAATTTTTTGAATTCAAAAAAATCAAAAAATTCAAAAAAAAATATGTATTCACTTTTTTTGATTTTTTTGAATTTTTTGATTTTTTTGAATTTTTTGAATTTTTTGAATTCAAAAAATTCAAAAAATTCAAAAAAAAAAATGAAAGTCCCAAAAAGAAAGAAATGGAATTCAAAAAATTCAAAAAAAAATGAATAAAATGAATACATATTTTTTTTTGAATTTTTTGAATTTTTTGAATTCCATTTCTTTCTTTTTGGGACTTTCATTTTTTTTTTTGAATTTTTTGATTTTTTTGAATTTTTTGAATTCAAAAAATTCAAAAAAATCAAAAAATTCAAAAAAATCAAAAAAAAATGAAAGTCCCAAAAAGAAAGAAATGGAATTCAAAAAATTCAAAAAATTCAAAAAAAAATGAATACATAATTTTTTTTGAATTTTTTGAATTTTTTGAATTCCATTTCTTTCTTTTTGGGACTTTCATTTTTTTTTGAATTTTTTGAATTTTTTGAATTTTTTGAATTCAAAAAATTCAAAAAAAAAAGTGAATACATATTTTTTTTTGATAGAGAAATAAGGAGACAAGTTGGGAACAGACAAGGAGACAAGTATGGAAACCAATGGGAGGCAAGAAGAATCCTTCGCCATCGAGCAACCACGAAGAGTCACGAAGAGTATCCTGTGCCCAGAAGCACCCAGGAAGAAGAACAGTAACAGGGAGGGACAAAAAGAAATGAAGAGAGGAGACTGCAATTATGGCCCCAAAGCACCTGAAGGTCCTAAAGCCTAGACCACACAGTAAGTAGGAAAAAACTGGCTGAATAAGGACACAGATGGGAACACATGGGAGACAAGGGGAATCTTGGGTCCCAAAAGCGAGAACAACAGGAATGAGGAGAGAAGTGAAGAAAGCGCTGGGAAAGACTACAGGGACAAGGAAGGAAAGAAAGGAAAGAGGAGAAAAACTATCCTCTCCCTCCCAAATGCCGGAGACCTGGAAAGAAGCGCGGTAGTGGAGAGAGAATAAGGAGACAAGTTGGAGACAAGTAGGAAGGTAAGTAGGGTAACATGTGGTAGAGACCGAGGGTAAGGGAATGTGACCTGAACAAAGGAAGAAAAGTTAAGGAGAAACACAAGAGGCCAGGAAATCCATTCTTCTCCAAGCAGCAGCAGCAATGAGGAGGGAATTAAGGATACACGTTGGAGGGAACAAGAAAGGGCAAGTGAGGAACCGGAGAGAATCATGTGTCCAAATAAGCACCTAGAGAGAAGAACAGCAAGAGAGAGAGAGAGAGAGAAGTAAGGGCATGAGTTGGAGAGAACAAGGGGGACAAGCACGGAGACAGACAGAGGACTAGGAGCATACTGTGCCCCGGAAGCACCCAGAGAGAACAGCCACATATGAGAGTGAAGTAGAGAGACGAGTACGAAAACAGATGGGACTTGAGTCCTGTCCCCAAAGCCACCAGAACGAAGAACACTGAGCAATGGAGAGAGAAGTGAGGAACGGGAGACAAGCAGATTCCTTTGACCGAAAGCACCCAGAGAGAAGAATCGCAATGGAGATAGAGAAGTAAGGAGACAAGTTGGGAACAGACAAGGAGACAAGTATGGAAACAAATGGGAGGCAAGAAGAATCCTTTGCCATCGAGCACCACGAAGAGTATCCTGTGCCCAGAAGCACCCAGGAAGAAGAACAGTAACAGGGAGGGACAAAAAGAAATGAAGAGGTCCTAAAGCCTAGACAAAACAGCAAGTAGGAAAAAATTGGCTGAAGAAGGACACAGATGGGAACACATGGGAGACAAGGGGAATCTTGGGTCCCAAAAGCGAGAACAACAGGAATGAGGAGAGAAGTGAAGAAAGCGCTGGGAAAGACCACAGGGACAAGGAAGGAAAGAAAGGAAAGAGGAGAAAAACTATCCTCTCCCTCCCAAATGCCGGAGACCTGGAAAGAAGCACGGTAGTGGAGAGAGAATACGGAGACAAGTTGGAGACACGTAGGAAGGTAAGTAGGGCAACATGTGGTAGAGACCGAGGGTAAGGGACATGTGGTAGAGACCGAGGGTAAGGGAATGTGACCTGAACAAAGGAAGAAAAGTTAAGGAGAAACACAAGAGGCCAGGAAATCCGTTCTTTCCCAAGCAGCAGCAGCAATGAGGAGGGAATTAAGGATACACGTTGGAGGGAACAAGGGAGGACAAGGGAGGACAAGTGAGGAACCAGAGAGAATCATGTGTCCAAATAAGCACCTAGAGAGAAGAACAGCAAGAGAGAGAGAGAGAGAGAAAGAGAGAGAGAGAGAGAGAGAAGTAAGGGCACGAGTTGGAGAGAACAAGGGGGACAAGCACGGAGACAGACAGAGGACAAGGAGCATACTGTGCCCCGGAAGCACCCAGAGAGAACAGCCACATGTGAGAGTGAAGTAGAGAGACGAGTACGAAAACAGATGGGACTTGAGTCCTGTCCCCAAAGCCACCAGAACGAAGAACACTGAGCAATGGAGAGAGAAGTGAGGAACGGGAGACAAGGAGATTCCTTTGACCGAAAGCACCCAGAGAGAAGAATCGCAATGGAGATAGAGAAGTAAGGAGACAAGTTGGGAACAGACAAGGAGACAAGTATGGAAACAAATGGGAGGCAAGAAGAATCCTTTGCCATCGAGCACCACGAAGAGTATCCTGTGCCCAGAAGCACCCAGGAAGAAGAACAGTAACAGTGAGGGACAAAAAGAAATGAAGAGAGGAGACTGCAAGAAGGCGGTGACGGAAGGGACACGAATGAGGGACTCGGTAATGTTTATGGCCCCCAAAACCACCTGAAGGTCCTAAAGCCTAGACCACACAGCAAGTAGGAAAAAATTGGCTGAATAAGGACACAGATGGGAACACATGGGAGACAAGGGGAATCTTGGGTCCCAAAAGCGAGAACAACAGGAATGAGGAGAGAAGTGAAGAAAGCGCTGGGAAAGACTACAGGGACAAGGAAGGAAAGAAAGGAAAGAGGAGAAAAACTATCCTCTCCCTCCCAAATGCCGGAGACCTGGAAAGAAGCGCGGTAGTGGAGAGAGAATAAGGAGACAAGTTGGAGACAAGTAGGAAGGTAAGTAGGGTAACATGTGGTAGAGACCGAGGGTAAGGGAATGTGACCTGAACAAAGGAAGAAAAGTTAAGGAGAAACACAAGAGGCCAGGAAATCCATTCTTCCCAAGCAGCAGCAGCAATGAGGAGGGAATTAAGGATACACGTTGGAGGGAACAAGGGAGGACAAGGGAGGACAAGTGAGGAACCAGAGAGAATCATGTGTCCAAATAAGCACCTAGAGAGAAGAACAGCAAGAGAGAGAGAGAGAGAGAGAGAGAGAGAGAAGTAAGGGCACGAGTTGGAGAGAACAAGGGGGACAAGCACGGAGACAGACAGAGGACAAGGAGCATACTGTGCCCCGGAAGCACCCAGAGAGAACAGCCACATGTGAGAGTGAAGTAGAGAGACGAGTACGAAAACAGATGGGACTTGAGTCCTGTCCCCAAAGCCACCAGAACGAAGAACACTGAGCAATGGAGAGAGAAGTGAGGAACGGGAGACAAGGAGATTCCTTTGACCGAAAGCACCCAGAGAGAAGAATCGCAATGGAGATAGAGAAGTAAGGAGACAAGTTGGGAACAGACAAGGAGACAAGTATGGAAACAAATGGGAGGCAAGAAGAATCCTTTGCCATCGAGCACCACGAAGAGTATCCTGTGCCCAGAAGCACCCAGGAAGAAGAACAGTAACAGGGAGGGACAAAAAGAAATGAAGAGGTCCTAAAGCCTAGACAAAACAGCAAGTAGGAAAAAATTGGCTGAATAAGGACACAGATGGGAACACATGGGAGACAAGGGGAATCTTGGGTCCCAAAAGCGAGAACAACAGGAATGAGGAGAGAAGTGAAGAAAGCGCTGGGAAAGACTACAGGGACAAGGAAGGAAAGAAAGGAAAGAGGAGAAAAACTATCCTCTCCGTCCCAAATGCCGGAGACCTGGAAAGAAGCACGGTAGTGGAGAGAGGATAAGGAGACAAGTTGGAGACAAGTAGGAAGGTAAGTAGGGTAACACGTGGTAGAGACTGAGGGTAAGGGAATGTGACCTGAACAAAGGAAAAAAGGCAGGGAGAAACACAAGAGGCCAGGAAATCCATTCTTCCCCCAGCAGCAGCAATGGGGAGGGGATTAAGGATACACGTTGGAGGGAACAAGAAAGGGCAAGTGAGGAACCGGAGAGAATCATGTGTCCAAATAAGCACCTAGAGAGAAGAACAGCAAGAGAGAGAGAGAGAAGTAAGGGCATGAGTTGGAGAGAACAAGGGGGACAAGCACATAGACAGACAGAGGACAAGGAGCATACTGTGCCCCGGAAGCACCCAGAGAGAACAGCCACATGTGAGAGTGAAGTAGAGAGACGAGTACGAAAACAGATGGGACTTGAGTCCTGTCCCAAAGCCACCAGAACGAAGAACACTGAGCAATGGAGAGAGAAGTGAGGAACGGGAGACAAGGGGAGATTCCTTTGACCGAAAGCACCCAGAGAGAAGAATCGCAATGGAGATAGAGAAATAAGGAGACAAGTTGGGAACAGACAAGGAGACAAGTATGGAAACAAATGGGATCAGAAAGGAGGACGGTCGCATTATACCAAAAGGTCCCTGCCACATATATATATATATATATGATATACATAGGTGAACATGTAATGATAGAGTGATTGCTATAGTAGGCCATCCTTTCAGGAGCCCACCACGGTTGGTGCACAAATTTTTGTGACAGGTGGCACTGGTGGAGTAACGCAGTTTGCCGATCCTGAGGAGGCCGATGCCATTCGACCCCGACCCCGCAGAACACATTTTTGATGTTTAAAAATTCCAAAAAAAGTATTCTTTCCGACAAAAAAAATCAAAAAGGCAGGTTTGGATCAGTTGCCTCTCAAGCTTTGAAATCTGCAACGACCCTTTCACAAACCATGTGGATTTCTAAAATTTGCAGGAGTCCGAATTCATATATGATATGCTGGTAGCTGGACATTCCGTCTTGAAGTCTTGCCTGCAGTGACCAACAAGTTGTGCCTCCACAGTCAGAACGTAAATCTCTCTAGGCGAGCCGCATTCCCCAGTCTCGCAAAGTCCTTTTGGCTATGCTGGCCGTTGACATGGGTGGACGGGCCGCAGAGGAGACGAATGCTTTGTGCAGCTGAAACTTTTGAAGTCTGTGAGTTCTTTGCTCTTTAGCCGTTTAGCCTTTCTTTATCTTTTTTATCCTCCTCTTTTCTTTTCTCTGTACAGTAGTCTGTTGCTCCTTTTTTAGATTGTAACATCGGGACGCAGTGGCATTGTCTTAAAACAGCATCCTGATTTGATCACCTCTGAAGTCTTCAGCATAAGTTACCTATTCGTATACGTAGTGAAACACCCGGTCTGCCATGCAGAAGTTGATGGGAACCCATCAGCATGGCAGTGCTTTGAATGAGACACCGGATTGGTTGAATTGTCATGACAGATTTCCATACAGCCCCATCGCAGCAATTTAGAGTTGGTGGCCGTGGATTTGCAAAGTGCGTGATTTTGGTGCAAGGGTTGGGGGATAACGCCAATAGGCACAGAAGAACTCCCGAATAGGCACAGATAACATGATAACACCAAGTCTTTGCCTATTTGCTCGTGGCTGCCTCCGAAGTCTTGCGCATCATTGCGCATCTCTGATCGCCGCAGGAGATCATTCTGGGACAGGGGCAGGCGCTCAGTTACCATGGAAAAGTTGTGAAAAACTCTGAAATTCCGTAAAGATGCAGCATTCGCCCGACGTCTGCAGACTTCAGTCGTTGTATGTCGTTGTGAAGGATTGTATTGTCAACATCTTTGAACAGGCCACCATGGGTGCCCAAACTGACATTGACATGGCCAGGCTCTAAGGAGTCAAAGATTGGCAGGTTGAGTCAAAGAATGTCACAAAGTTGGCAGATGGCGGACACGATTGAGATGAACTACCAAGTGAGTTGCCCATTGCACCCATCATGGCAACGGCATGAAAGCTAGTAATCTGCATGTCACTGTGCCGCCACACGCACACACACAGACGCTAGGACGGCAATAAATGCGTAAGTGCTAGCAAATAAAGGGACACATGAATATGTCATCTTGTAAGTTTGTAAAAATGGAGGTCATGTGTATAACCCGTTGCCACGTTCTACATAATGGAACTTCACTCGTCCCTGCTGTATTGTACTTGTGACTCACTGATGCCTTGCTGCTTCCTTCCCGCGACTCAATGACACGGCGTTTTTTTTCAGACGCACCTCCTCTAAGGAAGCGGGAATCATAACCATGCTGCCTGCTGGCATGTGCAGACATTAGCAGCTCATTAGCAACATGCCCTTCGGGTGTACCAAGAGGACCTGTCCACTGAAGGCAACTAGGATGGCAACGGAAATGGTTGCCGCTGGCGGCCTCTCCAAGGCTTTGAGATAGTCTTGTTTGGCAAATTTGCACCTTGTTTACCAAGATGCAAGAAATGCGGCAATGAGCAGATGCCGCGACATACATAGCAGACATTCATACGACAGAAAGAGCACGGTAGCGCATGTAGCGCGGTGCCTGAATACGGAAGTTGAATGTTGCGAAGGCCATTGGCCCCAGATCACTTCAGTCTGGCCTGGCGCCTTCTCAGGACCGGTCTTGGAGAAAAACATCATGCATGTCTTTGCATCGCAGTGCGTATTATGCACATTTTATAGATGTTGTCCAACGTTTTTCATAGCTGTCCATTTTGGAAGTCCTTTTTGGATAACAATCCAAGCAGGCTCTTTTGTCAGTGGTCGATGCAGAGGCAAGGTTTGTCGGTGCTTTGGCTCTTTTCTGAATTGAAGACACTGATTGGCAAATGGCATTTGCAAGAAGACACACAACTTGCGGGGAACAAGTGGCACAGCAGCACGAACCCAACTGCATGCTTATCGAGACGTTTTTCCCGAATGCGTAGCAACCGTTCTCGTTTCACTCTGGGGGTCTGGGGGTTGAGAAGGGTGTGTTCGCTCGACGTTGCGTTTACGACCGTAACCGTCCGCAACCGTCCGCAACCATCCGCAACCGTCTGCAACCATCCGCAACCGTTCGCAACCGTCTGCGTGAGGGCCGTATGGCCGTGCCTATAGTACGTTCTGCAAAAGGGGTCATTTTTGGAGGTTTAAAACGTCGCGTTGCTTCGTTTCGCGCGGCAGGCGTGGCACTTCGTGACATTCAGACGTGTTTCGTAACGTGTCGAAAATCGTTTTGCGTGGCAGGCGCACTACTTTTGTGACGTTTTCAGGAGATGAGCTCCAGTTTTCGTGGCAGGCGCAGCACTTTGGCGACCTCCATCGTCATTTTGCGTGGCAGGCGCAGCACTTTAGGGGAGTCGTGTTGCGTGTTTTTTATTGTTTTTTTGCGAGTCGCATTGTGGCGACAAGGTGCAAATTCCGTGGCAGGCGTGGCATTTTGTGAGAAATTGACGGAGGCCTCGCACGAAACATCGATTTTGCGGTAGCAAAATTTCAGGTTCTTAAATTTTGAGGCTCCTCGCTCGCTTCCTGTCACGGCCGAGCCGTGGCTATCGGATTTTGCGCACCAGCCGCGTCGATGCGAAGGTAGCTCTGCATTCATTGATCTGCATTAGTCTGCATTATTCTTCGACACGGGTCATTATTCTCGATGCACCTATTCTGTCTATATTCGATATTAGTATTAACTTTCGATATTCGACATTCTTCTCCACGCTGCTCGGGCCTGCAAGAGTCCGCATTCGCATTAGGCTGCAGCAGTCAAGCTGTCTTCTTTGGTGGTGCAAACCCCTTTTGCAAAGCCACACTCTACACTTTACACTCCACACTTTACACTCCACACTCTGCACTCTACACTCCACACTCCGCACTCACCACTCCACACACTACACTTTACAGTCCACACTCCACACTCTACACACTACACTTTGCACTTCACACTTTACACACCACTCCACGCTTTACATTTTACACTCCACACTGTACATTCCACACTCCACACTGTACATTCCACACTTTACACTTTACACTTTACATTCCGCACTCTTCACTCTACACTCCACACTTTACACACCGCACTTTACACTCTACACTTCACACTCACCACTCCACACTCTACACTTTACACTCCACACTCTACACTCCACACCTTACACTCTACACCCCACACTTTACACTCCGCACTCCACACTTTTCACTCCACAGTTTTTACTCTACATTCTACACTCTACATTTTTACACTTTACACTCAGCACTCTGCACTCCACACTTTACACTCTACACTTTACACTCCACACTCTACGCTCCACACTCTACACTCCACACTCCATACTTTACACTTCACACTCCACACTCCACACTTTTCCTCTTTAGACTCCACACTTTACAATCCACACTCCACACTTTACACTTTACACTTTACACTCCGCACTCCACACCTGACACTCTACACTTTACACCCCACACGACACTTTACACTCCACACTCTACACGTACACCTAAACTCTTTATACACTTTACACTCCACACTCCACACTTTACACTTTACACGCCACACTCTACACTCCATACTCTTTACTCCACACTCCGCACTTTCCACCGCACACCTTACACTTTACACTCCACACTCCACAATATGCACTTGGAGGTTTCCTAAAATTGAGGATCCCCAAAACCATGGGTTTGAAAACTAAAATGGTCCAATTTTGGATGATTTGGGGGCACCCCTATTTCAGGAACCCCACCTCACACTATACATATGCAGTCGTCACTCAACACTCCACTTTCTTCATACCTCACACCTTTGCACTCCACACTCCTCCGTCTTGCACAGTCTACAGTGCACTGGTACGGCAACGGGGAAAAATGTAAAAACATGTTCAAAAAATTGTTTCACAAAAGTGTTGTACTTGACTGCATTCGGGTTCGTGGGCTGCATCTTGTTTTGCCTTACCCCATCAGCAATCGCGGGAAGAAAATCTTTAGTCATGTGGGGTTGTAAAAATTAGAGCCCCAAAGCAGTCATTTCTCCCAAACAAATGCAACTTTGGGGTATCTCTCATATTGAACCCTACCTGTATCTTTCAAACGTAAATGAACCAATCCGCATTGTTTCACTGCAACAACTTTGAGCGCCAACATTTTTCTTTTAAGCAAAAAACACTTGGCAAAATCGGCAACCAGCTGTTGAAACACGAACTAGATGCTGTCAGTCGACGTTGTTTCCAGATGTTGCATGAATTTGCAGGTGAAACTCTTGCTTGACCAGGCGCTTTCTTCTCACCTTGTTGAGACTTTTTCGGCTGTTTGCTGTTCTCCAAGTGTTGCACAGGCTTTTTGAGCTGTCTTTACCTTTGTCATCTTCACTAAGAAGGAAACGACGAATCGTGTAGTGAAAGAGAGCGTCAACACAGTTGGCATACTTTCCAAGAATGCTTACAAATAGTTTACTCCTTGTCACTAGCATATTGGCTCCTTGCTTCATCTTGCTCCATCTTGCTCCCTGTTCATTCCCTTGTGCCCTTGTGCTGTGGCAGGCTCTTTCGGCAGCCCGTGCTGCTCTCTCACGCAATGGAGCACTTCACGCAGCTGTTGCAGAGGCCATGGCCGCAGCAGCTATTTCTTGGAGTCAGAGAACTCCTTTGCAAAGTTGCCATTCTTTTGAAATTGCTGAGCTGCTATTCTTTCTTTAGTTTTTTTTGTCCTGCCATCCTTTTGCTCTGAATGTAGCATCATGGATCAACTGCAAAACAAAAGCGGGAAGAGCCAAGGTGCTGATACAGCAAGAGACGCTGGATGGAAAGGACTCACACTGGGACTGATTGGAGAGATTCGGAAAGACTGACGTCAAACAAACAGTTACCAAAGATACCAAAGCATCCAGAGATGACGATAGAGTGCGCTGATGTGTTCTGCACGTCATGCTGTGTTCCTTACGATTGCAAGATTGAAGGCATTTCAGCGAGTCGTCGGGAGCTTCCCGGTGCATCCAGTCAGATTGCCAGTGTAAAAATGCCGACATTGCGAGCGACCAGTGGCTAGCAACGTGACAGCTCGATACACGTTGCCCTTTGGAGGTGAAAGCTGCGCCAAGACGCGCGTGTGTGTGTGTGTGTGTCTGTGTGTGCATATGTAGTGCACTGCAGCCAATTCAGCTTTACACATGCAGTCGTTTGAACAATTGCAGGGATGAAATCCGATGAAGGATTCAGCTTCTCAATTTGCGGCAACAGTGTGTCTCCTGACGTTGGACATTAGACATCCTGATGGTCTAACTTCCTGGCCCCGATGTGTAAGATGGGATGAAATGCAACAGTCTCGGGCAAGGACAAATGTTGCTCGGCCTTTCTTTGGTTGTTGTTGTTGTTGTCGCTGTGTAAAGGTATAGTCTAGGTGCAAACTTTCTTTGCCGGTAAGACGCCGAATTTCGTGATCCTAAGGCTGACAAGTCTCCCAAAGTGTTTTCCTTGTCTTCGAGAGAGGATTCTTCTGCTTGCCTTCGTTGCGAGGCTGTCGAAGTGGTATGGAGTCGCTTTCAAAAAGCCGTGGCATTGCTGCTCTGTTTTCTCCGTGCAGCAATGGCAGCGACGCTCTTTGAAATCACTGGAGCACTTGTGCAGTGTTTGGTCGCGGCATGTGAAGCATGTAAGTAGAACACCAACCTTTCTGACTTCAAGATGACAATTTCAAGTTGCTGAGGATATGGGCCTTTCTCCGTGAGAGATATATACAGCACAAGCGGCACGTCGTTATGATTGATTGGACTGATGGGGCCTCAATTTTGGCAGAGATGAAACATATGAAACATATGAAACCTACGCATATCTGTCAATGAGCACGCCCAGTGACATGTGGCAACTACCGCCTCAGGAATTGGAGTTTTGCCCAGCTGAAATCCAGAGAGATAGGGAAGCTGTGCTTTGCAGCTTTGTTGCACGCAGAAACAACATAAGAACAAAGCTTTGCTGTTTCAAGCCAAGATGTTAATGTCTTGTGGATGAGCTAGTTTCTGCCATCAACTTGGATCTAGGATGTTGTTTTCACATGCTTTCATTCACTTCAACTGTCACGTGTTTCTGTTGATTGCTTAGCTTATGCTCCAGCGTCGGATGCCATGATATCGGTAGCTGCAGGTGCAGTGAAGCAAAATTGGCAAGCCCTGGAGTTTGCCTGCGAGGATTTGAGGCTAGCGCCAATGACTTTGAAGCCGTATGATATCGTATGACATTTGTGATTGGAAAAGGATGGAAAAGGTTGCAAGGTGAATTTTTGCAAACTCTTTTGTGACACTCCTTCCACAGGGGTGACCGCGAAATTGTGCAAGAAGCAGTTGAACAAGGCGGAAACGCGCAAAGCTAAGACAGGACTTGCAAAGTTTTTTGTTGCTAGCGGCCGAACAAACGTTGAAGCCAATGAATTTAACAAGCCTGGTATGAATTCATATCTGGAAGATGCGTTACGAGATGCTACTAGCAATTATATATATACAACAATTACAGCTGCATATGATATTCATTTATGTGTGTTAAATCTTTTGTTGTTGATGCTTCCGACTTCGCAGATTGGAGAGCTTTGAGATATGCTAGTCGGGCCCTGCGAGCGGACAGAGAGCTTATGGTGATGGCCGTCGAAAAGTCCAATGGAATCTTGGATTCAACATGATTTAACGACGTCAATTGCCAAAGCCTGATTCTTGCAACTCATAGAACGTGCAAACGCTTGGTTGACCTCCGTTTGACCAAATAATTGACTTGTATAATGTGAGGCCCGGCTTCAGACAACAAGAGTTCTGCGTTTGGGTTGCCTGATATTCCTAAACACATTTTTTCTGTACTAATATCGCTCTTTCAATTTTATTCAGAAGATCAGGATGGGCCCTCGAATTTGCTGCTGAAGAGTTGTACAGAGATGATCAGCTTCTTCGCGACGCTACAAGCAGGTCAGCCAGCCGGGTTGCAGAATGGCCAAAAATGTTCCACGTCAGCGCTTGCGATTTGTTTCCCCCACAATTTGTCTGAGTCCTTTGCATAGACAACTTCTGCAGGGAGGCAGAGGAAGCTCATCGAGCTTTCTCCTCTTGAACTGTTGACCTGTTGCTAGGAAGCTTTCTGGAACCATGAGTTTCAAAGTCGCAGTCTGAAGTTAAATTCCGGTGGAACTGGACATGGATATGATGAAATGGAATGAAATGGATACCATCAAACATCAAATAAGAAGCCTTAGTGCAGTTTGTCTTGAACTGTATTGAATTTTTGCATTAGTAGTTGCTGCAGATGTCTGCTCCCGAATAGCGGTATATCACCAAGTTTCGTCAGTGACACAGGCTCAGTGGGCGGCTGGGCCTCCCATCTCCGATCAGCACTTTGGTGCCCATTGACTCAGGCTTTGGACGGGAGTCAGAGCTGTGGTAAAGGGATCTATGGGATCTAAAGGGAACCTCCGCAAGTTGTGTGAGGTCCTTTTGAATTGAAAGTTATACATTAACAAGTGTCAAGATGTCACCGTTTTGTGGTTTTACGCACAGCTTTTGACGCACAACTTTTCCACTTCGCGCCGACAAAAGCTGGCTAGGCTAGGGAAGTGATAAAGCATTGTAGATAGACCTTATTTTTTCATATGTCTACGACGAGTCGTGTAACCTCAGGTTCCAGTCCGGGTGCCGTTGACCCTTTGTCATTGTTTGTTGCTTGCCTGCAAACAGATGCTTGTTGATTTGCAGCATTGATCAAAGCGGTCTCGAAACTCTTCGTGGCAGAATTTAAGGAGACTTCTTTGCCTCTAGCTGTGTTGCGAGCACGAAGACTTGAAGACGATCCCGAGCCTCTCAACGCAGAAGAAGCTCAACAAGAACCATCCGCAGAAAATGCTCCTGAGCCAAGAAGTGATGAAACCAACCAGATCTTGTCTTCCAACAGCCTCGATCCTGCTTCCATGGTCCATCCAGATTCAGTGCCGCAAGTCAATGATTCTGAAACAGGGGACATGGATGGCCGTGCTGCAGTCATGGAACCAGACTCAGTGCTGCAAGCCAATGGTTCTGAAACAGGAGACACGGATGGCCGTGCTGCAGTCATGGAATCAGACAGAGTGCCGCAAGCCAATGGGTCTGAAACAGGGGACATGGATGGCCGTGCTGCAGTCATGGAATCAGACAGAGTGCCGCAAGCCAATGGTTCTGAAACAGGGGACATGGATGGCCGTGCTGCAGTCATGGAACCAGACTCAGTGCCGCAAGCCAATGGTTCTGAAACAGGAGACACGGATGGCCGTGCTGCAGTCATGGAATCAGACAGAGTGCCGCAAGCCAATGGTTCTGAAACAGGGGACACGGATGGCCGTGCTGCAGTCATGGAATCAGACAGAGTGCCGCAAGCCAATGGTTCTGAAACAGGGGACATGGATGGCCGTGCTGCAGTCATGGAACCAGACTCAGTGCCGCAAGCCAATGGTTCTGAAACAGGAGACACGGATGGCCGTGCTGCAGTCATGGAATCAGACAGAGTGCCGCAAGCCAATGGTTCTGAAACAGGGGACACGGATGGCCGTGCTGCAGTCATGGAATCAGACAGAGTGCCGCAAGCCAATGGTTCTGAAACAGGGGACATGGATGGCCGTGCTGCAGTCATGGAACCAGACTCAGTGCCCCAAGCCAGTGGTTCTGAAACAGGGGACATGGATGGCCGTGCTGCAGTAATGGAACCAGACTCAGTGCCGCAAGCCAATGGGTCTGAAACAGGGGACATGGATGGCCGTGCTGCAGTCATGGAACCAGACTCAGTGCCGCAAGCCAATGGTTCTGAAACAGGGGACATGGATGGCCGTGCTGCAGTCATGGAACCAGACTCAGTGCCGCAAGCCAGTGGTTCTGAAACAGGGGACATGGATGGCCGTGCTGCAGTCATGGAACCAGACTCAGTGCCGCAAGCCAATGGTTCTGAAACAGGGGACATGGATGGCCGTGCTGCAGTCATGGAACCAGACTCAGTGCCGCAAGCCAGTGGTTCTGAAACAGGGGACACGGATGGCCGTGCTTCAATCATCGAGCAAGGTTGAGTGCCACATGCAGAAGAAAGATGGCCATGCTTCCATCATCCAGCCAGATTCAGTGCAGCAAGCCAATGCCTCGGCAACAGGAGACATTGACGCCCGTGCTTTATGATGGAACCACAAGGGAATGCCTTCAAACAGGAGATGTTTGTGGATGTTGTACCCACATTGAACCAGCATACGTTGTCACATCTATTCTATACCAGCAAGCAATGCGCAAAGGAGACTGGGCTAACGGATTGAGAGGTTCGCAGCTTTCTAGGTGCCGCAGTGGACATGCCTCCTTCAATGGCGCGAAGGGTGGACATCTTGGATTCTGCTTTGGTCTCTGTACAAAAACATTCATTCTCAAATGTACGGCAGGGCAGAAAATTGAGTGCAAAAAGTGCACTGAGTTCATACATGCCGACCACAAGTCGCTCCTTCATGCAGTTTAAGCAGGGACGGAGTCTGACCGCAAAAGGAATTGCAGCGCATTTGCACTCTGCAACAGCAGCAGCGTGTAGGGATATGTGGGCCGTGTTTTTTGGCTAGAGTTGTCGAAAGAGTACCATGCTAGTCATGCTAGCATCCGTTTACTCAATGTTTTGTGCCACTTCTGCTTTTGGCTTCACGGCTTTAGTTTGAAGGCGAAAAAGTGCCATCCCTTGGGCCATGAGTGACATAGGTTTGCCTCCACCGCCACCGCCGCCCCCTCCTGAAGAAGGTGGAGAGGCACGAGACTTGAGAAGCTTTGCATGAACACTCCCAGTTTACATCAGTTATAAACACCCAGCCAAGATCAGTGGATCAGTAAAAACTAAAGACTAAAAACTATTGTAGTTTTCTCTTCAGTTGTGGTAAGTGGTTGTAAGTGATGTGAAACCTCTCATGGTTAGGCATATGGTAGCAATCCTTTTGGCGCCCTTGCTGTCTTCTCAGTTGTTTGTGTGGTCTTCTGCTTCAGCAGAAAATTAGCACCAGACATCACTGTGACAGTCACACCTGACAGCCTCTGACAGTCAGTATATGTCAGTATACAATTTCTAAATCTGCCTTTGAACTCTTGAGGTGCAGCCTCCACCTCTTGTTCTGAGGCTGGGTCTTGTTGACAGTTGAATATTGGAGTCAACCGAGTCAACTCTACTTTTCCTCGTGAGGTTCAAGAGTCTTCAAGAGTCTTCAAGAGTCTTCAAGAGTCTTCAAGAGTCACAAATCCTGGCATGTTGACCACATTTGACCACGACGTGACGACGTACATGTGAATTGTGACCCCAAGCAGGTGCAAAGTGGTGTTGCTCGGGGACTCGGCAGCTGGCAAGCGCCCCAAGATCGTTTCAGTGACCTTCGAGACGTCGAGCTCTGGACGAAATATTAAGAAACCAGATACAACCGGATTAAATTAAGACATATATTCACCATTCAAAGATTTAGCAAAAGCATTTACAACATGGCCGGTGAATTACGAAATGGTAACGTAATTCCCTGAACTAATGGTGAATTAATTTACAAGTACGTATTCTCTAGAAGACAAATAGAAGTAACCAGATTTAGCATTCTCTACAATATCATCATGAAAGCCAAGCAAATGGCCGAGAAAAGTTGCTTTTGGCAGATTAGGGGGTGTGCAGACCGGGCGAGGAGGCAGAACATCTCAATTTTTTCATGTTCATCAAGAGAGTTACTAAGGAAGTGGAACTGAAGAGGTTTGCATTCTCTCAACCTAATTGTGTCTGCAATGGTTGGAAACCACGTGCAGCAAACTGACAAATCCAAGAGCCGGGTGATGTTGACTGGGCGCAGCATGCATATGCATTGTGGGAAGCCTAGTCCCTGTAACAGTGGAAAAATGGTTTTTAATTATAACTACCACCCCAGGGGGAACACAAGCAAATCCCGTTTTTTCAAAACTATCTTTTGCAACTTCTGAAAGTAAAAGTAAGGACCTGACAACTAAGACAGCAAAGTTTTTTCTTTTCTTCAAATCAGCACCTGTGGAAACACTAAATTCAGAACAACCTGTGGGAACACTAAATTCCAGTATGTTAGACCCAAGGTTTTTCTGATTTTAGTGTTTCCACAGGTGTTGACTTAAGAAAACCAAAAATTGCCTTAGCTGTCAGGTTCCTAGTTTTACTTTTAGAAGTTGCAAAAGATAGTTTTGAAAAAACGGGATTTGCTTGTGCTCCCCCTGGGGTGGTAGTTAAAATTAAAAACATTTTTTCCACTGTTACAGGGACTGGGCTTCCCACAGGATAGTCACTAGAGTACAGTATATGCTTCGCCAATACAGCCAATACATGATGTTATGAAAGAGTAAAATAAAATGAAAGTCTTAATATCACATTTCACATTTTTATGTACCCTATGTACGCTATACATTGTGGAATACTCTATGGCTTGTGGCCCTCTTTGAAAACTCTACAAGCCAAAGATAGAGTATTCAAGGGCCCCAGAAGCCAAAAGGACCAAAAAAGGTCACAAAAAACAATTGCAGAAGAAAAGAAGCAATAGCCCATTCACAAAATTTGCTTCTAATGCATTTCCTTTTCTTAAGCTGGACTTTTTCCTCTCCGTTTTTCATTCTTTTCTGGTTTGGCGAAGCAAAAAAAATAGCAATTTTAGCTTTCGGGACTCTTGAGTGTATGATGTGGGGTCTCTAGAGTCCTGAAAGGGGGCCAAAGAGTGTCCCGTAGAGTATCAGAAATGTAATGTAAATCAGTGATCAGTAAATCAATGTCAATATAATCAATATATAATTCATATCAATGTGTCCACGTGGTATGTGGTGAAAAGTAATTGATAAAGCGGCACCTTTTTAAACACTATGCATTGTAATCAACAGCCCTAGAAGGTCAAATTGACCAAAACCGGTCTCAAGATACAATTGCGGAAGGAAAGAAACAGTAACACATCCATAAAATACATCACATTTTCCAACTCAATTGTTGTTTTTGATTATTTCCTCTAACAGCAAGGTAAAGGAGAAGGTTCCATTCACTAAGCTGTCTGGCTCACCAGCCATTCGGTTTCAGGGTCTGGGGGCCCGGGAGGTGGCTACATTTGGGTCACTTGTCAACCACAACTGTCTCTTCAGTTGCCCCGATTGATTGTGTGGTTCTGCGCTTCATTGTGCTTGACGGCTGAGCTGGAGTTGTAATTTGGGACAGATGGCGTTTGCTTCCTTGTGTCGTTCTGCGTTGAATGATCTGGATGATATTGTGACTCAGTGTCAATTTTTGGTAGATGACGATCCACGTGCTTGGAAAGGTGATTGCCTTCTTCATCTTGAGGTCGCTTCCCAGTGGTCGACTGAATTTGAAGTGTGGCTTTTAGACCAAGGCTTACCTGTCAATTTCATGCACTTGTCTGGCCCTTGTCGTGAAGTCAAACGTGTTTGTGCTGCTACGCTTCATGTGCCGCAGTTGCCGTGTTGGAGTCTTGAAATTGGTCAGTTTTTTGCTTGTCGTGCCAGTCTGTCATTTGCATATGAAAAGCGTGTTGCGACCATCCGGTCTTGTGAGCATATGTGGATTACTGCCTTTGCAGACCCTGTAGGAGTTTTCAACTTTGCTCATTTGTGTTCCGGTGCCTTTCATGGATGGGGTCAGGCTGTTCAGTTCTGTGAAGAAACCATCGTAGGATTTCATGTGGTGTCAAGTGTAGCTGTTGACTCTGATGAGCAAATCTGCCGACTGGCTGCTCGCACTTGTGATGCTCAAATAGTGTTTTTTCCATGGGGATCCATCACCAAGTCGCTCAAACGTAACACCGTGGTTTGCGCTCAGATTGAACAACATGTGTGGATGAGTAGCATGCACAATCCTTGCAACCTTGTTTGGACTGTGTCGACCCCGTGCCAACCTTTTTCCAGCGCCAATCTTTCGCCAAGCGGGTTCAATGCCAAGGATGGCAGAGTGGTCGTTCATGTCTTGAAAGCAGCCAGAATCATCAGGCCAATGGCCTTGTTGATGGAAAATGTGTATGCGTTTCAATCCCATGAGCACTTTAGGATTTTTGAAAGTTTTGCAAAGTGGGCAGGCTATCAGTTGGTTTGGTCGCAAGTGGTCAATGCCAAGGATTTGACTGACAACACCCGTAGCCGATGGCTCGGGATTTTGCTCCGTAATGACCTTGATGACAATCATCCAGTGCTGAAGGCAGCCTTCAATTTGCACGAGGGTTTCGTGAGTCCATGGCATGCTCTTGAAAACCAGTTTGCTATTCCGAAGGTGTTAGAGGATGCTCTAATTATCAACCAATATTTGATGCCTTCGTACGCATGCTTTGAGCTTCTGCCTTGCTGTAAGCGGAATAGATGCGATGAGAACGCCACTAGCAGTCAAGTGCTTTTGTTGAGACTGGCCCCAAGAGATCAACCGCTACAAACATGCCTTGCTTCGTATTCCACTCAGCATTTTTTGCCTTCTTCCACATTGAAACATCAGGGCATTTATGCAGATTTGGTCATTGACTCTCAGGGCAGAGTTGCGTTTCAGTCGCCAGGGATGTGGACTGCTTTGCTAGGAAATAGGATCAACCTGTTCCTCCCGAAAGACCATGAGATGATGTACCAAGTCCTCGGAAATTGTACTGCTCTTCCTCATGCAGGATTGGCAACTTTGCTAGCGATAGATCTTCTCACACAACGCAATGAACCTTTGCCTATCCAATCATTGCTCCTTCAGATGTGGGACTCCAGACTTACTTCCAAGAAAGCTGTGTTTGTCAAAGCCGATGAGGGGTTCGCAATTCTCAAGCCAAGAGATTTCTTGATGACGCGAGATGTCATTAAGAGCGATTCTGTTTTTCATGAAGATGCTGATTGCTTTTGGAAAGTGGTGTGGCCTAACCAGTCCTCATCATGTTTTGGGGTTCGACATGGTACCACAGTGGGAGAGTTGTGCGAATCTTTGGGAATGCAGAAACATGTCATCCCTTTGTTTGGGCTCTGGAGCGAGGATTTGCAGAAGTGTTTTTTCCACCAGGATGTCATTGCTGACAAACGTGCTGAGGTTACGCCTGTGTTTTTGCCATGCAATGATCGGTTTGAGTGTCCGAGTACGGTAGGTGAAGAATCAATCACAGCAACATGGCCAGAATCTCCACAATCAGAATTTGGTCTCAGTCTGCGCACAGTTGTCCATGTAGTCAAGCCTGATGGTGTCGTATGTGATGTTCACTGCGCATTGTATGATTCCATTCAGGATGTTGCGGAGCAGTGTGGCATTGCGCCCGAAGCTTGTTGTGACTTCCTTTTTTTCGATGGGGAGTGTCAGCGTGAGCCTGCAATGCTGCTGGCGCAATTACAGAACATGCACATTGTCATTTCCAAGAGAACCAAACGGAAGGTAGGTGAATCTTTGGTTGTTGAAGTTGTCCTTTTAGGAGGTTCTTCGAAGTTTGTTCAGGCGACCCCCAACTGCCTGATTCGCGATGTGTTGCAGGTTGCCGTTCAGCCCAATGCTTTGATTGATCGAATCTCACCTTCAGTCAACGGGAAGCTCGTTTCTCTGGATACAAGGGTTGGTGAAATTGAAATTCCTTTGATTCGTTTGAGAGCTTTTCCTCTTCCGGGAGGGGGCAAAGGAAATGGCAAAGCACAAGGAAAAACAAATTCAAGTGACTTTTTGCAGCAGAATGATCCTTGGGCCAAGATTGTCCCATCGAATGGTGGATGCCGGTGGGATCAGCTTCAGTTGATGGAGAACCACCCATGGTTTTGCAAAGACACTGGCAAACGTCTTAACCAAATCCCCGGGGTCCAGCTGGGGCCCGACAAAGGAGGAGTGGTCTTTGTCACTAAGGCTGATCTTCATGAGCTCTCACAAGTAGCCCCATCATTAACGACCTTGTTGCTGATCCCAGGTTTTCGAGGGTTGCAGAATCTCGATGTTCCCAAGAATTTGATGATGCTGGCATCGGAGCAAATTACGGTTAGGGAACCTGCTTCGAATGTTCAGTACAAGCGACTTGTTGTTCCTTTCGTGCTGAAAGGAAATGTGGAGTACAAAGTTGAAGAAACACCAGGTGTTGTCAATGTTGATTCTGCTAGCTTTTCCGAACTGGTTGTTGAAACGCATTCAGGTTGCATGACGCACAATACTGTTGCGATGATGGAGGATCACCCTCTGGGTTGCTTCAAGAAATTGATCACAGCCAGTGGAATCGCCCTTTCTGAAATGTCCATCTATAGCTATCGAAAAATGAAATGCGCTGATGATCAGATCATACACCAATGCATGATGAAGATCCCCCATGGCTCTCTTGATGAGCTGCTCAAACATTCGGGGCAAGCTGAGCTCTTTGTGAGACAATTCATCCAACCTCAGGAGGAGACGAATCACTCGATTTTGCCTAGATATTTTGCAATCAACCCTGAAGACGTCCGTAGTGCCAAACTTCTGGGTGAATCGGTAGGGGATGGATATAGAGGGCTAGCCTTGACAGCCAAAGGTGTGGCTATTCGTGCCAGCAATGCGAAGTTGGCTGATGCTCGTGCTTTGGTTTTGCAAACAGACATGAGGTTCACCGACCTCAACAGGGCTGTGGTCAGCAAATATGTGTTCATTTGTCAGGGGTACCCTTGGGCCATCTCTCACAAAAGCCTCATCGAAGCCACGTTCACTGCTGTGAAGACGGCCCCGATTCCACTGCGCAGTTACAGAGATGGCGGCATGATTACGTGGGTCCTTGCGTTTGGAGAGCAGCCAGCATGCAATACTTTCACGGTAAAGATGGATTCCAAACTTTTTGAAATTGTCATGACCCCTCAAAGTTCGAACAAGATTCAAATCCCAAAGAAGAAGAGCGGATTCAATGGCTCCATTGCGTCGGTGCCCAAACCATGGAGACTTAAGTCACCCCATGGCAAAGGTTCCTCAGGACCAGCCGCGAATGCAACAAGTGCCACACAGATCAATGTTTCGGGTGATGACCGAAAGTATCAGCAATTGGCCGATCGAGTTTCGAAGTTGGAGCATGGCCAAGTAGAGTTGTCAAAGAAGATTGACGACAAATTTGATGTGGTCTCCGATCAGTTGAAGCAGGTCCTTGCTGCGGTTGTGCCCAAAAGTGAAGCCCATTCTTTCCGAGCTCGCCAAGACGGCCACACGGGTGAAACGCCACCCTCGAAATCCCAAAGGAATCAGTGACTCTTCATTGAAAATCGAGCCTGTTTCCAGACTTTGCCGAGTTCTTCTATGCCTGAGCAGATCCCCCGGGATCCTGCTTTTTTCGGTCGGGTCGGAAACAGGTTCAGAGCAGTTTTGTTGGTGATGCTTGCAGCGATTTGGCCCCTTTTTCGGGGTCACAGTTTTGATAAAGTTTATGTTCAATGGACGCATTTGCTGTGTTTGGCAATGACTTGGGTCGTTCCATTTTTGATGGCTGATGGTCGCATATTTGATACTCTCAGGTGCTTTCCGAAGAGCTGGCATCGTTTTATGGTGTTGTGTGTTTCTGGCTTTTTCAACGGAAACAGCTTTTTGTTTGTAGATAGGCACAGGCCCTATCTGGTGCATGTTCAAGTAGAAATTGCGGTGAATTCTTCGCCTGCTTGGCCTCCCAATTCGAGATGCCAATTCGACTCCTCTTGCGGCTTTCCTGGCGAGGGTTGGACGTTATCTTCCATCAACGTTGGAAGCCTTGAGAAACACCCAGAGGCACTTATGCACAAGACAAATTGCCTTGCGATCCAGGAAACCAGAGTGACAAATTACAATTTGGTCAAAGTTAATTTAGAGGCTTCAAACAATTCTTTGACCTTGCATCATGGCGCTTTGATGAAATATTTGCCGGGGGGCCTACCTGAATATGGGGGAGTTGCCATTGCCTCCGCCTGTGGTTCAAGCAAGCCCTATGATCCGAAAGATGATTGCTCCAGGATTTATCAGAACCTTGTGGCTTCTGGTAGATGCACTGCTGCGTGGGTGGCTGTTTCTGACCGTTTGACTTTGTTGTTGGTGTCGGTCTATGGTTTTTCTGGTGCTCAGAGTGACTCCAGCAAAATGGCTCGCACCAATCAACTTTTCAGGGACATTTTTGAATGGCTTTCCCAGCATGGTGAAATTCCGATTGCCATTGCCGCTGACTTTCAGGCTGAACCTCACATGTATCCATGCATCGCTGAGGCTATGTCGTTTGGAGCTTTTCATGATGTGTTGACACAGTTCAATGAAGATGGGATGTGTCGGCCCATTACATATTCAAGGGATAGTGCTTGGGTTGGTGGTCCTGCCACCTCCATTGACGGAATTTTGCTCAATAACTGTGCGCTTCAATATTTGCAAGATGTCAAGGTCCATGTTTCCAAAGGCCTTCAACACGCATTCGTGGACGCCACATTTCAGTGGCCTTCCAATCGATCTGATGACCGTAGCAGTAATTTGCAATGGGTTCCTCATGCGTCTTTCGATCTCACTCAGTTGAAATCTGAAAGTGAACGAACAAAGATTGCGCAAGATTTGTGGGAGAAAGAATTTCGTGAGCTCACCAATGATGCTTTTTCAGCTGAATCTCTGATGACCGTTGCCAATGATTTTGCAATTAAAATTTTGACAATGTCGGGTGCTAGATGGAAGCATGGGTCACAAAAACGTGGAACCTTCCCCGATTTGAAACCTTTCAATCGTTTTGCATGTTGTCAAAATACAAAAGACCAAAACACCAAGACTTTGATGGCGATCTCCAAGGCTATTTGCCGCCTTGATGATATATCTTTCAAAATTTCCAGCCCGGTGATGAAACAGCACGCGGAAAGCATTGTTGTTGCTGCTTGGAAACGTGTCAGAACATTGGTAAAATCTTTGAAGGGCCCTTTTTTGCCCATTTGGCCTTCACAGGAAACAGTTACCGAAGTGTGGGATTTTCTGGTTTCTGCTCGTGATAAACTTGTTCAAAAAATTCGTTTGGAACGAATCCAGAAATGGAGACAAAGAATGAAGGTTTCTGCTCTTTCCAACTGCTCTGACATTTTTACATATTTGCGGCGCAAGAATTCCGAATTTGGGTATATGACAGTCACTGACTCACATGGTATGCCTTTTTACCACTGCCAGCCAGTGGAATGAAGTTTTTGAGGCGAACAAGGAGCATATTCCTTCTGAACCTGTACTTGAGGTGATTCATGATGCCTTGAAAAAGAGAGCTTTCCCAATTTCCTTGCCTTTGCTCACTGATGAATGTCTCAAAAGCGCTGTTGACAAAAGAAAGCAAACTGCCTCACCTGGGGTTGATGGTTGGAGAACGGCAGAGCTTCAAGCTCTTCCTGCGATCGCTTTTGCACCGTGGGCCCGCTTGTGGAACAAAATTGAAGATGGGTCTTTTCGTTTGCCAACCATTTTTCAATGCGCGCGTTTGGTCATGTTGCCAAAACCGGATGCTAAAAGTTTAATGCCCATTGACAAAAGACTGATCACTTTGATGTGTGTCCCGTACATCATGTGGAGCAAAGCACGGTTCGATCATTTGCAAGAATGGCAGCAGAAAGTCTTTCCGCCAACTTTATGCGGTGGAATTCAGGGAAGACAAGCTGCTGACATTGCTCATATCATTGCTGCCAGATGTGAGCATGCCATCGCTTTCCAGAAGCCAATTTGTGGTATCAAACTTGACCGCTCAAAATGTTTTGATCGCATCATTCCAAGAATTGTAGCTGATTTTGCAAATATCCTCGGAATGGATCCCAAGTTTTTGAAGGTATGGCTGCAGGTCTATGAAGATTTTCGTAGATTTTTGTGCATGGGGCATGCTATATCGAAATCCAGCTTGTCCAATTTGAACGGTGTGGCTCAAGGTGATGCAGCCTCTGTGGTAGCCATTAACATTTTGATGACAGGGTGGACAGCAATTGTTGAATCTATTCCTGGGATTGAGCATTTCGCTTTTATCGACGATTGTTATCTGCTTGCGCTGGAATCCAATGTTGAGAATCTTGCTGCTGCCTTGACTGGCACCAAGCTTTTCGATAAACTGGTTGGCCAAAAATTGAATATTGACAAATCCAGCGGGTTCGCGACTTCGAGAACTGCAAAAAAGAAGCTGGCAAATGCAATTCCTGCCCTTCCTATCCATGATACGTTTGCAGTATTGGGTACTTTTGTCAAGACGAATGCCAAGCGTATTACCATTGATCCCAAGAACACCGCTCAAGGCGTGCGTGCTATTCTGCATGATATTGAGCACTTGCCCATTTCTCTTCGCAAAAAAGCTTTTTTGATTTCCATGAAAGCTGTGTCAAAGTTTCTATATCATCCAGAGGTGATTCCTTGGCCGAAAGCGACCATCGACAGTATGGTCAACTCTGTAGCCAAAGCTCTTTGGGGCAACAGACCAGGGTGGCGTAATCAAGAGTTGCTTTTTGCTTTGTGCACTAATCCCATTGCTTGTCATCCCCACATGTCCATTGCCACCAGAGTCATTTGCAACATTGTAGCTCGATGCAAGCGGGATGAGGGTTTTTTTTGCTTGTGGTCGGAGTTGTGTGGTCGGAATAAGGCTATAGCCCGTGGACTGGTTGATGCCTTCCTCAAAGCTTGCGAAACTCTTGCAATTGAATTTGTGCGTCCACACACCTTTCGGTGCTTGGGACGTGAAATATCTTTCTTTGAGTTGTCAATTGCTGGTTTAAGAAGAGTGTGCCACTTTGCTGCTGTCCAATGTTTGTATCGACAAGCTATTTCTTCTGCAAGAAAAGACTTGGACAGGACTGGTTCCGGTGTGGTTGACCATGATGTAGTCACCTTCCTGGGCCCCCGCGAGCCATGGCGTCCCGCGTCGTTCGATGATTCAATTGCTCCTGGTATTTTAACTGGCGCTTGCCCTACTGCAAACAGACTTTATAAGAGCAATCTGGTTGATTCTGCGAAGTGCAGATTTTGTGATTTTCATCATGAAGACATCCAGCATTTGACTCGGTGTGAAGGGGTCAGAAAGATGCTGGGAAATCCAGGGTCTGTTTTTCCTGAACAACCCCATTTTCTGACTCATGGTATTTTTGAGGTTCCTCAATATATTCTGGATTCTATCTATGCTGCGGAAACCATGCCTTCTTTACCTGGTGGCTTGTGTCATTCTGATCATTTCTCACTCGTTGGTTGTGGTTTGGTCTTCAACAAAAAACACGTGTTTACTCGAACTTTGGGAGCTGCTGTTGTTAACCTTCAGGGTGAGGTGGTGTGGCGTTTTGCCACGTTGGAACCTTGGAGCTGTGCGGTCAAAGCGGAACTATGGATTCTCTTGAGTATGGTGCGAAAATTTTCAAAGAAGATCAACTTTTTTACGCGATGCGCTGCCTTGATTCAAACGTGGGAACGGCTGAAGGGCTTGACTGTCCTTCCTCTCAACACTGCCTACCTTGATCTCTGGAGTGAGATTTTCCACCTCATCGGACAGGGTCGGTCTTGTAGATTAAATGTTTTTTCAATCAATGAGGTTGAAGATGCCAACAAAAAGATTTTTTCTGGGCTGTGGAAATTGGCGAAAGATGAGGCTACTCAGGTAGCCAAGACTGCTATGCCGGTGCCGCCGGCACTGGTGAAATCTTGGATGCAACACACTGCTATTCAACAATCGTGGCTGTGTCGGCTGTCAAAACTCTTGCAGTATGTAAATCAAGATGATAACCGTCAACATGGACTGGCAAATGCTGACCATGTGGTTGACAATGTGGACGCGAGAGATGAAATCGACTATATCAATCGTTTTCCAAAATGGGATTGGCATCATGCTGAAATTCTTTATGATTGGAATATGGAGAACGCCCCGTGCCGTCCCAGAGATTGGGGCTACTCTGATGCGATGTGGATTGAAACTCTGATTTTTTTCCAAACTTTGAAATGGAGGCGTGCTGAAGATACCTTTGTCTCAGTATATGAACTGGGTATTTATTTCTGGTTGAGAGTGAAATCTCCTCCTCCTGAGGTGATCAAAGGGTTCAGCGGTCGCTTCATCAATGTGGTCAATTGGATCAGACATTTCATGCGTGTCGTCAAGAAACAGAAGATTCAGCTTTTTCCCAATTCTGCCACTTTTTTGGCCAGAAAATGTAGTTGGTCCGGTGTACAGTTCCCTTACGGAACAAGTAGAGGGGCTCGGCCATGGGTGTCACATGAGACCCTTATGGTTTTCGCACGTTTTGCCCATAGCCTGCCGGAGTGTGGCCGTTCCGCTGATGCGTGGAACCGGCCGTATGCTGATTTACCATAGATTCTTTCTCCAGATCACACGACTGGAAGAGGCAAGAGCGATTCCTGCAACTTGGCAATAAAAAAAGAAGGTTCCATTCACTTTAGCTAGACTTTTTCCTTTCCGGTTTAGCGAAGCAAACAAATAGCAATTTTGGCTTTCGGGACTCTTGAGTGTATGATGTGGGGTCTCTAGAGTCCTGAAAGGGGGCCAAAGAGTGTCCCGTAGAGTATCAGTAATGTAATGTAACAATTAAAATGCATATTTATATCATATCAATGTTGATACATTGCCACAATTTTAAACACTAGACATCGTAGTCGATGGCCCTAGAACGCAATGGTTTCTCAACGGGGTTGTGCATTGTCACATTGGCATTGGCAAGCTGTGCAAATGCTTTGGATACCGGATGCAATTTTCGTCCTGCGCAGAAGGTCATTTTTGATGTATTGAAAGAGAACGTAAGGCTAGACATCTACACGCTGTCAATGTTGTCTCTGAGTTGTGGAAGCTGCTGCCGCTTCAGCATTTGTTTTTTGTGACGAAATATTGCGTTCAAAGAAGTGATATGTGATATTCCCGCTTACTCTGCCTCTATGCTCGTGCTTTTTCTCCTGCTTTTTCCCGTGCTTTTTTCTTGTGCTTTTTCTCGTGCTTTTTCTCGTGCTTTTTCTCGTGCTTTTTCTCGTGCTTTATCTCGTGCTTTTTCTCGTGCTGTTTCTCGTGCTTTTTCTCTTGCTTTTTCTCATGCTTTTTTCTCGTGATTCTCGTGCTTTTTCTCGTGCTTTTTCTCGTGCTTTGTCTCGTGCTTTTTCTCGTGCTTTTTCTCGTGCTTTTTCTCGTGCTTTATCTCGTGCTTTTTCTCTTGCTTTTTCTCATGCTTTTTCTCTTGTAGCCGTGCTTTTTCTCGTGCTTTTTCTCGTGCTTTGTCTCGTGTTTTTTCTCATGCTTTTTCTCATGCTTTTTCTCTTGTAGCCGTGCTTTTTCTCGTGCTTTTTCTCGTGCTTTGGCCCGTGGTCACAGTTACAAGAAAAAACAATGGAAAAAACAAAAAAAAAGCAAAAAAACATCAGTTTTACTTGCGTTTAGTATTCGGGACCCTGGTCCCCCGGAGGGCCGCCCATGGTGGATCCTTTCGCCTTCTTCGAGGACAGTGGGACAGCAGGTTTGACACGGAATGTAGTCTGAAAGTTTGAAACAGAAGATCTCCCTAGATACCTTACAGAGATGCAGCTGAAATCCTTTCAAGAGGTCTTTGCATGATCTTGTACAGGTCCTTGCGAAAAGAGCTGACGGAGATCCTTGTGAGGAAGATCTTGTAGAGCTCCTCGTCAAGAGATTCTTGCGCGAAGATGTTCTAGGGATCTTTGTACGAAGATCCTTGTAGAGATATCTTGCAGAAATCCATTCAAGGGGTCCTTGCGTGATCTTCATTATGGAGATCCTTGTGGGAAGATCTTGTAGAGATCCTTGTGCGAAGATCCTTGCAAAGACCCGGCTGAAATCTTCTCCAGAGGACCTTGCATGATCTTGTACAAGTCCTTGTAAGAAGATCCTTTAGAGGTCCTGATGAAATCTTCCTATAAAGGATGTCCTTGCATGATCTTGTACAGGTCCTAGTGCGAAGATCTTGCAGAGATCCTCATGATTTCCTCTCAAGAGGTCCTTGTGCGCTCTTGAACCAGTCCTTGCAAGATCTTCCAGAGATACTCATGAGATTATCTTGCGCACGTCCTTGTAAGAAGATCTTCTAGAGATCCTAATGAAACCCTCTTAGGACATCCTTGTATGATTTTGTACAGGTCCTTGTGAGAAGCTCTTGTGGAACCCAAGCGAAGTCTTGGTCAGTAGACATAATGTTGGTCCTTGCCCCATTATTATCTTTTTTAGTCAAGTCATCCCCCTCAATATTGTCGCCCTCAACATCATCATCTTTCTCCTTCTCAACATCATCATCCTCCACCTTAAAATCCTCCACTTCATCTTCCGCATTATCATCCTCACCATTATTCTCCTCAACATCATCATCCTCCACCTCATCTTCCTCAGCATCATCATCCTCAACATAATTGTCTGCGACATTCTCCTCCTCATCATCTTCATCATCATCATCATCCTCATCATCCACAACATTAACAACAACGTTGTCATACATTATCCTCCCACTCCACCACACTGTTTGGGGTCTCTTGCCGAAATAGTTTTTACCCCATGGCCCAATTTTTTTGGCTCAAATAGTATGTCTGGCAAGAAACCGGATTGTATCTCAGGTAAGATGTTAGATAGAATGTCCGATAAGATGTCGCTTTTGATGCCCGACCATATTATGTCAGGTAGAGTGTCAGTTGGTAGGGCTCACTTGAAGAAAGTCGTTGACAACTAAAAATCTGCATTAGGAATCTCCAGTGGGGTTTTCAACATACAAAGTGTGCGTTTTGAATCTTGGATGCCATTCTATTTTCCAACTTTTTGGTGGAACAAGTCAATGCAAAATGCCACATCATGCTTCCAAAATGATTATGTCACTTCAGGCAGCGCGCTAAAAAGGGCAGCTCCAAAACAGATGGCTTTTTGAAGCCGGCACTTTTGGAAAACAAACCTCCATTTTTTCACTTTTTATCGTGGTTTTTCTGGTGTTTTTTTTGTGCTCACTGTTACAGGAACTAGGCTTCCCACAACATATGCATATGATGGCAGCAGTTCCAATATGATTTAAATGATTTCGCAAGATGAACCGCACAGCCACCGGTCCAAAAGCTGCTGTATGACTAAGCTCAGAGTTCCGTATGCAGATGTCGCCAGTCCCAACGACGATGTGACATTATCTTTTAGTCTGGCATGTTGATGCGAGATCGCCGCGGCGAAGCATAGAAAAACATCAATACAAGAGTTCCATATGCCCCAGTGACATGTTATAAATCATTATATATAGATAATATATAAATATAATAGACATGTTGAGTGACTTACCGGTTTACATGCCTCCTAGAAACTGACTGTAGCACCTTAATGCGCCATATCTCTCCCTTCCGAGCGAGGAACTACAAACATTACAATGCCATTTTTGTGGTTTTTTATCCACAGAGAGGAAGTGCTGTTGCTAAGAACCAAGAGTTTATAGTCGAGACATCTTTCTGTACTTCTCCCATACAAGTGCCGCATTGAAACGCAGAAAATGAGGACACACACGCAAGTCATCTTCACACACTTCCACCCATGGACAACCTTGGACAAAAGAAGTTTACTCCCATTGTTTGCCCCCACTCCATCCTACTCTTTCAATCCACTGCTCAAATCACTCCCTCGAAACCTCCCAGCAAACCTCCCTCCCAATGATTGATTCAATGCTTAATCACTTTCCTGATGAATCTTGTTTGCAAGTCTTCCCAGCAGTGAACACATACACCACAGCTCTCCATTCGAAACGGGACCCTACAAACAACATGATGCCATTTTGAGGCGGCAAAAGTGCATTGGCTTTCGTTCCAACCTTCTCAGGTTCAGAGATTTAACATTCTTTACACTTACGATATTCATCGATATTCATCGATATTCAACCATTTTGAACTTTTTGGGGCATGAAGACCTGTCAGCATCCCTTCAGTATCCCTTCAACGAAAACGATATTTTGCAGCCTTGTCTCCAAGGCAAGACTTCACTGGCCAAAGTGTTCCAGGCAAGGCTTCCAGAGGGCGAACGCATGTAGCAACGTTGAAAAGATCCACTCAGGGAATGGGATTCCAATCGGATTCAATGTATTTTGGCAGTGTTGCCAGGATGTAAAATGATGTAAAAGGCAATTTAGAACAATTTCAGATCCAAATCGGCTCAAAATCTCCCGTCTGCCCAGGGAGGTGCGCAAAGCTTTCCCAAGAACTACAACATGACAATAGGCGTTGACTTCCTTGTGAAGCGTGTCTCTTGGCTCTGGATGCTGAACTCAGTTGTTCAAGATCAATTGAAACATGATTGTGAAACCATGTGAAACGATTTGTTGCGAATGGCTGGCGAAGTCTTGTGCTGTACTGGTTGGACCATTGTGTGTTTGCAGAATTTGTAGCTTCCTCCATTTGGACATTGCTTGATCCATCTTGATCCCGTCCCATGTTTGAACAAAATTGAAGTCCTGTTTCATAATATTTCAACAAGGTCAACATTCCTGAGACAAATGTTGCCGTGGAGCTGTGAGCCTCAAAGCTGTGGTGCTAGCGCCGTGTCATGGGTGAAGGAAAATACAAGCTCCATGTCCAACTATACTATCAATATACTATAATATATATGTATATATATTATACCTCTTTCTTCATGTATAGTATGTATAGTATCTGTCTACTCTCTATACATACATACATACATACATACATACATACATACATACATACATAC
Organism: Cladocopium goreaui; assembly: GCA_947184155.2. Taxonomy (NCBI): domain Eukaryota; class Dinophyceae; order Suessiales; family Symbiodiniaceae; genus Cladocopium; species Cladocopium goreaui. The sequence goes on along the minus strand of CAMXCT020000557.1, from coordinate 86,612 downwards.
ATACATACATACATACATACACATATACATATACATATACATATACATATACATACACATACACATACACATACATTTACATATACATACACATGTACATACATATACATACATATACATACATATACATACATATACATACATATACATACATATACATACATATACATACATATACATACATACACATACATACACATACATACGCATACATACACATACATACACATACATACACATACATACACATACATACACATACATACACATACATACACATACATACATATACATACATACATACAAACATACATACAAACATACATACATACAAACATACATACAAACATACATACAAACATACATACAAACATACATATATACATACATACATACATACATACACACATACATACACACAGACATACATACATACATACGTACGTACGTACGTACATACATACATACATACATACCGCAACATACATACATACATTCATACATTCATACATTCATACATACATACATTCATACATTCATACATTCATACATACATTCTACATTCATACATTCATACATTCATACATTCTATAATGTATTACATATATATATATACAGAGATCTATGTTAGGTCATGAGATCTACAGTATGTTATGGCATAGGTGTCGTTCCAGGTACATCGTGGATTGTGGTGGTTTTTCTGTGTGCCAGGACGCTGAAATTTCTATTTGTGTTGAGTGCAACAGAGAGTGCCGGAAGTGTAAAAACATGTAAAAACCATCCTGACTATCCTGAGTCGGAAGAGTCAAGAACAGTTTGCCTTCCTTGCCTGTCGCTTGGTTCACTCCTCTCCATCCGAAGGATTCGTTGAGGCCACAATGGGAGACGGCCAATGCCATGATGCTCGCACCTCGCCTTGATTTTCATGCTGCTGTATGCTGCGGAGCCTGCGGAGCAATGAAGTTGTAGCTGCTATGCTGCTGTAGCTGCTATGCTGCTGTAGCTGAGAAGACAGGTTCGGTTTGTTGCAGTTGTTGTAGTTGTTGCAGGTGTACGATGTCGCCAATCCTGAAAGCTTGAGCCACTTGGAGGATTGGCAAGCCTCTCAGCGGGTCTTTCCGTTTGCTTACGATGAGACCGATGATCCGATGAAAGTTGAAGTACGATTTTCAACATTTTCACGCCGAGCAAGGTACGCTCAGTTGAAGTACGCGCGAGGAGAGTCTGCCATTTCAGGAGATGATGCCTCAGCTTGGTAAAAAGACACAGACGCATCTTATACATGTGTGAACACTCTTTTTTTCTAGAGAGGGGCTTGTTGCCAGCGCTGGAAAGTAGGCTTTCCTCATGTTCTTGTATCCTTTGGGGAAATGGTCATAATTCCAATAGGATTGTGTTTAGCAAATTCCAAGAAGAAATTCCACCCTAGAAGAGAAAACAGGATACATCTCCACTTTGAAGCATTATATAGGTGCAACAGAATATGTATATAACATAAAATGCAGAATTACAATGGATAAGTTCAGGTCATGAACTTCTCATAAACAATGACAATAGTTATCCTTCTTTTGGGCGGCAAGCATCATGAAAAATGAACATATATTGTCTTGAAGCCTAGGCATACACTACTGTAATGTTTCCATATGATTGTGGAACACAACTTTAATTCATCTACAAGGCCTATTTCAGTTACAAAATTAAGGAAACTCCCTGGTGTTTTCGAACAGGTGTGGAAGTACATGATAATGTTGACTGAGTTTGAGCTGCGCAGCGCAGCAGTTGACCAAAGAAAATGCAACACATTGAGCTAAAGGCAAAATTGCAAACAATATCAGGCAAGGCAGTGTTTTCACTTACTTTTATTGCCCAAAGAAAAATATTTGTATATAGTCTATTAAGTTGTATGCCTGTGCTACATTCCCAGCAAACAATGCTTTGAAGAAATGAGGTTCTTCAAAGAAGTGCAGTTTTCCTTACGAGGCATCCACTTCAACCAAAAAAGTTGTTGTCATTTAAAAGCGGGTGGTTGCTTTTGAGCTAGCCAATTGTTTTGTTCAGGAAGAAATCTTTTCATGAAGGTTGGGTTCTTTTAAAAAATACGTTTTACCCATGATGTGCATTGTGTCCTAAAGTGCAGTATTCCTGTTCTTTATCATGGTAACATTCCTTCAGGCAGATTCCGTTTTCTTCAAAGATTATTTTCTTAACTTGAAGTTGCAATCGCATCTAAACAGTTTGCTTTAAACAATAGAAACAATATTGTGTCAAAATATGCAGTGTGTCCTTTGAACATGTAACATTCCTTTCAAAGAAGCTCAGCTGGCCTTTATGTTTGAAAGTAGCACCATTTCTTTTAAAATATGCAACGCTCCTTTCAAAGAAACCCAGATGCCATCTGTTTGGAAGGCGCACCATTTGTTTGAAGGAAAGGTTTTACTCACCAAAAAGAAAATTGAATCAGCTGCCTCTTTTGAAAGTTACACCATGATTTGAAAATATGTAACAATCCTTTCAATCACACCATTTCTTTGTAAATATGTAACACTCCTTTCAAAGAACTCCAGCTGCGATCTACTGGGACTGGAACACCATTTATTTGAAGAAACGGTTTCCTTCACCAAAAACATAATTTTACATCCCCAAAGGCTTCACACCTGAAAAGGAAAATTGCACATCCCCAAGAAATCCTGTGCATGTTTAGCATGCAATATATTTTTTTTAAACGTACTAACTTAGCTGACAAGAATGCCTTGGGGGCAAGATGAATCAGATCTGGTTTGGATTAATCTGGATTAATCCAAAGGAATCAAACACCCAAAGAAACCAAAAAAACAAAAGAAACAAAAAAACCAAAGAACCCACCCAAAAAAAACAATGTTTTCCAGACTAGTCTGAACATGCCTAGATCAAGTACTAGTAGTTCCCAAAACATTGTTTTTGCTTTACTTGTTTTGTTTTGGTTCTTTTTTTGTTTTATTTTGGGTGGTTAACCACTCTAAGCTCTATTTCCACTAGAAAAGGCATGTGTATTATTGTTTTAGACCATGTATGACCATGTAATGTATTTGGGAAAAAAATGCCTTTTGCGCGCCCACAACAAGCCTTTCTGTATTTCTAATAGCAAACACGATGCCGATCTCTTTCTCAAGCATTCTTGTTATTCAGGTCGTGATTGCGACCAAGACAGACTTGATGGATCAGCCTGGCTGCATACCAGTCGAGCAGGCGATGGCTTTGCTAGAAAGTGTGCTTGCAACACAGACGATTTCAAGTATGGAAAGTGCAAAAACGTGTTTCTGTGGATTTCGGGCCTTCTGAAAAAGCAGATGCACAAGGTTTCGACAGACATGACAAGTATGGCAAACAGACCAAAACAGATGCCACGGCATGCTTCAGGGGCATCAATTTTGCGCCGAAAGGGGTCTCGAGTTTGCGCCTTAACAGAGAGCAAGCATAGTAAAGCAAGATTTGCAGCAAAATGGACCTAGAAAACATTTTTTTCCTCAAACACTGTGTCCACACTAAGGGGTTCTTACAGTAAGAGTCAAGGCTGGTGATTGATCAGGGTGCTCCATTTTTTTCCCCGTTTTTCCTGTAAATTCTTGCATAAGATTGCTCTTGTGCGATGTCCATGTGCATTTCGACTGCGCAGGCTCGCACAAACTCTGCGCCGCGAGTTTTGCTTGATCTTGGTTTGTCGCATTTATGTGAAGACATCCATGCCGGGGCAAGAAATCACACCCACCAAAATTTGACACACCGATGCCGTCATTGGTGGTGGGAGTTGTGCGTATGAGCTTGGCCCTTTGGGTACCCACGAAGGAAGAGATGGGCACGAACGGTATTGGGTAGCAGTGGCCTTGCCCGCGATCACAGCCATAGTGTGCTGCGTTTGCTGTGCGCTGCGCCGACCCAATCAGAGCAAGAACGAGGTGACCCTGTCTGGTGGCTTCAAGGTTTATGTCAGCTATGGATCCAACACAAAGCGAAATTGAAAACTTGAAGACGATGGCTGAAGTTTTCGAATGGGCTGGACTTGCTAGAACGCAAATGGATGATGAACTATGGTGCCCGGGTCATTGGCAAAACTGACTGGCGTCAGAGGGGTAACGCTCACGAGAGCCATTGGCATATTCGAGAAGGTTGATTATGAAAAGGTGCTGGCACAATGGAAGGTGCTTGAAGCACGAGGAGCGGCTACCATGCAGCCAGAATGGTAGCAGGGAATGGTCAGACGATAGAAGCCCTGAAGCATGCGCTAGCAGCTGCAAAGTCTCAATCGGCGCAACGCCACCGAAATGTCAAACTCTCGGGCATCACCAGCCAAGTGGACGACAGAGAAGTTGTTGTCACTGCAGAACAGTACCTGGAGTATGAAAGGGTCTTTGGAAAAGGTGAAAGGCACCCAAAGGACATGGAACCCACTGGTGATCAGCTCAGTGCGATTGTCCACCTGCTTGACGCAGGACTGCCTCCTTACACTGACTTTTCTGTGTGTGTGTGGGGGCCATATGGCCATCGCATTGAAGGCAAGCTGAAGTTGCAAGGGGTGACAATCGGCAGACATGGCCTCATTCGTACAGTTGAGCTTCAGGGACCACCCAAAAGCACAAACTGGTTGTCGTTATTCAATGTCCTACTGACTGCTCTTGTTATGACCAGAGCCATTTACTTGGGCTTATGACGCAAAATGCTTCGTTGTACTGGAAACCAGAAAAAAATAAAAGACAACAAACAAGCAAAAACAAAAAAACAAAAAAAACAAACAAACAACAAAACAATAAACAAAACACAAAACAAAAAAAAACAGTAAACAGCGCACGGTTTGAAACTCAGAGAGACTTTGTGCTTCTCCCTAATCGCCGCATCTTGTTGATACCACTTGCTCTCAAAGTCCACAGTCTGCTGCGTTGCCTGCTGCCAAGCTGCGACCAAAACTCCTGAAATCCAACAAGGGCTGCCTAGTTAAGGCTTCAAACAGTGCGCCTATTACCCTTGATGGGGAAAGCAATCAGTCTAGGGGGTGCCCCGGCGGCTCGTGGTACCCCCTTTTTTTGGTGGCACCTTTTTTTTAATGTTTTTTTGGTCGCGGCTTGGCAGCAGGCAACGCAGCAGACTGTGGACTTTGAGAGCAACTGGTATCAACAAGCTGCGGCGATTAGGGAGAAGCACAAAGTCTCTCTGAGTTTCAAACCGTGCGCTGTTTACTGTTTTTTTTGTTTTGTGTTTTGTTTATTGTTTTGTTTTTGTTTTTTTACCTAATATTAAGTATTTTCCATTTTCCAATGAATGAAGGTCTCTCGACGTCAGAAACTTGGGCATTCTCTCCAAGTAAAGTGAATGCATCGAGAGGCGCCATGATCGATACAGTCAGAAGGTGTGGGCCATCCCTTTATCAGGCCGATGTCAGATGCAGGCTGGAACTCTTAGAGCGTGTGACAGCGAGAGTGTGTTGCCGAACACGAGCTGGCCCTGAAGAATGGCGCCGCCACACCATACGACCCAAAGAGGCCCCGGAATTGCATGGCAAAGGCAAGCGAAAGGGCAAGGGTAGGGCGCCTTACAGGGGCCGTCCCCAGAGAAGGGTGCAAGCAGTCTGAAATTTGGAGGGTTGCCGTCAACTCGAGTGAGAGAGAGAATCAAATAGTGTGCGCAAACATATTGGTACAGACTTTCATCAGCCACCCTACAAACATGTGAGGGTAGGGGAGACCAAGAGAGACCCACGCTTCGATTTTGTATTTGCTCAGCGGGCCAAAAAGGCTTCATTACTAATTACGGATTCGAAAAGTTTTGCAAAGATCGTGGAGTGACTTGCGACTGCGTTGACATAGAGTATGTCGAGACACAACTTGTTGGATCAGGATTCCTGGAACCGGTTAGAGCAGAAATTGGATGACTATGATGGCTATCTCATGTCACCGCCTTGCTCGACGTTCACCGCTGCTAGGTGTCAGCATGATGGTGGCCCAAAGCCACTCAGAGGCATCACAGGCTCGGACAGGTATGGCTGTAAAGATCTGGGTCCAGAACAGAAGACCCAGGTTCGGAAAGGAACGATTCTGGCTTGAGAGGAAGAGCAGTAGCATGGAGGGCCACAATCAAGAAGAGGCCGTGGCTGTTGGAGCCTCACTGGAGAGAAGGGCAAGACATCCATGTTCATGTTGCGCAAACCACACACCACAACTCTGTACAGTTCCATGTTCAGGTGAGAAGATTTGGGCACCGCATCCACCGCTGGAGAGAGCCCGTGGGGCCTTATCTCGCTAGGACGGGCAAGCTGGTTGATGCGGTGAAGTCTATGCCCAGACTGGAAAGCAATCCTCATGAGGATCACACTGAAGGCAGAATAGATCCGGAAGCATTTGAGACAGAAGCAGACACAAGAGAAGGTGACACAGGAAGCAAGCAGCTTGCGAAACAGTGGTGCACAGACAAGTCCCTGCATGTTGGGAAGCAGGTCTGCAATTTGATCGAGTGATAGCTCAAAGACTATGGTGAGTTTCAGGCGGGCATGTAAACTTGGGCAAACCGAAGAATGAAGTCAACCTGAGATCAGAGAAGGTTGACCAGCTCAGAGCGGAAGTGTTTGAAGTTATTTCTAGAAACAGATCTGCAGACTTCAGCTCCTCATGTGATCTGAACCAGAGCCAGATCAATCAAGGGGCACCTTCTGGGCCAAGACCGTGCGAGATCCAGAAGCCAAAAAAGCAATTCTTCACCATTCCCTTTTCCGATGAAGATCAGCGCATCCAGGCACGTCGGAGGGACAACAGGTCTGGGAATCCCTTACAGGCCTTGTGGCGCTGAGAGTCTGGCCGAAGCATTGGCAAGGTTGCAGAGCTAAGCTTCAGATCAGAGGTGACGATATAGGAGCGCTGACTCTAATGACCATGCTGAGCTGAGGGGGAAGTCACGAGCTATGAGTTTGAGAGCCAGTGAATAAATATGCTCTGGACCACAGTCCAGGCCTCACAGACGTGATTTGCGACGCCCTCAGCAGAAGATTTGATCCAAACAAGAAGTTTGTCTTGCCGGCACTTCTCACGGCAATCAAAGCCATTGTGCCGCCACGAAGAGATGAGTTGTGGTGGAAGACATTGCAGCGCTCCAAGTCGCTCAAAAGATCGCCCGCGGTGTCATGGGAAGATCAAGATGTGGGCCCTCTTCACCTGGCAAAGCTCAGAAGAAAAGACACATGACTTCGCTAATGAGTTAAAGATGATAGCGTTTGTGCCACCACTCAGTCGGTTGACCTGTCAGTGTTTTGAACAACTCATCTGGTGAATTGCTCTCTTGAAGGTATCGGTTCAACTTGAATTTCTTTGAGTGATTTTGAGAGTTGTGTCAGCTGTCTGCACTCGCTTTCACTTGCGTGAGTATATACACCTACTTGTTTATATAGTACTTGGTACCCAGTTTGCTGTGCACATAAATAATGTCTTGTATGGGAATAGCGATGCCCAAGTCGGTGGAGACAACCAATACTTTTGCATATTTACACGTGCGTTGAGAATGCTGTCACCTATCTAAGCGCTGTGAATCACTGGGACCAAGGAACGGGTGATGACGTACACACATTGAGGAATGTGTAGCAGGGGATATTGCATACGTGCATCACCTGCTCGATATAATGCTTGGGACATGTCGCGTTTTGATACTTAGTCGGCTGCGAGTTCACTGAGTTAGCTAAACTTATGCAGGCATGAAATGGTCCTGCGTGACAGCAGTTTGGGTTCATGCTGCCTCAAAAGAGACCCAGAAGAGCCCCAGGCTTTCTCTCAAGACTCGCAGAAGGTGACCTGACAGCTTTGAGGTTTGGGCAAAACAATGGGTCCAACGCTGGTCAACAAACGCTCTGAGGGTTCGCTGAGAGAACCTGCTGAGCCGGCAGGGGGTGACAAGAGAGAAGGCCTTGATGTAGGAGGTCTGAGGCAGGGAAGATTAGACATGCCAATAGTCAGAAAGCATAGGACTGTAGCCATTCCGGATCTGCACGCCATGGGATCTGAAGAGGGATGCTGTCATGTATTGATCTACCTGGCAGAGGTCCCCTTGCAAGGTCTTGCAAACCGAGTCAGACCATTAGCACAGTCAGGACAGAAGCAAGAGTTGCAAGCAACTGGAGTCTGGCAAGCCAACCAGTTGGACCAGAGAGCCGATGCTCAGGATGCACTGGAAGTCGAGAAGAGAAGACGAAAGGACTTGTCATTTGCGAGAGACACAGTTCTCGAGCCAGAACGCAAATGCGAAAATCTGTCAAACATTGTGGAAGGCAGCCCTTGCAGTGGATCGAGATCAACAGATGGAGATCTGGCATGTTCAGAGCATTAAATCTTTTGTAATGCACAAGTCATTCATTACCCTCTTTGAAACGGCACCACGCACATGAAAAACAATTTGTGGGTGGCACTTCAGTGGTAAAGAACATGTCACCACTGACAGAAGTCGTGAGCCATCTGATAACTGCCGCTACTGCCCTACATGTTTTGACCTACCCTCAGATAGCTCTTCGTCAGCTCAAGTCTTTAAGTGCAGTCAAATTTGGGACAGTGTTGAAAACACTGTAAATTAAATGAAGAGCTCAAATGACACCAGGTATACCCGGGTGATATGAAGCGATGGTGATTCAGCAGCTTTGATCTAAAAGAGTTGGAGGGTGGGCGGGCAGTCATGTGTTGTGGAATGTTCCTGAGAATTCTCGCATAAAACGGCTCTTGTGACATGTTCATGTGCGACTGTGCAGGCTCGCGCAAAACGTAGGCCTAGGGTCTTGCACGCGGCATTTTGTTTGTAAATTTTCGTATGACATGGCTCTGATTTTGCACAGGTCCTTATGAGAAGATCTTGCAAAGATCCTGCTGAACCCCCCTAGCATGATCTTGTACCGGCCCTTGTGAGAGGATCTTGTGGAGATCATATTCACATCCTCCTAAAAGGTCCTTGCATTAAGATCTTGAAGATGCTCTGCATTAGAGGTGCTTGTATGGAAGTTCTTCTGGGATGCTCCTAGGAAGTTCCTGTATGAAGGTCTGGTAAAATCCTCAATAAAGAAGGACATTCTTTGATGATCTTGTGAGATTCTCTTCGATGTCCTGGTATGAGTTTCTCGTATGAGGTCCTACACATAGTATTTGCAGCATTGACATCATACCCCCACACTGTTTGGGGTCTCTTGCCGGTGTTTTCTTTTTGGACAGGAGATCCTCAGCACCCAGGTTATTCGAAACGTGCTCTTCTAGAGGAGTTGTGGATGCACCGCATGGCTCTCAATACGATTCTCAATACAAAAAATGACGCAGGTGAGTTCGTCTTGCAAACCAACTCCATAAATCAACAGAAACCTTTTGCAAAGTGGTGTGCCATTATGCCTGCAAAGGTTCCACTTCATAGCCGAGCGCTTTTACCACAAGTATGGACTGATGGGATTCATTTCAGAAACACATTGCTTTTGGAACTTTGGGAAACATAATCCAGAATTTGAAGGGTCCAAGGTAGTAGGTTACATGCAAAGGCAACAAAACTTTCATACACGTAGGGCAATATTGGCAAGATGTCCAGCTTGTAAACATGAGGCAACTGAGAAGCCTCAAGAGCAAGACATGTTGCACCACTGTTGACTGTCCCGTTGCTCTCAATGCTTTCTGTGCGTTGTTCCCCATATAGCGGCACTCATAGAATCAAGATGTTAGCCTGCAATAGCCTGCACTTTGTGGGCATCATGCTGTCCAGCTTGTCTCCCAACCTCCCAGCTTACCTCCCAGCATGGTGCCCTGAACTTTGACGTGGGTATTTTCTTGCATCTTCATGCTTGTCTTCCAGCATGGTCTCTCAACATCGTTGCCGGACGTCTGACAAGGTCGCTGCACCGCTTGTCTCCTAACATGGTTCCGGAAAAACTGCAGCCAGGGTCGTATCTTCCTATACAATCGAGAGGATGGCCCTTCGGTGCTGTCCAGTTTGTCACTGAGCTTATTTGGGAACTCTCCCAAGATGCTGGCTTCTGGCATGGGTGGTCCCTTTGTCTGTCGAACTGTCTCTGAATATTGTGGCTTGAAGTTAAACTCCTTCGAATTGAGGGTATTTGAAGTTTGAGGTGAGTGCTGTCTCGTGTCCGATTTCATCTCGTATCTTGTCTCCCTGCATATCTCTGTGCATGGTTTGATTGCTGGTTTTTCTGGCTTGTCGGCTTGTCTCCCACCATGTTGAATTCTAAGTCAAGGCGAAGAATACCAAATGTGTTGTGAAAACTAATAGTAAAACATTCTTTGAACTTCCTTTGCAATCTGCGGTCTGCTAGTGCAATCTTTGAAAGTGTAACAAAAGAATTTTGGCTGACACATGCTGACACCGACATAGCTGACCGAAACAGGAGAGCGGAAACAGGAGTTGGAGAATCTTCACTGAGAGATCTCCTGTGTCACTGCCCAGTTCAGGGAAGCCCCAGTTTGGTGAATTCCTTGAGAATAAGAAGAGAGAGAATGAATGAGAGACAGAGAGAGCTCTAACCTTGTCTAAACCATGAGGCTGCTCTGAATTGATGTATATAGAATATGGAAACGCAATGAAAAGCATGTCTCCCACGAATTGCTATGTTGCATGGTCAAAAAGGTCAGATGGAAATGCGAGGTGACTGCAACCGGACCATGGACCATGTGAGAGATGTCCCAGTGCCATCAGGATTTGGCGAAAGTGTGGCTCAGTATCCGCATTTAACATTTGTACTGCTCAGTGTCTCATTTGTACAAGCAGTTGCAGTCACTTTTAGCATATCAAACTATCCAACATACACTTCCACCCCTTCCACCCACCTTACTAATATTACTGGCTTTGGACGATCTGCAGTTTGGGCGATATTTAACCCACAACAAAAGTAGGTGAGGCATGACCTGTCGAGTTTTTTTCGTTTTCAATTTGACGAGCCATCGGCATTTGCATCGGCAGAATGCGCTTTCTAAGATGGGATCGTGCTTTGAAGATTTGCATGGACAAGTCCGACAGCAAAAACCGATGGGACAGTGATCCCATGATTCTGAATCAAGAAGCGCACGAGTTGCCACCGCCAAAACAGCGCCTTGCGCTGGACTTCGTTGAAGAAGCTCCATTTGAGATTCGAATGAAACTATCGCCCATGTGGAAGTATTGCTTTGTGCAGTGGCACATCTATGATGCTGGGCTGGAAGCAGAAGAGAGAGGAGTACCACTGGCGGTGCAGCTAAAGGATGCAGATTTGCAAGCCGACATTGAATCACTCAGGCTGTTGAGTGACAGTGGAGATCTTGACCAGGCAGCAACAGCTGAAGAATGGACATGGAAGATGCTTCACCCACTGCCAGAGGCAGGTTCGATGCAGCCTTGGACTGATGAAATTGCTTCTGATCTCATTCGCCAAGGAAAAGAAGAGCGACATGAAGGCGTGATCGCTTTCCATGAAGATTCCTTTGACAAGGCTTTTTGGCACTCCTGTCAGGGATTAAAACTTTTAGCTTCTGCACCTGGAGGTGGTCCCATTTCCAAACTGCGCTCCGAATTGCTGAAGAACAAGTCTGCCGCTGCCTTGAAATTGGGTCTAGCTCGCATTGCCTTGAGTGCTTCAAATTCAGCTTTGGGCATCAATCAGAGTGATGAAAAGGCTTGGTATAGAAAATCCTGTGCCTTGGAAGCATTGAAGCGCTTTGGTGAAGCGAGACAGGCACTTGGAAAAGCAGGCCTGACACCCCCGCCGACCACGAAGACGCGAAAAGCAAAGGAACTCCAAAAAGACACGAAGTCTTCGAAGCTTGGAGCTCCTGGAGTTGGAGTTCCTGAGTTCCGCGAGTTGGATCCACTCCTTTTGTCTGCTTTCGAAGAGTTGGTCTTTGTGGAAGTCGGAGTTGATTCCATCACTGCAGTGGACCTGGTGAGGCATTTGCAGGGCGACCTTCCAAATACCCCCGTGTCTTTGTCTTTGGTGTATGAGTATCCAACGGTGGGGGAGGCAATCTCAGAGCTTCTTGACAGAATCAGTGCTAAAAAAGGAGACTATTTACGAGGCAAAATGGCTGGGACGATGTGGAGAGCCATGTGCAACGTGTTGGGCCATGATCCTTTGAAGAATAGGAGCAGAACAGGTCGGAAACAAGTGTACACGGAGACTCAGGCCCTTGATATCTTGTCAGACTTGCAAGAGGCTTACGAAGAAGAATCTTTCCTGAAAACCTCCGGAGAAGTGGCTAGGAGAGCAGCTTTTGATCAGCGCTCATTCTTGGTGAGCTTGAAACCAAAAGCCCTGGAAGTGCAAAAGCCGATACTCAGAAGGCTTGGATACCCTGGAGACTCCACAGGCATGCGGGATTTGGAGACCGCAATTATTCAAGTTGCCAAAAAATCAGAAAAGGTCAAAGATAAGCTGAAAGCTACACGCATGGCTTTGCAGGGAGGAGAGAATGGCATGTGGACCATCAATGTTGAGCAGCATCCCCCGTGGTCAGACAGCAATTCTATGCAATTGCGGGCTGTGTTGACCAAATCAGATCCATTTGGACCAGCGCATGTCAACACCAATGCAGTTGTTGCGCATTGAGAAATCTGCAATCTTTAAGTGCTTCCGGAAAAAAGGCTGGATGTGAAACGCATGCCAATCCTTGTAAGATGATATGCGCACATGATAGAGATTACATATGTATGCAGTATACGTAGATGATGATGCAGATGTGATCAAGTTCAAGCAGGCAAGCAGAGCTGAGGAAATTCTTCGATGTAAAACCAAACTCTGGCTAACCTTTGCTTGATCTTCGGGCTCGATTCAGATAGAAGTCTGCGGGTTGGCCCTTCCCCCTGCATGCCTTCTGGGGCCCTTGCATGCCTGGGGTTTTTGAAGCTATCGCGGAGCTTCCACCTGCGGCAACCCAGCGGCAGGTGCAGAATGCACTTTCGTCTGAATTGAACAAATTGATCGTCACGACCTCAAATTCTTGCTTTTGAAGTCGCTGCTTTGTGCATGTGTCATTTTTCAACAGAACAGCAAAAAACAAAGCTTTTGAGAAATGTCCTGGCTGAAACGCAAGGTCGAGCCAAAGCTAGCCACAACATTGTTTGGCCAATTGAGCAAACGTGGTGGCTTGGTGCAAGCACTACATCAGAACCATCACGGGAGGAGTCAGCACAACGTGCATCAATAAGATAGAGGGGGGCATGCTGTGTTTATGCATTTGTAGTATGGCAAACTTTTACAAAGATGAGAAGGGAGGCCAGCATGGAGAGGATGTTGTGATATTTAGTGTTCGTGTCCTTTGATGTGTCCCTGTTGGAGGCAAGCTGCAATTGGCGCTGCATGTTTTTCGCACTTTGCAACTAGCACGTGCAGAGACCAACGTGTTTCATTATGGGGCATTGTTGTCGGCTTCTGATCTGCACTGCCTGCCGCTTTGACCGTTTGTTTCCTTCACAAACTCACTGATTATTCTCCATTTCCGACGCCACACCAAAAGTACAGACAATTGAAATCGCTTGAATGGATGTTGCTTTCAGTGGATGTTCGAAGAGATTCAATGATTTCAAAGTATGCAATTCATTCTTTTGAAGGTGCAGGTGCAGTTTTTTTTCCTATTTTTTCCATCTACCTCCTTTCAGGCTTGTTCCCGCAGTGAAAAGGTTGGGTGGCAGGTGGCTGTGGAGCTGTTTCAGGAGCGTTGCGCATATTTTTTGAGTACTCACTTTTCGAGGTAGATAGGAATGTGACATGTCGGACTGTCACTTATTCTGTTGGTATTGTTCCACTTCGTTTGACTGTGCCAAAGCGGTGTGACGTGTTTGGGCAAAGTGGTGCAGGAAATGCAAGACCAAAGCTTGCAACAAAGCCCCATATGCTGCAATGCAATTATTAGCGCTTGCGACAAAGGCGGGCAATGGCAATTGGCCCTTGCCTTTTTGCACGGAGCTTTGCTTGATTTACTGTATTTCAATTTAAGAAAGAGTGCCTTTTCCATGCTGTGTCACCTTTTGAATCCTTTTGAGACAAACCTTGAGAGATACTCTGCCCGTGACATTGACTCTGAAGCGAATGAGGAATCAAGCCAGATGGCATTGAAGTGAATGAGTGCCTTGATTGCAGCCTGACCATGCCCGACCTGTCAATACGACAAGCCCTATCAACTTTTGGCCCGTATGCCTTGGTGCAAGTTTGAGGGATTCGGTAGATGGTGATTTGTTGAAAGTTGAAGGGGCAATGAGGTGACTCTCTACTCAAAGACTCGAACAGACAAAGTTTGTTGTATCCTGGTGGAGTCGCAGTGTTGCAACCATATCGTAGAAACACATCACTTTATGTCGATACACTCAAAGATATGGAAAGTGCTTCTAGCGGATACCGGGCCCTGTATACACGAGCTAGCTTCCAAGGCGAGAACTCAACAGAGATTGCGCAAGTGGTTGAGACAAGAGCACACGCACACATGCAATAAAAACAATTTAAACCACATAGCTCAGAGATGCTCGGAGCAACATGGTCGGAATAGGTCGGAATTGTGACTGAAATGGACATTTTGGACATTTCGACCTGAGCAGCTGATAGCAGCTGCAGGTTCTGCTACAACTCTGCCATCAGTGCTTGCGCTCGCTCTTCACAGTGGCAGACGTCGATCGGCTTGCTAGATGAGCTGACATCACTTTCCATGTTTCCAACCGAGACTTTGGTGGCAAAGCTTTTTCGCAGATATTGCGTCTCTTGCAGATAACAACAATCCGAGCAGATCGAACAGTTTCTCTTCCTCTCTCTCGACACAGGTCGACATATGTGTTCTTTTCATATTTGTTCTTTTTATTTTTGATTCACAAAATATCTGCCAGTCTTTGGATCTCACCTTCATCAGGAAAAGAACTACAACTCCGCCATTAGTGCCTGCGAGAGAGGCACAAAGATGGCACCCTGCCCATTGTGTTGTTGAAGTGCGTTGGAAGCTAGCTGCAGCCAGCTCCTAGCTAGTCAGCTATAGTCAGCTAGTCACTGCCCCTGGCTGCAACTCGTTGTCCACAAACGTTGCTCCAAAGTTCAACTGCTAAGTCTGTAGAGGCGGAGAATGGGAGTTGGCATTGTCACTCCTCCAAGAGATGATGCACATGAGATTGTCCTACACTGCTTGGAGTGCCTTAGCGACAATCCTCGGAGCACGCCGATGTCATTTTAGACACTGTAGATTTTTCTTCCACGTGTTGTGGACTGTGCGGAGAGGCAGTTCCCCTTTGCTCTGATTGTCAGCTTCGTTTGAGGTTACAGCGCAGCTATCAGTGCCTGTGAATGTGCAAGTCAGTTTGAGACCTAGTATGGGCTAGTGATACCTGGGGAATTTTGAATATGTTGACTGCACATACTGCACTTGGTACAACTTCTACCACTATTTTCTTGTTTTTCCTGTTTTGGTTTGTAGAACTTTCAGATCCCCTCAGGTGGGAGTCAGCCCTTCAGTTTCTGCAGAGCATGTCTTCCACAAGATGCCTACCAGACACTGTGAGCTGCACTGCTGCAATGAATGCATGTGCAAAGGCCAGATCAGATTCAATGAGATTGGGAATGCAATATAATAAGGTCTTGTGAAGTGTCACGCAGCGTTGATCTTTCACACTTAAGTCAACAGAGGTCAACCATCACTACTTGTCTTTTCATCGCTTTGACAGGCCGCAAGATGGGAAGCATCTCTATGGCTTCTCGCAGAAATGGATGATTTTGTGCTCGATCAATATTGCTTCAATGCCGCTATGAGTGCTTGTGAAAAGTCGGGCAGGCGATGCGAGCGCTGTGGCGACTGGTGGTCAAAAGTGGTCACGAGTGGTCTAGAGTCTAGACTCACAAGTTTCGCCGATAAATGATAAAGAATGATAAAGATAAGTGAAGTGAAAAAGATGAGATATGATGAGATACTGGTTGCAGATTAATTATGCAAAGGTTCATGGCAGTCTCTGTGTCTTGAGAGAGGATGAAATGTGCTAGACATATTTTGAATTGGCAACAGGTGGGAGCTTGCAGCGTGCGTGTTCGAGATGATGTTTTCGCACAAAGCTTCTCCTGGACTCATCACGTACAATGCTGCCATCGGGAGTTGCAAGCGCAGTGGCCAGTGGGAAAGAGCTCTCCTGCTGTTGCAGGAGACATTCGTAACTTCTTCATGATGAAGAGATATGAAGAGTGTATCAATTTTCATTTTTCTGTCAGATTTGGAACCTTGTTTTTTGTGAATCTGCGTGGTGTGGGGGATGATTCTTAAAGCAACATCATGCAACATTTAAGGCATGTGCTTTGCTTCCGGATGTCATCACATACAACTGTGCTATTGGAGCGTGCAATATGGCAAGCATGTGGGAGATAGCTTTGAACCTGTTTGAAATCTTTGCTCAGCATACTTCCGATCCTGCAGACTCTATCTCAGCTCCAGACGGCTCCACATTCACCGAATTAGCTGGTGCACTCGAGAAGTCGAAGGAATGGAGAAAATCTCTGCAGATTTTGTCCATCGCGCTGTCCAAAAACATTGTGCCAGATGGTACCTTTGCTGGATCCGTTGCATCAGCTGTAGCTGATGCTTGTGGTGAAGCAGCAGCTATGTCTTTGTTACGAGAAATGCTGAAGAAGTGGTACGCGAGTAAAGCAAGTGACATCAGTGACATCCGCCTGGATGATCCGGCAGCGAATGCTTCGGACGTTCTCCCAGGGACAGCTGTTGACGGTGTTGAAGTACTTGCAAGACGCCCAGGGGTTGTGGTTCTGATGAAACCTTCTGGACTCAGTACAGAAAGCATGATGGAAATGGTATTTGGACGACTTTGGACTGCAAGTGTCCAGACAGTGTCAAGGCGCAAGTAGAAGTCTGTGGGGGTTTGCCTGTGCCCCCTGTTTTGTCTTGCTTAAAAGCTCCAGATGAGCGACTCCTTTGCACTTTGATCTCCTCACTGTCCTCACTGCTTGGAGATCCACCAAGCTTACAGAAGAATATCGGCAAGCGACTGAATGGACCAAACTAAATCGCCTTCATACATCTTAATCTTAATCAGATATAATTAGAATTAATTAGATTAGATTTGTCAAATTTGTACTTTGCCTTGCTTGCACCTTGAGTCACTTTCGTTGCCTCTGCACCACGTTTCCACGTACTTCCTTGAAAGCCTACTCTACCGCATCATACCGGATCCCCACCTCACCCTGTTCTCTTGAAGACCACCCCATCAAACGCCCAATGCTCACTGTCCGGTTCCTTTACAACTTACCTATACTTACCCCACCCCTCCCAGCCCGTTCCCTGCTCAGTCTACTTTGAAACCAAGCCGAACCAAGTGATCCAATTCCCGAGTACTGAGACCGCCAGTTGGATGCTATGAGGGGCAGTCTTTGATTCAAAAGATGGCGGGTAGCATACGACATATACGACGGATGTGGCATGCAGACGAATCGACCCATTTCGCCTGTAATGATCCCTGAAGGCTGGACTATCCAACGTCAGGTGTCATACCTGTTGCCATGGGTCCAGAGGGTTCTATACCTTGCCAGTGGCTGCAAGCACAGTTCTCCGCGAAGCTTGTCAAGAAGGACAGAGCTTCACGATGCTGTCACGATGCTTGCAATCAGTTTCTTTCGATTGGGAACTCATCAGGAATTCTGACCTTCGTCTGCAATTTTTCGCTTGTGCATGCAAGGAGTATTTGTGTCTTGCAGAGGGACCGTTCTTGGGCGAGATTGGTGAAACTGGCAGTATTTCGAAGCCTTTGCGATCATTTGGCACTGACTCATTGAGAACAGAGGTCCATCCTGAAGGAAGGTTTGCATACACAGGACTGAGGAACCAACAGACCCAACAAGGATATGGGATGTAGCGGAGATAGCACTGATGGCACTTTGATTCTTTTTGACATTTTTGACTTGACTATTATAAGTTATAGGTTATATATATAAAAGTTGTAAGGGGCATGCCGTTTACTTTGATCTATTGTTGGCAGGATACGAGATATTGGAGAGGTTCAGAGCAGGCGACCTTGGAGAGATCAAACTACTATTGGCAAAGCCAGATTCTTGGAATGAACTTTTCCTAACATTTTGGAGTGTGCAAGTACTACACCGACCAAACACTTCTCCTTGTACCCTCTTTGGGAAGAGAGTTTGAAGTATTATCCTTGTAGGAACAGGACCTTTCCAAGTTTGAAGTGCTTCAGCTCATGCTTGTAAAAGCAGGCCATGCAGAACAGTAAATGTTGGTTGAGTCAGTGTTGTGGGATACTCAAAGAGCAATCCAGTCTCAGCATATCACCCTTGAACTGCCCTTCCCTTCATCAAGCCAGAACGAAAGCAGGCCAACAAACTAAGTTTCGCAATTTTTTGTCTATTGGGTGCATCAGATTCCCCAGGCAACAGGCCGCACACACCAAATCCGAGTTCATTTTGCGAGCATTCAGCAGCCACTTGTGGGTGACGAGACGTACGGAGCGCAAGAATCTCTTTTGGCAAGCTGTCCTCGCTTGTTCTTGCATTGCCAAAGGAGCTCGCAGACTCAGAACTCAAAGCACCAATACACCAATACATATATGATATATGTATGTATTATATAATTATATATATATGTATACATGGATTATATATAATATTACACATAATTGCATACATAGTATACAATGCAAAAAGTGAACATGAAATGATATTACATTATATCATGTCATATCATAACAATAATAATTAACATATCATATCATATTGTACGATATCGGATAATATATATTTAATTATATATATATACATTATACCATGATATCAATCATGGAAACACAGTGTATATATGATATATGTATAGAACATATATAACTATACAGTATTTACCGTGACATATACTATCACATATACACGATGCTACTTATGACGATAAGAGGAATAACAACAGTAACAACAGTAATGATTAATAATATATTCTTAGGATTTACAACTGCTGATATGTATTGAGAGCAATCTATTGTGATACACAAATAATATATTGGTGTGTATATGATATACTCTTATCCACAACATATTACTATGCACAAGATATCGCTATGTATGTAAGGCTATGCAGAATAATTTCATGTATACAAATGATAATGTTGTTGCCTGTATAACATACACATACTACATAGTGTAAGTAGTGTGTATATATATATACATATTATTATACAAACATACACACGTATATATCAGTCTCAGTAGTTGTAGCCACTTGTGGTTTACAACAAATGCTGGTTTGGTTGCGCGGACCGTGGCTAATGTGTGAACAATATGTGCAGACTCCAAGAATTCACATGAATGATGTTTGTTTCTTTTACTATGTTTGGTATTTTGCGACACATTTCTTGTATATCATTGCTGTTGCTGGCAAAGAGCTGCAGGATTTTGTTGGAGGACATCAGCGGGCAAACCTTGGTTGCTGCAGCGGGTTTGCCAGCAGAACTCCAGGATGTTTTGAATGTTTTGAGACTGAAAGAGAAGGCAGAAAAAAAACAAGTTTTCAGGACAGTGTAATGAAATTATATAGTTGATGCTTCTCTATGTCACGAATGGATGTCACGGAGAATTTTGTACCTGGATTCTTTGACACAATGCATCAGCATGACATTTGTATACATTTGTGCCGTTCATGCTCGAACGCACTGAAATTCGTGCTCTGCAAAAGAAATTTTCGGCACCAGAAAACTTGGTGTGCCCTTTGCCGAATGCTGGCCAAAGCCCGAGCCAGCGTGATTCACAGTAAACTAGTGCCTCTCATTCATAAGAGATGTGCAAGCGGATCTGTGATGATCCTCGAAGACAATGCTATTGCAAAGCACGGCAAATCTGCCAAACTTCGCAAAGCGCGCCTGTCCGGAGGCATCTACGTTGTGACACAGGAGTATTCGACCCTCCTAGAGCAGCTGAAAAGTGGAAAGATTGGATCCACTGAAGATGTCGATGAACAAACGGGGCAGGAAGTTCCGGATGGGGTACAAACGCAACAAATGCAACAAATTTTTGAACAAAAACCACAAAACTCAGAACAAGACTTGCGACGAGCATTTTGGGCTGGAGCACGGGAAGTTGCTCGGAAGAGAATCAAGAACAAAGAGCCTGACCTCTCCGCAGCGGAAGTCCGTGTAGCCAAATTGCATGAGAGTCTATGGGTAGAAGAACTGCGCATGACTCTGGAGCTTCAAGGTTTGAGATCCCGTGTGGATGAGATCAAACCTCGTGGAAATGGATTATTCACACTTGACATAAGTGAAATGTACGACGAGTTCTCTCATTCCCTCGGTCAATTTTTGCAAAGAGGTGTCCAGGTTCAGATCAGCAATGATCAAGATACTTGTTTAGCCTTTGTCCAACCAGGAAGTGATTCTGGAAAGCTTTTGGTGTCTTCAGAAAGCTTAGAAGATATGCGAGGCCCATACGAAATTGAGTTCCTGCCAAATCGATTTCCACAGTGGGCCATGCACAGGGCACTTGACTGTGAGCGAGTCAAAAAAGTCTTAAGCGAGGTGCAGCGAAGCGAAGAAGATGCAGAGAAAGATGCTGGACGAAGGGACGGCAGTGGGCAATTGGGCAGTACTGAAAACACTGAACTCAAGGAGCACACAGAACCCACTGTCTGTTCAGCCCGCGTAGATTCAAACAAACAGATAGAAGTTGTACTGCCACCATCGTTGAACTCAGTGCAACGCAGAGCTCTTTCAGCAGCAATCGGAAGAGCTGGCAATCCTTTCCCCCTGCTGGTTTGGGGACCCCCAGGCACTGGTCCATGCTTTTATGCAGTATCCAGTGCATCCTTTTCTGAGCTCATATGACATGACAGTATCAAATCCTTAGAGTCTTTTAAAGTTTGGGCTCCGACAGTGGCATCTATTAAGATTGCAGTTCCCGCAGTGAAATCTTTCCAGTTTGACACTTGTCTATTTGATATTTTGGACCCGCAGGCACCGGGAAGACTACGCTTGCAGCATTTTTGGTGTGGCATCTGGTACAGGCAAACTTAAAGTTTCAACTGCTTGTGACCGCGCCTTCAAACACCGGAGCAGACGTACTGTGCGCAAAACTGGCGAAGCTGGGGCTTGACGAGAGTCGCATGCTCCGCTTGAATGCTCTTGGAAGGAATGTGAAGACGGTACCAGAAGAAATCCAGCGCTATGGGAGTACAACACAAAGAGATGGCCGATCCGTTTTCCAAATACCTCAGCTTTCAAAATTGCGTTCCTTCAGGGTGGTTGTGACCACCTGCATTTGTGCTTCCCACATTGCAAACACAGCTAGAAAGGAAGGGGCTTCTGGCTGGTTTTCTCACGTCATTGTTGATGAAGCCGGAGAAGCTACTGAACCAGAGACATTGGTTCCAATGCAACTCTTATCTCCTTCTGCCCACACTCAGATCATTCTGTTTGGAGACCATTTTCAGTTGGGTCCACTGGTTATTTCTTCCTTGGCCCGACGGATTGCAAAGCTGAACGAGTCCATGATTGAGCGATTGGTGAACCTTCGTTTTCAGGCTGCAAAGGCAAAAGGATGGAGCGACGAGGATGGGCACCGTCAAGACCGTCAAGACCGTCAAGGCTTGACCCGCGATACGTTGACGATTTGTGAAAGCAAAGGTTTATTTTTTCTCACCGAATCCTTCCGTTCTCACCCTGACATCATGGAGATCTACTCGAAGGCGCGGGACTCCATGGGCCGGTTCGATTCGTTGATGTTGTGAGGCTTTGTTCATCTTTGTTCAGCTTCTCTATGCTTCTCTGCTTTGCTTCTAGATTCACTGTGATTGACTGGTCTCATTTTTCCTGAGACTGTCAGTATCACCGTCAGTACCTGTCAGTACCCTAAATTCTCTTGTCATAGATGCAGGGACTCGCACCCCGACTATTGATGGTGTGTTGTTAAGAACTATGTTTGTGTTCATTTGTAACTGCCAAATGAGTAAGATACTGCAACACACTGTATGCATACATGTTACATACATGCGTGCATATTATTTGTATTTATATATTTGAAAATTGTAATATATATTGTACCATTGGCTCTGATCTGATCTGGATATTGTTATGATTACGATTATGATTTTGATTGTCTGATATCAGATTATAATTATTATACGATATGGCATGACATGATATGATTTTGATATGATATGACATTATAATACATTATATGATATGCTTGTGTATTATGATCGCGCGGTCCTTCATGCAGATTCAGACTCGATCTTCCGTTAAAAGGCAAGGACGTTTCACAGCCGCATAGCACCCATTCTCATTGCCTTAGCAATGTGGAAACTTGCAGTGTTGTGCAGCCTGGTGGCGTCGGCACTTGTCTGCAAGAGTCGACCAGGCACTTGCCCAAAAAAAATGCAGGGCATAGGCAGTCTATGTACAGTGCTTTGAGATGCCTTTAGAGATTTTAGAGGGCAGGTCCAGCATTCTCAGTCCAGATCATTGTCATTGTTCCTTGCTTCAGGAAATTGTGGAGCTCGCCGATGTGTTTGTCAGCCAGGCTGCCATCAATCAGGCCGCCCTTAATGAGGCGTCCAAGTGTGTTCTAACATGTTCCAAGATGAGATTTATTTTGGTTCATGAGGCTCTGCCTTTGCGCTTGTGTCCATTTGCCTTTCTTGCTCAGACTGCACATGATGTTCTTCGCCATTTGGAGATCACATTGAATGAAACCGCATTGGCAGAAGAGGCAGGTGGCTTCAATTCCGACTTGGAAATCATCTGGAGTTCCTTGTGACTGTGAAAAAGACGAAAAACGTGCATAACCCTTGCACTCAGGGCTCCCCACGACGTCTGGATGATGCTTGAAATAAGATTTGGAGTTCTGATGTGTGGTGTCCCTTTTCCTTTTGCAGTCCCTGACTTTGAACTTGAATGAACTTGAACCCGTCCTCTTGTGTGTTAGCTTTTCATGGCCGGGTTTGGAAAATCAGCCTGGTGAATCTGGCGACACTTATTGCCTCCTTCCACTGAGGATGTTTGCTGGGTCGCACGACATAAATTGAAGCTTGCTGGGCAATTGGTGAAATTTCCTCCTTTCATCCTCTTGCATTTTCTTGCGATGTTCAAAAGGGACTGAAAGATTTGATATGCGTTAATTGTTTCGAGAGTGAGATTTAGGTGGGGTAGAATCTGGGTAGAAAGCAATGGGCTGCACATTGAGGTGGGATTGTGGTATGGATTGCTATCACACCAGCACCTACAATTGGAAACCTTGCGCGTCAAGGCAGAGGGGGCTGAGGGGTGCCGAAAGGGATGCGTGTCAGGGTGCGAAAGGTGCAAAGTACTTCGAGGTCACAGGTGTACTTTGGATCATCGTGAATCATCGTAGAGTCTTTCGATGAAATGGACATTTGATGAAAATTGGAAAGTAACAATTTTTCGACTGCCGGAGTTTGCCATCAGAAGGTGCACAATCTTTGGAGTGTTTGCTAGCTCCAAGCTGCTAGTCAGTTTGACGACCTGGCATCCTGACCGTCCTTCGCTCCTAACATGCGAAGTTTGCCCAGCAACACGATTCAAGAAAAAAGTGATTCATGGACTTCTTGTAGGCTACACGGTTGATCGAACACCTATGAACATCCAATATTCGGGGTTGGAATTTCCACTACAGAATATGTTATCCCGAGATAGGTACAAAACAGCTCCAGACCTTAAACATGTACCTTGCATTACAAAAAAAATATCTCCTGGACCTTGCATTTGTACCAGAACCATTTTATCATCGGAAAAATGATCCTGGTTTGGCATTTTGTAGTGCTTCCATGGGACAATTTTGTGGTTTCTTGAAGATTTTACTTCACGATTTTGTATTTTGTAGGGGCACCTCTTGGGCAATTGATTGCAGATTGCATTTTTGAGATCATATTCTTGATTGGGCACCTCTTTTTTTAAAAACCTTGCACCTTTTTCTATATTTTCGACCTTGGAAACTCTTTTTTCTAACCTTGCCTCGCTACCTCTCTTTTCTAACCTTGCTGACCTCTTTTTTCTTAACCTTGCGCCTCTTTTTTCCAACCTTGAACCTATTTTTTCTAACCTTGCACCTATTTTTTCTAACCTCGCACCTCTTTTTCTAACCTTGCACCTCTTTTTTCTAACCTTGCGCTTCTTTTTTCTAACCTAGAACTAGCGTCTTTTTTCTAACCTTGCGCCTCTTCTTTCTAACCTTGCACCTCTTTTTTCTAACCTTGCGCCTCTTTTTTCTAACCTTGCACCTCTTTCTTCTAACCTTGCACCTGTTTTTCTAACCTTGCGCCTCTTTTTTCTAAAATCTTGCACCTCTTCTTTCTAACCTTGCACCTCTTTTTTCTAACCTTGCGCCTCTTTTTCTAATCTTGCACCTCTTTTTTCTAAAATCTTGCACCTCTTCTTTCTAACCTTGCACCTCTTTTTTCTAACCTTGCGCCTCTTTTTTCTAACCTTGCACCTCTTTCTTCTAACCTTGCACCTGTTTTTCTAACCTTGCGCCTCTTTTTTCTAAAATCTTGCACCTCTTCTTTCTAACCTTGCACCTCTTTTTTCTAACCTTGCGCCTCTTTTTCTAATCTTGCACCTCTTTTTTCTAAAATCTTGCACCTCTTCTTTCTAACCTTGCACCTCTTTTTTCTAACCTTGCGCCTCTTTTTTCTAACCTTGCACCTCTTTCTTCTAACCTTGCACCTGTTTTTCTAACCTTGCGCCTCTTTTTTCTAAAATCTTGCACCTCTTTTTTCTAACCTTGCACCTCTTTTTTCTAACCTTGCGCCTCTTTTTCTAATCTTGCACCTCTTTTTTCTAATCTTGCGCCTCTTCTTTCTAACCTTGCACCTATTTTTTTAAACCTTGCACCTCTTTTTTCTATCCTTGCGCCTCTTTTTTCTAACCTAGCGTCTTTTTTCTAACCTTGCGCCTCTTTTTTCTAACCTCGCACCTCTTTTTCTAACCTTGCGCCTCTTTTTTCTAATCTTGCACCTCTTTCTTCTAACCTTGCACCTCTTTCTTCTAACCTTGCACCTGTTTTTCTAACCTTGCGCCTCTTTTTTCTAACCTGCTTCTTTTTTCTAACCTTGCGCCTCTTTTTTTAACCTTCTAAACCTTGCGTCTCTTTCTTCTTGGCTAATTTTGCTTCTTTTTTCTAACCTTGCACCATTGTTTGGCATTTTTGCCCAAAAGAATCGCCCATGCAAAATGCCAATCACACGTTGGATCTCAGCTTTGTGGTTAAAAGGAGCTCTGAGCACGGATTTGAACTTTTAATTGTACTGGACAAAAAGAGCACGAACGTAGCAGAATTGGACACGCTCGGATTGTAATTACCCAAAAAGCCAGACAATTGCATGGCTCAGAGATTTTTTTAAAACCACGATTGGTCAGAGCTATGGAGCAACAAGCAAAAATTGAAACCTACGGCTTGATTTTCACAATTAATTTTGAAACAACATGTATCCCACATTTTTCTTCTTTATATAAAGTGTCTAGGCATTTGGCACGGGCTTTAGCTTTTTCCACACAGTCAGAAATGCTGTCATGAACATTGGTACTGCATGCCCCAACATCTCTGTTGTCATTTCCCTTCCCCTCAAGCTTTTTGAGTTTCATTTTCCACATGTTGACTGGGCTGTGCCCTATGCTTTCTTTATGTTCCACTCCTACTTACATTACACATTTTATTGAAGCAATTCCCTATTGAAGCCATGGAGATGAAGCAGCCAGATGCTCAAGAATCCCAAGAACTACCTGTTCCTCCTGAATTACCACCGCCAGCTTCGGCCCCAGCATCTTCTACCACTGAGACTCTCACACCTGAAGAAATGGAACTCATCAAGAAGCACCGAGCTGCTACAAGAACTTCCTCTCGTAAAAAGAAACCTCGAACAGATCAAGGATGGGACGATTTTCTTTCAGCACTATCAGCCAAGGATGGCGAGCTCTCTGATTTTGGACTTCAACAGCACTACGAGCTTCACCTCAAGCCAGAGCAGATTTTCTTGCTCTTAACATCACTACACCCGATGCTCTTCACTATGATTCTGATAAAGGCAAACTTGAGAAGATTGACGTCACCAAAAAGATACCATGTACAGACCTGCAATCAGTAGAAACCCCAACGCTCGAGATTCAAGAAGCTCAGATCAAGGATGCCATGCTCCAGTACCACCAAACCACTTTCCTACCCAATCATCGATTCATGCTTGAAGCTTGCAAACAATTTTACTCAAACACCATCCTCAAGCAGTACTAAACCCAGATTCAAATGGACTCAATGGACCCCAGAATCAAGACCATCAAGGCCAAGCTTGCCAACAAATCTCTCCTACTTCGAGGACTACCAGCCGCTGGATTCACCAAGAACAACCTCGACTGGAACCTCAAATACTTTTGTGAACTAGCCAAAGTACCTTTTGAATCTATTTTTCCATGAACAGCCATATCATCGACACAGCCTCCGGCATCCTCAGACTTGAATTCCTCACCGAGAACCAAAGAACACAGTTCTTCACCCATGTCAAGCAGAACAGACTAGATGGGGGATTCCAGCAGAAGAAGTGCAAAGTCAAAGTTGAACCAGATTCTAACGCCGGTGATCGACTTGCCAAACAGCCCTTCTACACCCTGCTTGAGATCTTCAGGAACATTTTACCAGAGGAAGAGAAAGGCCCCAGAGGCCAGCTCCAGAGCGACATCAACACCCTAGATGCCCCTTCCAGTTCATTATTGGCCCAGGTATCCTACATCCTCCACCTCAGATTTCCAAGAAGATATGTTTGTGTCATCTTTGTCACCTCCCGGTACCTCGAAGATATTCAATCCAACTGGCAGGCAACATTTGACTCCAACATGGACAAGACCAACAAGCTCATCCAGGCACTTTCCAGAGCAGCTATCGACAGAACTACAACTTACAGATTCTCCTATGACAAAGCCAAGTTTCCATCATCAACTTCCCCCTATCCCATCCTTTTCAGACATGTCGCAGTCCCTTGCCAACCTCCTTTCAGCGCATCCTCAGCTTCCACTACAAGGTGCACTTGGCCTATCAAAAACTACTCAGCAGCTCTTTCATCATTACCAGATGACACAGGCTCCTTTGGTAAGAACTCCAAGTCCAAAGGTCGAGGCACTGCTTCTTCAAAAGGTACTCAATCCAACAAGGGAAAACAATCCCAGGGTAAACCCAAGGGCTCCTACTCAGATAGATCCCCTGATCAAACTTTCTATGGAAGAAGATATGATGACAACTCTGATTCAGGACCCCCAGGATCCACATACCGAACGGGAAAAGGCAGACCCAGACCTACCACTTTCTACAGCCAGGACTCCAACAACTACCAGTCGTCAAACCAATCTCAGAACCAAAGCCAACTACAATGTGTACCTCCTGCAGTTGTCTCCTTGCAACCAATCAACAGTGCTTTACTTGTGATCAAGCCCCATTACCAGACACCTCCAACTCTGAGGTCTCCATGCCAATCTTTGACCATTGGTGACCAGGTATCCCCCAAGATGGAAATCAATGCTCTCAACTCCTTGGACAAGGGCAATGCCCACTATGCCAATTCCATCTCCAGTTCATCAAGAATGAGAAGAACTTCCATCAACAAATCCTGCCATCCTCCTTTGAAGGACAATGATCCTCCAGTTTGACCTCTACCCCCACCAGCTTGAAATTGCTGAAGAAGATTCCTGTGTCTACTACTTCAAGAAATCTACAAAATCTCTCCCCATGAAGTACAGCCAGCTGGACTTTGACTCCTTTAACTTTGAAGATTGGCCACTATACTTCGTTCTCTTCTACCACCTCGACTCCAGGATTGATGACTGGCTACCAATTCCACATCCAGGCAAACTACCATACAAACTCCCTGGCTTTCAGGAAGATCAAGCAGAATTCACCAACTCAGGATACCCTATCAATGAGAGACTCCTCGCTGACCACCTCTTTGTATGCCAATGGTACTCAGAAAACATCGGCAAGTTCATCAGGTACAACCAGAAGACCATCATGGACAACTGGCAGATTTCCTTCAAGGAGAACCCAGACATCCACCCGCAAGAGTTGCATCCATCCCTTGGGACATCTTAGTTGCATCATCAGCCCTCATTGCCGTTGATGCCATTGAGGACAAATCCCTTCACCAAGATTCTCTACTGCTCCCTACAGGCTTTTCAGATGGATTTTTAGATGCCATACTTTCTCCACTTCAACCTCGACCCCACCTCGATTACATAGGATCTCCATCAGACCACTGGAAAACTATCAAACGAATCCGCTCAAAATATCAACCCCGTACCCAATCAGTCAACAAACCCGACGGTACTCCATATCTTAAGTCTGAAAAATCACAGATCCTCGCCCAGCATCTTCGATAATGTTTGGAATTCTAAAACCCTCCCCGACCCAATCGAAGATCCCATTGCTCCCCCACAACCAGACCTCGATGCTTCATTCACAATGTTCGAACTCTATCGTGCTTTCCGCCGCACCAAAACTGGACATGCTCCAGGTCCAGATAACCTCCCCATGGAAACATTACGGCTCCTTCCACACCCTGTCAAGAAATACCTCCTCGCTTACATGATTGTCTCCTGTTGGGCACTGCCCCTGACCATGGGAACCTCAGTAACGTAGTTGTGATTTATAAAGGCAATCAAAAGAACAGCAGATCTCCTTCCAGCTATCGCCCCATTTCTCTTGCCAACTCTATCTACAAAGTCTTTGCCTGTATGATCCAACAACGCCTGTCCCATTCCATTGACTATCTCCTCCACCCGAACCAAATATGGTTCAGGGCAACGCCCTCTCTCCACCCCACTTTTCCTCTTGAGGCGACTCACCGAGATTTTCGAACGTCATTCCACTTCCTTGTATATCCTCTTTCTGGACTGGTCACAAGCCTTTGACTCCATTGGCCACCAACACCTTGCGGCAGCCCTCCGCAGATATGGTATCCCCCCTTTACTCGTCCAAGGGCAGTTATGGCACTCTACCATAATGCCAAGTTTTTAGTTACCGATCCCACTTGCGACTCTTCCTCATATCTTCTCTCCAGAGGCATCAGACAAGGATGCCCTCTCTATCTCTTTATTACCATTGTTTCAGCCCTGACTGATCTCCACTCATTTTTCCAATACTCCTTGGACATTTTCATTCACACACCCACTTACAGATGTTGAATATGCCGACGACACACTTCTCATCGCTCGGACCAATGGTACTCTTTGCCGCCTTTTACATCTTCTCCAACATTTAGCAGCAAGAATTGGTCTTCACCTCAATGGATCTAAATGTCAACTTCCACAATCCACCATGCAACTCTTCCAGTTTCCCTCTCACTTGTCGCCGATTCCGACACTCAATGCAACTACCCCCACTGTGCTCCCTTCTTCTACACTACTCCCTCATCTCTTGATGTTCCCCTTGCTCCACTCACCAGTGCTAAATATCTCGGCTCATACATCACTCCTACCTCATCGTCAATTTCAGACGTCAACTTTCGTTGTTCTCAATCCTCCTCCGCCTTCAAGACAGTTGATCCATTCTTTCGACACCCACTTATATCTCAGAGATTCAAGCTCCGGGTCTATACCCAAATCGTCCAGTCCATCCTTCTCCACGGCTCCGAATCTCAAATCTACTCCCCAGCACAAATTACAAAAATTGACAGCCTCCATTACAAAGCACTTCGACAATTTTTCCAAATTAAGAGCCTCTGCTACCACCGTGTTCTTTCACCCGCTGATTCTCCCTGCTCCAACGAATTCCTCCTTTCACTTGCATATCCTGTCCTCCCATGGTGCATTCCCTCTTCCATGCGTATTTCCGACTCCCGAATCAAAATGCCTTGGTCATATCCTCCGTCACCCATCCTCAGCAGAATCTATTCTCATGTTCAATCCTTTTCACTCCCTCCATACAATTTCTTCCCCTTCTTTCGAAGGAGCCCGTTTCCTTCATCTTTTGTTACCAATTACAGAAAATCGCGAGCAATGGGTTTGTCTAGCCCCCAAAAATTGAAATAAGTAACCAGCTTAGGGCCCGCTGCTGCGGATGTGTGGCTCAATTTGAGCGGCATATCGTTCCAAAAAAAAAAGTGTCTGCCTAAAAACGTTCATTTTTTGGGGCCTCTTCTTGAGAGGCCTCTACATGGCTCTCCAAAATGTTTCTGCACGCATTTTTTTTCCTCCAAAGTGCAAAATGGATGGATATGGTTGAATTGAATGCAATTTGTCAGCTGAACGCGGCTGAACCATGTTCCCACTACAAAATGCAAATCTCATGGGGGCGGTAGGTTGCGCTACAAAATTCAAATTGCAAGTAGTAACACCCCCTGAAAAAATGTACCGGATATTCATGTTGGGCATGGTTGTATTTTGTAGTGGTGCCCACTAATTTGGTTTTACATTTTGTACCGAACTGTGTTTGGCTGGACATTGTATTTTGTAGCGTGGCCTCTTGGGCAGGCGCTATTAATTCTACAAACTTCGAGCCTAAACCCTCCCCCTATATTCCAACAGGGATCATCCAATGTGATTCTACTTGTCCCCTGCATTGACCCTGCATTGGCTGTGGCAGGTGTGTGGCGTTCCAACACTTATCGCAAAACTGCAACTACTGCTTGTCCCATTTGGTGAGTTGTGCTCCTTGGCTGCAGCTGACAATTTGCTGAGCACTGCCAGTTGCCTCTGCAAATTGCACTGCCAGTCGCATGGGCAGCATGGGCCGCATGGGTAGTGAGTTACAGTTACAGTGGCAGGTGCTGCTCCAATGCGTATCGCCGTGTGGGCGAAGCACACATACAAGGAGTTGCGAGGGGTGCATCCTTCAAGGCGAGAAGGATCGACCGTGTTGCCACATTTTGCAGGGTTGCAACGGTTGCAACGGTTGCAACGTTTACAACCCATTATAGCTAATCTATGGCCACAAGGGGGAACATGGGTTAATCTATGTTAATCTTACCTATATTTTTACAATATCTATGTCATAAGATTCTGTGAATATTGTTGCTTGATGTTACTGTCTGGTTTGCAGTTTGATCAGCATAGCTGCACAGCCAGAGAATTGAATATTCTGCCATGCATACTCTAAGGCTGCAACGACAAGTGCTGGAATCCTTGATCTCATATTGTGCCTTCAACATCCGTTGAACAGGGACAGAGATGCATCAAAGAATGTACAGCTTTGCTTCCACAGTCAGCACTTCAAAAAAGCGGCCAATGTGCTGTCTCGGTGAGCCAAAAGCAAAAATGGTGTTTTTTCAGCACACCACGGATTTGTCAACCAGAGAGAGTTCATCTGCTTATCCGTTATCTCGTACATTACGCAAGTTGGAAGTCTCTAAACTTTGGCTGGGGAAGCCTCAATGCTGACTCTGTGTCACTTGTCTGGTGCCTTTGTCAGTATTGAGAGTGCCTGGACCAACGAGTGCTGTGGCAAAATGCGAAGCATTGTGATTTGGACCTCAAAGAGAGACACTTTGCTGCGCGACAGTGGCATTCTGCTGGGCGACACATCATTCCGGCCAGACAGCTTAGACAGTTTGGGGTGTGGAGAAACTGCTGGCAGGTGTTCTATGCTGGCCAACTAGAACACCGTGACAGGGAGATCCAGCACAGGAGATCCAGTGTTTGAATTCAGCCTATTGTAGATCCAGCGTGTTGATCTTTTGCGTGCTCAGTGCATGAGTTAAGTTATACTAGTTATATAAGGTATGCAATTAGCAACATTTGCAGACGGATACTTAAGACACATTTTGAACGATTTTGAAACTGAATCAAGTAATGACATTCAGTTCGATGCGTTTGAAGCAGCTGAAGTATGATCAGTTGAGCTGAAGCTCGGGCATCACGGGCATCACCGGCATCACCAGCATTGCCTTGTTTTTGACAACAGAAGCAGGCTGATGCCGTTCTTTCATTCGCTTGGCAGTGCGGGTCTCAGTCTCAGGGAAAGTATTGTTCTGTCCTGTCATTTCTCAACCTCTTGACAGTAGCTTTGCAGTTTTTCAGCGACGACTGATATGAGTCAACACTAGTCATGTAATACTTATTTTCGGCATAGGTTTAAATGATCTATTAGAGGGTTTAGATATTTTCAGATGCTGTCGGCCAGCTGCCAGCTGCCAGTGACACAGAAAGTTTGTGGAAACTGTTTCGAAAGGTTTCAGGTCTGGAAAGTCTTAGTGAAGCGCTGGTGAGCAATTGGGAATTTGAGGCGACAATCCAGTGGTTTTGCACAATGTGGTAGGCGCAGAGCGTTGGTATCTTAGACTTCTTTTGAAAGAAGCTTAGCACAGAAAGGAATCAAGTGAAATTTACCACGGAACATCAAGGAACAGAGAATGTACATTTGGAGGATCTGCAAAAAGCATGAGTGGTTTCATTCATGTGTCTTGTCATGCCCAATCATCCCATATCTATTGGACTGCTGAACGTCGTATGTCCTGGCCTGCTGCTTTGTATGGTCTTGTGGTCTTAGTCTCTTTGTCTTTTGAGGTTGCGATGCGAACTCTGCTTCTCTCTACAATCTTGAAGAGGTGATTTTTTTCACGGCGTTTCGCTTTGGTACTACTTGGAAATCCATACTGTACGTCTCCTCTCTTCAAGCTTTTGTCGCAATGGGTTTTGGTCGCGATGGGCACAAACTTTGCTTTCCTCGTCATACCAACTCAACACGGCAGATACGAGTCATCCAGCGCTATGTGCAAGATCTTCTGGATGCTCGAGGCTCTCAAAACTTCAATTGATCTTTGGGGCGGACAAGGGATGTATGCGACAGACAAATGTGTACAAGAGGCAATTTGAGGCAAGAGGTTTCGCAAACAGTGACTGCAAGATGCCGAATGTATGTACTGCTGGTACGTTGATGTACGCTGGCACAGCTGATCATTATTTTGTATTATTTAATATGATGATGATGATGATGATGATGATGGGGATGCAGATTAGACCGATTGTGCAGCCAAAAAGCAGAATGTGACAAAGGAATATATTTTCCCAGCAGGCGAAGATTCTGAGCCGCTCCTCTCGCCCAAAGACATTGGCATCATTACTCCTTATGCACGGCAGGCTGGATAGAATGCACTTTCTGTGTCTGGGCATTCAACACAGACAATCTTGATGCAGCGCGAGAAAGGTATGTGCATAAAATCTGTACTTTGCACACTTGTGTGTAACAATTCTGCCAGAAACGTCTTGCAGTAATTCTTGCATGTACAGCAGTGATGGGTTTGGTCCTTGCAGGTGCAGCTGCTCAAAGATCAGATTTGCGCTGTGAGTCCGGTTCTGAGCACAGAAGCAGAATGAAGCAGGAGACCTACGAATTGGGACACAGAGCGCATGTTTACCGTATGGATGTACGCTTAGTGAAGCAACCACTTGCAGCATTTTAGTTGCAACCACATGACTGAAAGTGGCTGCTCATTGTGTTTGGTGTACTGCAATGCTTTGCGAACTGGCAATGGCAATACATGCAAACTTGCTTCACAAACTGCCTCAAACATTTAAGATCATTTAAGCAGTGTGATTGCATTTCTATCAATAAGCAGTTTGTGCACATTTGCGTGGTATTTGAATCATACTGACATTTTGACGGACACCTGCTGGACTCCATCTTAGATGATTTGCTGGGAGAGCCAATTTTGTCTACACTTAACTTATAGCACAAAGTTTGGGGCTCTACACTATGACTGTTTCTGCTCTTTTGCCTTTTGCTGTGTCACGCGATGTGCTTGCGTGTTTGTGCTTTCCATCACACATCTTCGCATATGCAGGTTTCCAGTTCTCTGAAATTGACGTGGGGACCGTGGAGCACTTTCAGGGTCAGGAACAGATGAAAGCTGAAAGACGCACAGTGAGCGTCAAAATCTTTAGTTTTCTTTATGCTCTATCTTGGTTTAGCAAGATAGGTCAAGCAAGGCTGTGTCAAAAAAAACATGTCTTAGAATGCCAAAAAATGACACCCTCTTGTCGCGAAGGAGCGTCGAGTCATTATTTTTTCGACAGTGCGAAGCAGTCAGCATGCAAAGGAGCGGACATTGCAGGATTGTACTTGTGACATGCAGCAAGTGACGCAAGTGTTCAGCTCGCACTAGTACCAACCTCCTGGCAGGAGAGAGAAGAAGGCAAGGAAGTGCGATCAAATTGGTCTGGAAGAAGTGAGGAGCAGTCATTGGGACTTCAACAAAGGACAAGACCACACTATCCTCAGAAACCGTTTAGAAACCTGGACATACCTAGACTCTTCTCTGATTTTGCGGATGTTAGAGCTTGTCTGGAACGACTCAAGTTCCAAAGCTGCTGAAGCCTCATCGGAGAAACATGGTCGCAAACGATGGCATTCCACTCCGGCACCGTAACATGGGTGAGGCTACTACCACAAAAGCCTAAAAGCATGGTAGCAACTTCATGAGGAAAGTGCAATCAAACTGAACCTTTCCATTCTATTCTATGCTGGGAGTCTGAGACAACACAGTGATCTACAGTATATAATAGTTCATATATTCGCTTTTTCAAATCTCACAAAACAAGTCATGACGGGCTATGGCCAGAATGGCCAAAATGGAACCCATGGCTCCAAACCCCGCCCTCGCACTGGCATTGCCTATGAAGCCGAGGACTTTTTGTTGTCTGAAAACTAAGTTGACTGATGAAAGTTGCATTGGCCGCGATGCGTTTGTTGTGATGTGTTGGATGCGCGATGCCTGAATTGCAGAAGTTGCTGACGAACTCCTGCATGTACATGGTTTCCGCTGGTGTCTGCGGCATGCTATAATCGAAATTCGTTTGGGCGAGGTATGTAGGGTGTGATGACAATCCTGACTGTGATAGGCATTGAATGATGACCGTGATAGGATGATGACGGTGATGAGATAAGATGGAGGTCGGATGAGCTGAAGAAGAAGAATGATTATGATGATGATGATGCTGATGATGATGATGCTGATGATGATGATGATGATGCTGATGATGATGATGACGATGCTGATGATGATGATGCTGCTGCTGATGATGATGATGATGCTGATGATGATGATGCTGATGATGCTGATGGTGATGATGCTGATGGTGATGCTGCTGCTGCTGATGATGATGCTGATGATGATGATGATGATGAAGATGATGATGGTGATGCTGATGCTGATGATGATGATGATGCTGATGATGCTGCTGCTGATGATGATGCTGATGATGCTGATGCTGATGATGATGATGCTGATGATGATGATGACGATGATGATGACGATGATGATGACGATGACGGTGATGATGCCGATGATGATGATGATGATGATGAAGACGATGACGACGATGACGACGATGACTGCGACGACGACGACGATGACGACGACGAGGACGAGGACGAGGACGAGGACGAGGACGAGGACGAGGACGATGACGACGACGACGATGATGATGATGATGATGACGATGATGACGATGATGACGATGATGACGATGATGACGATGATGACGATGATGATGATGACGATGATGATGATGGTGATGGTGATGTGAAATGAAATGAAATGATATGATATGATATGATGAGGAGGACGACGACGACGACGCCGACGCCGATGCCGACGACGACGCCGATGCCGACGCCGACGCCGACGCCGACGCCGACGACGACGACGACGACGACGACGACGACGAGGAGGAGGAGGAGGAGGAGGAGGACGAGGACGAGGATGAGGACGAGGACGAGGATTATGATTAGGATTAGGATTATGATTATGGTGACAATGGTGATGATAATAATGATGAATATATTGCTTTTCGGTTTCTTATTCACGTCGCTTCGCGACGGCAACCGCCCGCACCGCATCGTTGGGCAGCCGCTCGTAACTGCCAATGATGTCGGCCATTGAGACCAAAAACATCCGAAAGTACTGATTGTCGGAAAAAAAAACGCGAAGAAGTTGATAGCCATGTATAGCGGACCAACGCAGTTAAAAAAATAACGAAAAACATGAAAAAACGGCGAAATTGCTGTTATTTACAGTGTTTTTGCGCGGTGCGAAGCAGAAACCACTGCAAATACCATGGTTTTTGAGGGTCAGGTGGCCAAAAACATTGTAATTTGGAGGGTTTTTTTAACCAACGTCAAAAAACACTGGTATTTACGATGTTTTCATTCACACCGCAACATAAAACAGCGTAATTTACGAGGTTTTTGGAAGTTTTGAAGCTGGCCGTCAAGCATGCAGAAAACAGAAAAACACTGTAAAAACCAGTGTTTCTGCTATCACAAAACGACGAATATCAGTCCGTGTCTTCCGTACTGTTTTTTACAGTGTTTTTTGAAGGCGAGCGTCACGACCTATCAAAAACAGGAGGTTTTGGCCGAAAAATGGGACCCCCCCTCCCCAGGTAAACCTGTAACCTTTTACGAGTGCCATCCGGAAGATCACGCCCCAGCACCTTCGGTGCGGGCGGATTTCTTCAATAGTAAATTATTGAGTGTGCGTGCTTATGGCTGTGATGGCTATAACCATGGTAAGAATGCCCGCTGTAGGATTTTGATCTTAGCATATGGTTGTTTCCCTCGAAACTTAAACGCATTTAAAGTTTAAAGATATTCCTAGTGTCAAGGCTTGATTCGATCCCAGTTCCAATGTCATGGCAATGTTGGCAATGAATTGCGTACTGCTTTTTACTTGCCGATGAATTCATTCGCTCCGTACATTGTGTGGTTGGCTTGCAGCATGGCGCGTGATGTAGCTACAAAATGAATTGTAAGAGTGGGACCTGAGCTTCCAGCACCCATTGGATGGTTGGCTGCATTGGTCCCGGTCGCTCTGCATTTTGTTATTTCGGTAAGTGAGTCACTGATTCTTAGGCAGTCACAGGAATCAAAGGGTACAGGTGAAGAACTGTGGAGAGGACATGTTGTTGTCAAAGTTTCAGAACTTCATGCCCAAAGGCATTTCCCATAGCTAAGCATTCGGTGACATTCGGATTATTGAGTGGCTTTGATGAACAGATCGCTGCCAGTATGTACTGCTTTCATGCTGGTGTTCGCTTGCTCTTGCTGTTTGTTTGTTGCCGTCGCAGCTGCAATTGATAGACCTGGTGTCCTTCTCGTCTTTTTCCTCGACAGCGCAGGAAGTGGAAGTACCGCTGGACAAAATCGCCACAATGGCAAATCCCAGCGACAACTGCGCAATAGCCACTAGCTGTTTGCCGCAGGGCACTCGCTTCTCTTGGAAGGGCTTCTTGATCTAAACATGGGGAGCACACGAAGCATATCAAGCACAGACTGGCCGCTGGCCAATGTCACATGATGACTACATCATGTGAAACGCCTAATCTACACAGAAGTGGCGGCATGTCATATTTCCTGTGATCCTTGTGTGTTGCCTTGGGAATGTTTGGAGGTTCTGTCTACAGACTCTCCCACACTATTCTGGAGGGCCATCGTTTCGCAATCGAGAGGATTGCCAAAGGCAAGAGATACATATGATTTGCAGCTTATTCGCTTATCTCTAGTCTAGACTCTATCAAGTCAGAGCCAATTCATACTGTGTGTAATCCTTTCATCCTCTCAGTTAGAGATTTGCACCTTTGCAGGGTGCATTTGCAGGTGAGAACTTGATGAGTTGGTCCCTGCCGTTTGGATGTGCCTTGCGCCCTATACAACAGGGCGAATACTGCTGCAATACGTTGATGTTGAAGGCATCCACTGAGACAGTTCTGCCAAGCTACCGTGCAATCCAATGTTTGAAGTTCCAATCGAAAAATGCAAACTTCCAGGCTTTGAAAGGGAGGAGAGATGTCCATTTCAAGCTGCCCGAAGAGCCAAACTTCAGCGACCCGGACACCTCAGCATCGCGTCTCAGCTTTGATTTCATTGCCACAAGCGGCACAAGCGGT
This sequence comes from Cladocopium goreaui, assembly GCA_947184155.2. Classification (NCBI taxonomy): domain Eukaryota; class Dinophyceae; order Suessiales; family Symbiodiniaceae; genus Cladocopium; species Cladocopium goreaui. Next base: position 48,764 of record CAMXCT020000557.1, on the reverse strand, counting down.
TGCAAGCTGCAAATTAAAATGCTTTGTTCCTTGGAGGAAACGCCAAAGTCAAAGCCCATTTTCTCAACTCTTTGAGGTGTTACTCTCAGCCGAGGTGCCCCTATCAGTTCGACGAAAGTGCATTTGTTGCCGGAAAGCAGGCTGGGACTGCTGGAAATGCAACTTTCAGACACTTTCAGGCTTTGTTGCGGCTTCTTATGCAATCTTACGTATATTTGATACTCCATCATACTCCGTTTGACAAAGGCTCCATTCCTAGACAGAGAGAGGGAGAGAACCAGGGAGCTGTGGTGAGGGCAAGGTATTTCTCTAGTCACACTGCCTTCTCACAGCAATTCCCTCGCAATTTTTCTTGCTATTTGTCAGTGGTTGATAAACTTTCTGAAACATGATAGTCCAATGATAGTTGCAATTTGGAGTGTAACTTGCCACTAACAGTTGTGATTCTGGCCAGGCAGACTCAATCGATGGTGACCTACCTGGTACCTTTCAGGGTTTTGCCAGGCTTGTCCAGCGGCTGACTTCCCAATGCATGTAGCATTGACTTCTCTTGAGCTGATATTTCTCCATTTCCACACTGACATGCAGCCTTTTTGATCGAGTTTTAAAAACAGTTTCGGCAGGACTGGAGGCCGTGGAGTAGGAACTCGAAACAAGGCGCAGCATTGTGAATTTGGATTTGCAGCCACCAAGGGTTCTGCAGACCACACACAGTCTCAAACACACAAGAAGGAAAAAAACTGATAAACAATGCAAGAATGCTGTTGATTCTGTTAGAAAGGGAAGTCCCAAAATCTCCCAAACCCATCCAAAGCCGTCAGACTGTTGTGAGCTTCGTGAACCATCACTGAACCTTGTTCTGTGGTGATCTCTTCGCCCAGGTCGTGCTGATCGGACTGACTGTATCTTCTGCCAGCTTCGTGCGGGCTTTGGAGGCAACTTTGCAAAGTTCCGGAAGTTCAGATGATAACATTGATGGAATTGTTGCAGTGGCGCACAACGAGGGTTTCTTGGCTGGGAATGGGCGTCCCCGGGCTGGTTTAGTGGGCTTGGGTGCAAAGGTTTCACGGCAGAATGAGTGGCGGAATATGTGCAATGAGGTGAAAGCAAAGTGCAGAACAACAAAGAGCTTCTGATGAGGACCATTGCAGGATTCCTCGTGCACCCAAATACTGGTTCTGCTTTGGTGGTGTCTACAGGCTTGGACAGCTGAGACTTCACAAACCTAGACACGTAGAGCTTCAAGGGAAGATAGACCCATTTTGACACCATTGCTTTTCTGAATATTGCTCGAATTGCTCGAATTGCTCGATATTGGTGCTAGTTACTGCTAGTTGGTCGAAGAGATTGATGTGAGATCATGTGAGTCTGCACCGAATAGCAAAGTATACTTTGAAAACAGGGGATTTTTGATGATGGCAAAGCCGAGATGCAACATCTTCGAAGACGGATCTTAATGAATATAAATGAAGCATCTGAACACATTTGAACACATTTGAACACATTTGAACATCTGTATTGAACATCTATATGCATTTGTTACTGTGGTGCCGTTTTCAAAGAATGACACGCACAAATCAAGAAGTGCTGTCTACTGTAGGACATGGCATGCAGTTTGGACGACCGTTCATAGCATGGCCCCTGCACAAGGATCTTACTGATTGCACATGGCTCAAGAAAAGGGCAGACTTTTGCACCTGCCTTTCGCAGGTTATGAGCCCAAGCCTTCACTGGCTTGGGTGTGCGGTGCCGTAATGGAGCGCAGGCGCCGGCAGCACCACGAGACGGCAGATCAGCGCTTGGATAGGCTGATCGAGATGGAGAGGAGGTCAAAGCTGGAGGCTCCCCAAGTGCCCGAGGTCCGACGACTGAAGGTGACTGAGGGGGACGTGGCCGCTTCGACACCAGAGCCACGACGAGATGAAGGTCGTGGACAAGGTGGAACTGAAGGACCACAAGGGCAGGTGACCTCACTCCAACTTGATGCAGAACCTCTAGGACCTGATGGCCTTCTTGCTCCGCTGTTTCATGAGTCTGGGCAGGATGAAGCTCAGACGGTGTTTCGACGAAGGCTGGACGAAGATGATGACATTCGCCCTGCCGTGGCAGCTGAACGAGGGCTTCATGGAGGACCTAGCGCTGCTGGAGCTGGTTTGGAGCTGGCTCGGAACCTTTCTAGTGATGCTGGCCGGGAACAAGGGTTCGTGCACCGTGATGGGACGTCCTTGCTGGTGGCATCTACTGGCCTGTTTGGCCAAGAGCGAGGTGGCGCTGGGGTGATGGCAGTGCCTCCTGGAGTCAACGCCTTTTGGAGCGCTGGAGTTCAGCGAGCTGCAGTTCTGGAACAGGTCGCTGATGTGGCAAGACCAGAATCCTTGCCGCCTCTTGCAGGGGCACCTGTGACGTTTGGCCCTGCTGGCTGTGGGGTTGCTGGACATGGGCATTCCGGTGCAAGCCCTGGGCAGGCTGCTTGCGGTAGTGCTGGCCTTGAGCAGGCCCTTGGCGCAGGAGCTCTACATGGAGGCCCTGTGCAGGCCTGTGGTGCTGGAGCTCTACATGGAGGCCCTGGGCAGGCCCTTGGTGCAGGAGCTCTACATGGGGGTCCTGGGCAGGCCCAAGGGACGATGAATGGCGCAGGTCCTGGGCAGGCCTTGGCCATTGGGACGTTGTCTCAACCGTCCCCAGAGAAGTCTGTCGAGGAGTTGAGACTGCGCATCATGAAGGAGGCCGAAGAGAGCTTCGTTAGAGAGGCGAAGAAACTTCGTGGAGAAGAAGGTGAAGGTGGGGAGATTCGGTCCTACCATACAGCCTCAAGTGGAGCTGGTGCGACTACAGGGTCGGTGCCTCCGATGCCAGCCTTGCAGGGGTCGGCAACTACACCTTCACTGGCTATGCATCCCGCTGGACACCTAGCACCTTCTCATCTTGCTGAACGTGGTCAAGTTGGATTGGATGGACATCAACATGGTGCACAAGGTGTTGGTCAAGGATGTGGGATCACTTGGAGCCAACCGGTGTCACCGATGGCAGTGCATTCACCTGGAATTCCTGGTGGCCAATCTCCTGGACTTCATGGCAGAGCAGGTGCTTCCTACTGTGGCCTTCATGCTGGTGGACTTTGTGGGGGCATGGGATCAACGGCGAACTCACAAGGGTACGCTGCTGGGCCACACGGTGGTGGTCAATTCACTGGTGATTGGAATGCCTCAGGCCCTATGGCGTCTTTTGGAGGTGGTGGTACATCAGGAACTACCTCGGTAGTGAGACCCCCTGGACTTGGAGGACCAGATCAACAACAAGGAGCTGCATCGCCTATGGAGCAGCTGAGAGGCTCTGATCTTCCTCTACTTCCACAGCCAGGTTCAGAGCAGTCGGCCTTACAATTTGGAGACTGGATCACGGTGGTCACTCCAATGATTGGAGATGTTGCTGGATCAGCCCGTGGGTGGTGGAGTGAAATCTTGAGGGAAGCCTCAAACCTCTATGACCGGTGGCTCACATCGACTCCCTTGGAAAGGATCCGACTTCGACCTTTGGAGATCCAGCGCTCTGAGGTGCACCTACGCTTGGAGCAGAGGGTGGTGCCGATGCTGCTGAAGTGCATCCCGGAGCTCATCAAGCAGGACTTGATTGCCAGCCGAACTATGACGGTGACAGGCATCATGTACAGGCTGTGGACTATCTTCCAACCGGGTGGGAGCTCTGAAAGGGTGAGAAAGGGTGAGCATCCTCAAGCAGCTCACGGAGCCAAAGGTGGCAGCTGGCGCACCGGACTTGCTGGGTGGACTTCGAAGGTGGAGAAGATTGATGAGCAGGTCGTTGGAGTTGAATCTAGCGCTGCCGGATCCGGTCATCTTGGGTGGAGTCTTGCACCGCTTTGCAGATGCGTTGGGAAGGCTTGGTGGCACGCAGCTGGCATACCGAGTGGCTTCGGTGAGGCAGAAGCTTGGAGTGGACATCAGGCCTATGGCCCCATCCATCGAGCAGTACGCTGAGTACCTTCAGTCTGAGGCGGAGGAGCTGAGCCTTGGGATTGGCTTGAAGGCCACGACGGTTGGAGCTCAGGGGGCCACGTCACTGAAGGCTATGGCTGGGTTGGAGGTGCCAACGTCGACGACGAGTGCGCCTACAGGGACTACTTCGAAGTCTCCATGCAAGTTTTGGAAGACCCCTGAAGGGTGCAAACGTGGGGCACAGTGCACGTTCCTTCACGAGACGTCTGACATGAAGGGTCGGTGCTTCAATTGTGGGAGCTCGGCGCATCTTCGAAAGGACTGCACTGCCAAAACCTCATCTACTTCGACTTCTACCTCAACTCCATCGGGTGGTCCGATGGGTGATGGCCTACAACCCAAGAAGGTTTCCAAGGTGAAGGCGACGCCTAAGCCGGCTGTGAAAGGCTCCGCCGGGGACTCTCAGAAGTTGAAGACAGTTGATGGAGATGATCTGAAGCCCAAGGAGGTGACCAACACAGCCTCTGGTGGAGCTTCGGAGGGGACCCAGGGTGGAGACTCCACCACGACGGAGCCAATGGGTGAGCCTTCAACAGAGGCGGCAGCAGAGCTGATGCGAGAAGCTACAAGCCTCCTGAAGTCCATCAGGTCTTTGAAGGCCGTGCGGATGAAGTCCGTGGGAGAAGGGAACTTTGGTGGGCCTGGTGAGTATGCCTTGTTGGATGGAGGTGCCACTCATGGGCTTCGACAGGCTAAGCCCGAGGAGGAGCCGGATCTGATTGCCACGAAGGTGGAGCTGGCTTGTGGGTCAACAGTGCTCTACAAGCACCCCAAGCATCAGACCTTGCTCAGTAAGGGGCCGGTGGAGCCTATCATCCCTTTGGCATGGCTGGTGGCGGCTGACTACAGGATCACCTGGCGCCGAGATAGCATTGTGATCCATCATCCAACACGGGGGCCATTGAAGTGCAGCTTGAGGGGTGGTTGCCCTGTGATGCCTCGAACTGAGGGTCTGGATCTGCTGGCCGACTTGGAGAAGATGCAGCAGAACGATGTTGAAGTCAGAGATGATGAATTCAATTGGTGGACGAATCGCTTTCCACAGGTGCCATCTTCAGTCTGGAAGTTTATGAAGGGGCAGGGCGATTCATGGCGGGATCATGCTGCCAGCCTGCCTTGGAACCGTCATCGACGACGAAGGCTATGGCGCTCTCGTGGAGTCATCCTGCACTTGTTCTCTGGTCGGAACTCCAAGCAGTGGGCTGAGCTTGAACAGGAGGGCTATGTTGTCCTCACCATTGACACTCTCCAAGGAGTTGATCTACATGAGGCATCGATTTGGGCCTTCATTTGGGAGTTGGCCTGTGCTGGAAAGATTGCCGCGATCCTGGGTGGCCCACCTTGTCGCACGACTTCAAGGCTGAGGCAACGCCAGCCGGGACCGCCACCATTGAGGGGGCGAGATGGATGGCGTTTTTCCCTGGAAGGTCTTTCAACCTGGGACCTTCACCGGGTCAACTCTGACACAGCCCTGCTCTTCAAGCAGATTGGACTCTTTATCAAGGCTGAGGAGAAGCGCATGCAGGTTCCAGAGCTTCAATCGCTTCCCACGGCTTTTGCATTGGAATCTCCAGAGGATCCTATGGCCTACTTGGGAGCTGAGGCGGCACACAACCTTCCGTCCTTTTGGAACTTCCCTGAGATGAAGGAGATGGTCGGACTGGGGGGCCTGAAGTTGGTGAGCTTCGATCAATCCCAGATGGGGCATGCCCGAAGGAAGCCAACTACGATCCTTGGGAACCTGCCTGGAGTGGAACAGTTGGAAGGCTTGAGAGATTCATCTCGGCGAACAGACCCGCTTCCAAAGGGTCTGCAGGAATCCATGGAGGCCTCAAGGGACTGGGCGAGCTGGGCACCTGGTTTGGTGATGGCACTCAAAGAGGCGCTGAGGGCTTATCTTCATCAACGAAGTCAATGCCTGGCTCAGCGCATCCACAAGCTGAATGTTGAGGAGTGGAAGCAGCATGTCAAGGCGCATCATCATCCATATCGACGAGATTGCCGTCGGTGCATGGAGCTTGCAGGAGTGGACAGCCCACATCGGAGGTCGCATGCCGACAGCTCAGCCTATGTTCTTTCAATGGACCTGGTGGGACCGTATCCGGTTGGAAGGGACGATGGTCGTCGACGAAAGGGGAAGTACATCCTGGTGGCTACAGTTCCTTTGCCAATGCTGGACCGTGTCAACATGCAGGAGAAGGAAGAGACGGCCGAGGAGGACGTGGATCACAGCTTGGATGGTCATGCAGGCGACCAACATGGGGCTCAACCTCAACCACGACCTGATGAAGGAAATCAACCTGATGCTCATCAACATCAACCACAACCAGAAGAAGGAGTGCTTGTGGAAGAGGTGGACGAGGAGCAGCAGGTGGAGATGGTAGATGACGATGCAGTGAAACGCCTGAATCAGGCATGGATGGAGCACATTGATGGCTTGAAGGGGCCAGTGGGACTTCAGAACATCACGCTGGTCGAGGTCCTGGAGTCCAGGCACATTGCACACCTGGTGGAAGCCACAAGCAGGGTGTATGGGAGATTCCGTGCACTCGGGGTCCCGATCCTGAGGGTCCACACGGACCGTGAGAAGTCCTTCCTGTCGAAGCCGTTCCAACGGTGGTGCTCCAGCCACTCCCTCTACCAGACCATGACGAGTGGCGATGATGGACCTGCCAACGGAAGGGTCGAGGCTGAGGTGGGACAGATTAAGAGGAGGCTGAGGGTGCTCTTGGCGACCTCGAAGCTGGAGTTGCAGGACTGGCCTGGGGTGGCACGCTGGGCTGGAGAAGAGAGGCTTCGGATGCAGCTGCAGAAGGTTGGAGTACCTTCAAAACCTATGGTTCCTTTGGGGGAGCGCGTGGTGGTGAAGACCAAGCGCTGGCACAAGCAGGGTCCACTGGCAGCTCCTTTGAAGTCAATGGTTCTCATGGGGCCAAGTCCAAACATGACGAATGGCTGGGTGCTTCGAGATGGAAGAAAAGTCCAACATGCACGGGCAGTGGTGCGCCCGGCAGAGGCAGGAGAGAAGGCGGTGATGGAGCTCTATGATGCTTCCACCAGAAGGGTGACAGGGAAACAGCCTCCCTATTTGGAAGACCGGAAGGTTCCTCAACCTCTTCAGCATGATGATCTACCTCAACTTCTGCGAGAAGATCTGGCTTTGGATGACTCCCATGATGTTTGGGGGGAGGCTGGAATCGCAGATCTGGGGGAGGACGTGCTCAGCTTGGGCTATTCTCCGGATGAGTTTCCTGATGATCCTCCTGGAGACCAACTTCAAGATGGGGGCGAAGGTGGAAGTGTGGATGCGGAACCTGCCCTACGCACAATGTGGGCAGGGGGGGAGTCCAACCCCACTTCAAAGGCTTCAAAGAAGGCTATGGGGGCCCCAAATTCGCCAGCTTCTTCCACAACAGCCTCAACTTCAAGGGCACTGAAAGAATGTGATGGTTGTGGACTTTTGCAGCCGGATACCGAAGACTGCAACCTTTGTGGTGAATCTGCGAGATGGAGTTCCCCTTCACAGCCGGGCTTAGCATCTCTGGCTTTGCAGGCGTCTTCAACAGCGGGCTTGCATGGTGCTGGAACTACATCATTGCGGGTGTCTTCACCATCGGGCTTGCATGGTGCTGGAACTACATCAATGCAGGTGTCTTCACCATCGGGCTTGCATGGAGCTGGATCTACATCATTGCGGGTGTCTTCACAGTCGGGCTTGGTTGGGCGGCCGGACCTCGACGATATGGATGCTCAATTTGGGCATGGTCCTGCAGGCGAACGGGCTTGGGAGTCTGTGGAGATCCACAACCTTGAGGATTTGGTGGACAGTGCTCATCGTGAACATTGGGGATGGAAAAAACTTTGGGAACAGGAACTCTCTAGAGAAGCTGTGGGGGCCGAGATCGGTTTGATCCATGGCCAATGGCTGCAGTTTTTGGAGGGCCAGGTGAAGAGCCTGGAGGAGGAGTTGGCACTGGTTAGCACTTCGACCTTGAACGGAGACCGCGAATTGCAGGATTGCAGCACTCTCCCAGGGTATGGATGCTATGGTGGATGATCTGGAGCCTCTGGACAAACCTGAGCAGGCTCGAGCGGTGCTACAAACCTATACAGTGTCGCTGGCCGAAGTCAAGAAGGACATCAACTTGTGGAAGGAGCCGCTGCAGGCCGAGATGGAGGCTTTGGTGAGCTCTGGAACGATTCGCCGGGTGAAGGTGGATCAGTTGGTGCATGAGCCTGGCTACGACCGGATGGAGGGCACCAGCGAAGATTGTCCCGACGATCAAATCACCCTCGGGAAAGCGGAAGGCGAGAATCGTCATCTGCGGCAACATTGTGCATCCTGCTGGGCATGTGAAACCTTCACAACTTCCTGATGGTGGAGTTCATGGTTGTCATCGACCTCATGGAGCAGCATCACCGGCAGTGCAGAACCTCGGGGATGGGAATGACCCGAATGGGGATGGATCCGAAAGGCCTGGAGGTGGTGGACCGGCCGCTGCCGCAGATCTTTATGCGGGTGGTGTTGACTCTACGGCTCTGAGGTGTGTCCTGAGGAAGGCAGCAGGGGCTTCTTGGTCCTTGGCATCAACGGACGTGAGAGGGGCATTTCTATTGGCTCCCAGATCACAGACCCGACGGCAGCTTTTGGTGGTGGAGCCTCCGCGACTTTTGACCTCAACTGGCTTGGTCTCTGCGGAGGAACGTTGGATCTGTGACGGTGCCATGTATGGTTTAGATACCTCCCCAGCAGATTGGGCATCATTCAGGGACTGCCGCATGTCGTCCTTCCGATGGGAGACTCCAACTCACCGGTGCCACTTAGCGAGATCGCCAGAACCCAATATCTGGTCAATCATGGGGGTTTCCAAGACCAACTACCCGGAGGCAGTCATCAACGATGATGCTCATGCGGATCCTCTTGGCTTCCTCATTGTCTATGTGGATGACATCCTTTGTGCTGGACCTCGCCATGTGGTTGAAGCTTCTTTGGGCCGAATCCGGGATGAGTGGACGTGCTCGGAGGTGGAGTGGGTCAACGAGGTCAAATGGCTGAAGTTCTGTGGGATGCAGCTCAGATGGCAGGGAGACTCCTTGCTCTTGGGTCAGCCTGACTTTGCCCGCGAGCTTCTTGAACGACATGGTCCAGTTCCTGGTCGCCAAGTTCCACTTCCGAAGATTGACATGGCTCCGGATGTGGAGGATAACATTGACGCTGCGGATGTTCGCAGGTGCCAGCAGTTGCTGGGAGAACTCCTTTGGTTGAGTGGTCGAACCAGACCTGACCTTGCCTTCGCCGTATCGACCTTGAGCGGTTGGGTGACCAAGTGCCCCAAAAAGGTTCAGGAGCTGGGACGCTACTTGCTGGGCTACCTGCAGGAGACCTGGGAGTTTGTCTTGACTTACAAGAGCTGTTTGACAGATCAGGGGGAGCCAACAGATGAGCTGATGAAGCTCACCCTCCTGTCGGATGCTTCACATGCCCCACAGGGACTTCGTGGTTGCCAAGGCATATTGGCATTGTGGGGTGGCGCTCTGGTCCAATGGGAGAGCAAAAGGCAACCCTTTGCTGCTCTGAGCAGTACGGAGGCCGAGCTCATTGGATATGTGGATGCGCTGACGATGGGCGAGTCGCTTCAGGTGATCCTGAACATCCTGGAGCACAACGCCATGATCGACGATGGCCAGTTTGAGATCCGAGGCGACAACCTGTCCGGGATCCAATTGTTGTTGGCGCCTGATGGTCCTTGGCGCACACGCCACCTGAGGCTTAGAAGCTTCGTCCTGCGAGAGCGATTGGCTTCTCGTGAGTGGCATGTGGAGCATGTCCCTGGAGCAGAGCTGGCGGCCGACCTGTTGACGAAGCCTGTGGTGCTGCTGACTAGCTGGGAGTCGTTCCGTAGGACCTTAGGTTTGACCAAGTTTTCCATGCCGGATGAAACATCACGGCTTTGTCGCCTGGCTGAGGCGGTAGTTGCTCTTGGAGGATTGGTGCTCCAAAACGGAGCTAACCAGTTGGTGAAAACTGCTGGAGCTGTTAGCCTGTCGGCTCTCACGGCGTGGATGTGTTGTCATGAAGGGCTGGCATCTATGGCTAAACCAGTTGAAGAAAAAACCCAATCAAGACCAGCACAAGAACATGAAAAGAGGCCTAGGGAAAACGAACCAGGCCCTGCTAACCCTACTGAACCTACTTCCGACTGTAGCCTCACAGGCTCCCCAATCGTGCCTCGCCTTTGTGCTGTGCGTGGAGCCATGGCTGCTGGATCGTGGAGCGGTCCATGGGATGACGCAGAGTTCCAGAGCTTGCCGACGGGAAGCAGTGACCGCTGGCGCAGCTTGACTGGTGGGTGGTGGGTCAGGGTCCACGGTGGACTCCGATCCAGGCTGTACCACCCGGTGCACACAAGCACCCCTGTGAGGTGCGAGCACTTGCAGCCGGAAAGGACGACTGTGGTGTGGCATTGCACCGGTGGTCGACCCTGGACCCGGCAGGTGCACTGCGACCACTGGGGCTTTGGAAGCCAGCCTGTGCCAGGGGTTGGACAGTGGAAGGGCTTCACCTTCTTCAGGATCAAGGAGGGCAACCAGAGTGGGGCCAACAGCTCAGGGTTGCCCAGGATCCGACCTGATGTGGTGACCTGGAGCGATGAGGACCTACCACCGATGGTGAAGCAGGGTGGCATGTCAAGTGCTTACCCACCACCTGGGGCCAGAGAAAGCACCGAAGAAGAGGAGGCTGACCCAGGGGTTCCGTTTGAGCACGGGATGGTCCAACCTGGAAGAAAACCACCACCTCAGGCTTGGTTCCAGCGACAGAATATGCAGGGTTGGATGAACCGTATGGCCAAACCACCAGCAGTTCCAGTACACCATGCAATGCCAGGACCACCGCCAGCGGGTCCACCACCTCATGGGATGGCGGGATCGCTTCCAACTGGTCCGCCTCCTAGCAGTGCAGGGCAGGGTGGCCTGTCGAGTGCCGATCCACCGCCCGGGGCTGGAGCTGCACCGAAGCCGATGGCTGAGGGGTACTGCAGGCCAACTCATAAGTATGGCCGGTATCAGGCGCCTGCAGAAGCTGAAGGAGACCGTCCTCGTGGCCGACCTGGACCTGGACCTCGTGGAAGAGCCGCTATGGGCATTGGTGGGCCGATCGATGCTCGAGAGGAAGGCCGGATGACTTCGGCCGGATCTATGTCGATGGGAGCAGGACCTATGGGGGTCATCCCAACTGGAGCTGGAGATCGACCTGGTGAAAACCCGCTGCTGGCTTCTTTGAGGGTGGCAATGCGACCTCCAGAGCAGAACCCAGGTGGCTTGGCATCGTCGAGCTCTACGGTGATCCCTGGGGAGTGGGCCACACGAGGGGACCCGGGGCTGATTACCCCGCGGGGGTCCGTGGCTGGAGCATGGGCTAACCGGCCTACCTTGGTCGCCAAGGCCCTGGGCACTCCATACCAGGCCGAACGGCGATTGAATCCTCCCCCGGAGGGCTTGGAAGAGGCTGAAAGCTTCCAGGAGGAGGCATTGGAGTCTGAGGCCAACACCAGTGATGATTACTCCCTGGTGTCTGAGGAGGAGAACGTGGGCGCTGCTGAGACTCCCGAGAACGAGGAGGAGGACATGTAGCAGAGCTCCCCTTTTTTTTTCTTTCTAAGACCAGCCGACGAAGCTTTGGTCTGGCATTTTGCTACGGCCACCGAAAAATGTTGCGCCTGGCAACATTGGGGGAGTGTGGTGCCGTTTTCAAAGAATGACACGCACAAATCAAGAAGTGCTGTCTACTGTAGGACATGGCATGCAGTTTGGACGACCGTTCATAGCATGGCCCCTGCACAAGGATCTTACTGATTGCACATGGCTCAAGAAAAGGGCAGACTTTTGCACCTGCCTTTCGCAGTTACATTTGATTTACATCCTTGGTGTTTTACGTTGCCCCAGGTCAAGAGTGTCACATAACGGTGGAAGACTTGAAGGCATTTCTGTCAGACTACCCGACAGCACATGTTGCGCAACGAGCTGAGCCGAGCTGAGAGCAGTTCTGTGGTGCTGCGATGTGCTGCGCATGGGCGCTGTGGATTTCTCCGTGGGTTCCCTGAGTTCTGTGTGTTCTGAAGTTCTGAGTTGGACGTCAGACTATGTCAGACTCTCCTGGTGAGGCATCAATTCCTGGAACTCAGTGGAAATTGGCACGATGATCTTAAGCGAGCCGGAGATGTGGTTCAGCAGGTTCTGCTTCCCAGAGCTGCAGAGGCCGGATCTATATTGTTACACCACGACGCTATCAGCGATCAATCAATAGGCTGCAATTTAATGTTATAATATGTATGGTATATTGATTGATGTATTGCTGGATTGTTTGATGTGTTTGGATGTGTATACTTGGATGCAATTGGATGTATGTATATATATATATATATATATTGGGTGTGTTTTGCTTGTTGTGTATCCTGCCGGCTAAACTGGCCAGTACAAGCGAACAGCGCAGCCAGTTTCAGCTCTCCGCATCGCGCTGCAGTGCGGCTCGGGCTCAAGACTTCGCACACTGACAGATGTGCAAATAGAAAGTTTGAAACCATGGTCAAGATACAAACCGTTGAGAGTGCATTGTCAAGATGGTCAAAGGTCAAGAGATGTCAAGAGGCTTTGATCAGTTGTTGATGCACTGCAAAGGTGGAGGCTCTGATGCTTTCAGTGGAATCACTGGAAACCCACTGGTGGGCGAAGTGTCAAAGCTGTTGCTCACCAGAGGCGCTGCATTTGGTGCGAATAGAAGATTTATGTGGTGCTTTGCTGCAATTCCTAAGCTATCTTTCAAATCTTTCAAATCCTTCAAGATCAAGGGCAAGTGTTTCTGATGTACCAATGTGTGAAGACAGCTGGAAAAGAAAAGGCAGACAGCCAAGATAGCATTCACCTAGAAATGGTGAGATGGAACAGTGACACAGAAATGAAGGCTCAGACGGAATTGCACACAGTTGGTGTTCCCTGTTAAAGTTCACTAAGACCTACCTACTCGATCCTACTCGGCCATTCTCCCGAAAGCTTTATTCCAAGATCAACTTGCACCGAAGTCTAGGGGGATCTTGACCCTCAAATCCCAAACTCTTGACAAATCTTCCATTGACATCCTCACATTGCGCATGCAAGTAGAAATAACGTGCGCAACAAACATCCTGGTGCTCAGAATAATGGTCATTTTATTGTTCAAGCACCACACCAAACTGCATCACCCCCCACTAGTACAGAGCATTGGCGAGTGAGAACATGTGAGGACTAATTTGTGCCAGGCGGCCTTGCTCTACTCGCAGAATCTCCAGAGCTGGTTGGTGCAGAACCATATGTTTTGGCAAACTGCCGCAGCCTGGAAATAGCCCGAAAGTTTCTGATGATGTGCCTTGATCTTTGCTTGATTGCCTTGATCTTGCATTCAGAGAGTCCACAGACGCAAACATAAAGACCATAAAGGTGTGGAGAGGATTTTGGGAGCTCAATTCCCGCTTGGGCAAATGAGTCGGTTCCGTTCTAAGGACTGAACGCTACAAGCAGTATGCGTCTCGACACGGTCAAGATGCTGCAGGAAACCCTTCTGGAGGAAATCTTTTCCGTGGATTGTACAACATTGTGACCCTTGCCAGCACTGAAGGCTATGATTCTGCTTTCACTTTGTCACATTTTCTTTGACTACATTGATATTTCGAATTCTCATTGCACCCAATTTGAATACAAGACACAAATGCACATCAGACAAACAAAATATGATGCCCGAAACCTTCCAAACTATATACTTGGATTTTATTGACATCAGGATCAAAAGCTTGGGCGCATCCCACAAGAAGCCTCCTGACGTTTGCCTGGATCAATGCATTGAATACAGTGAGCGAGTGCGTGAGGATGAGTCAGGCACAATCCAAAAACTCTTTGCTTCTGATTGTGCTGCTGTGCTGCAGATTTGTAGAGATTCTAGTAGAGACATTGACATTGTAAGAACATTCCAAGACATTGTATGATTTGTATTGATTTGTATGTTTTATCGCTGTTTTCAGGCTACTACTTCATGGATTCACCTGGAAATGACCTGGAGTCCATCGCTGGACAAGTAGCAAGTGGCTGCAATGTCATTTTCTTTGTGACAGGGAACGGAGTGGGGTTGCCCAGTGCGAGTGGGTCGAATAAACACAACCAATGCAGTCGCAAGGTAGGGTACCATTGTGTATTTGAGCAATTGTGAGCGCTTGACAGGCAATAACCAACTTTCCTTTTGTGCCTACTCTCAAAGTGGTGACGACATCTGGGCGATTCAACATACTGCAGAAAGACATGGACATCAATGCTGGTCTCCTTAACGAAGGGCTTGATATGCAAAGCCTGGCTGCCAAAGTATTCAAAGATATGAGCCTTGGTACTCGATGGTCTCCGTGGTAGTGAGAAATCAAAAAGAATCCAGAAGGATTTATCTAGAAGTTATAGAAGGGGATCAGGAGAGGCTGAGGAGAAAAGAAGATGAGATGATGAGAAGACATGGAAGGCCAAGGAAAAGAAGACCCGGAAGACTTGAAGGAACAGCAGATGAGAAGAAACGATTGCAGTTCTTGCATTTTACAAACTTTCATGTTACAAGAAACTCTTCTGTGGTAAGGACCTGCAAGGTTCAGCTGTGAAAGATGTCCCAAACAGGAGGGCTTCATTGCTTTTCGTGGGGCATGCTTGTTGGGCCACTCAGTGCAGTTCGGTGCTGAGGGTTGGAGTTGCGTCTGGTGAGAAGACCAAGGGCGAGCTGGCGAAGATCAGCCAAGTCTCGATTTGGCGAAATTGGTTCCTGGATGACTCGCAGCAGTTGAGCGACTTGCAGGCCGAGCCCAGGTATTTTTCGATCAGACAGAAAATGACAGAAATAATACTGTAACTTATCTATAATATTCTATAATTAAAATTAATGAACCCAATGAAACCTTGACCCAAAAGAAATCAACCAAATAGATTGCCACCAAGATGAAGTCACACCCGACTACCTAATGTGCCTTGGTTTTCACAGGCTGAGTTCAACTTTGAGCAGAAGGATCTTCATGGACCCGGTCTTAAGGTGAAGTGACTTGCCGTCAGATTTTATGTGTTCTGATTGGCATCCTGGACTCACAGACATTCACAGACATTCACAGACATTCACAGATGTGACTTGAGCCTTTCCCATTTGTGTTGGAAAACGAGGCAGGAGTGGCTTCCTTCCCTTGCATGTGAAAACTTCGTGAAAGATATTCGATATGCAAAGGATTCCAGCTCGCTGGAGTTTTTACCTCCGGTGAGCCTGATTCTGCTACTTGGCTGCTTCTACCGCACCTTACAGGGAAAGGGTCTCGCTTCGGGATACGTCGAGTGCATCGCTTCGGGCTACACCTCGTGCATCGCTTCGGGATACCTCAACATCAACATCAACATCATCATCCTCATCATCGTCGTCGTCGTCGTCATCAACAATAGACATATTTCATCATCCTTGTTAAAATCATTTTCTTCTTCCGAGTATTATTCATCTTCATCTTCATCATTATGGTGATGATGATAGCGTCAGGAGAAGATGTGATAGCGTGAGATCATGTTGGAATGGCTGAATCAAGTAATGATGTAAGTAGAATGATCCCTCCCCACCCCCCAACCAAACCCTAAATGGCTGTGTCAAGTCATTCTATACGCAGAATGATCCCTCCCCACCCCTCCCCAACCAAACCGAAAATGGCTGAGTCAAGTAGTGATGCAAGAAGAATGATCCCTCCCCACCCCTCCCCAACCAAACCGTAAATGGCTGAGTCAAGTAGTGATGCAAGAAGAATGATCCCTCCCCACCCCCCCCCAACCAAACCCTAAATGGCTGTGTCAAGTCATTCTATACGCAGAATGATCCCTCCCCACCCCTGCCCAAACCAAACCGTAAATGGCTGAGTCAAGTATGATGCAAGAAGAATGATCCCTCCCCACCCCCCAACCAAACCCTAAATGGCTGAGTCAAGTAATGATCAAGTAGAATGATCCCTCCCCACCCCCCCAACCAAACCCTAAATGGCTGAGTCAAGTAATGATGTAAGTGAATGTAAGTAGAATGATCCCTCCCACCCCCCAACCAAACCCTAAATGGCTGAGTCAAGTAATGATGTAAGTAGAATGATCCCTCCCCCCCCCCAACCAAACCCTAAATGGCTGAGTCAAGTAATGATCTAAGTAGAATGATCCCTCCCTAAATGAGTCAACCACCCTCCCCCCAACCAAACCCTAAATGGCTGAGTCAAGTAATGATGTAAGTAGAATGATCCCTCCCCCCCAACCAAACCCTAAATGGCTGAGTCAAGTAATGATGTAAGAAGAATGATCCCTCCCCACCCCCCAACCAAACCCTAAATGGCTGAGTCCAGTAATGATGTAAGAAGAATGATCCCTCCCCACCCCCCAACCAAACCGTAAATGGCTGAGTCCAGTAATGATGTAAGAAGAATGATCCCTCCCCACCCCCCAACCAAACCGTAAATGGCTGAGTCCAGTAATGATGTAAGAAGAATGATCCCTCCCCACCCACCCAACCAAACCCTAAATGGCTGAGTCAAGTAATGATGTAAGTAGACTGATCGCTCCCCAACCCCCCAACCAAACCCTAAATGGCTGAGTTAAGCAACTAGATGACAAGAACATTTTTTTCCGTGTTGCCCAAAGTGATGAAATCCGTGTTGCCCAAAGTGAGCGTCCAAGGTGTGAGGAGTGTGTGATTTCTGGATGTTGCCTGAAGTGATGCGTTTGGTGTTGCCCTAAGTGATGCAGGTACCGTAGAACCTTACAGAACTAGAAAAGAAGGATCAGAAATGTAGACTATTTTTGTCACGGACCATTTCAGATCATGTAAACGCAGTCGTGCAAACACCTTTTTTCTTTGAATGTGAGATGAGCAAAATTTACCGAACATATACCAAGTAAACTTATTATGAACAGAGGATTGTTCACATTCATTATGTGGTTATTTCTTTATATACGACATGTTCTTCCAGATATGGCGGAAATTCATTGTAGATATGTCCAGCAAAACAAATCAGAAATGGAAAAAGAGGCAGTTTTCTGGAAAATATTGTGTCTGCCCTCCTCGTCTTTTTCCTTTCTCTTCTTTTGAGGCCCACAAGTCTGTGCTCATCAGAGGTTGCGCGACTGGCGAGCTCAAGGCACACTTCTGGGTCCCAGGTTCTAAGGTATGAACACCAGGCGACCAAAGGTCCACAAGTATCCACAAGTACCAAAAGTATCCACAAGTATTAACTAGAATGATTCGGCATGGCATATTTTTGCCATTGACTCACCTTGACACAAATTGAAGTCCCTTCTGCAAGGCTCAACAGCGAGATTAAACATGCAGACGATGCACAGCAGGCGCTCGCAAGGAAACATGTCCTGCCCTTGATATTCTATTCATGATTTGTTTCTACTCTTTCTGCGAATTTATGTGGTTCTACAGTTCCACTTCTGCGTCCATCTCCAGGCTCGCTTTGTGGCACTGCCACACTCTGAAGGATGTGGAGGAGCTGGCGGCCAGCAATTTGAGACGATCTTTCAACGGGTGGGTCCAGGGAGGGCTTGGAATAGAGTTAGATAATGTTAGCTACAGGTCGTAGCAGCTGAAGCACTGGACTTACACTATCTTAGACTTAGCTTGCTTCCCACAGCTTGCACTCCCGTCGCTTTCCGACTTTGTCACTGAAAGGTGATGCTGGGCCATTTGCTCCATCCCCAAGTGCAACATGGCTTTTTGCTGGAACATGGGTCTCATCCTTACAATGCTTCAACGTTGTGTGATCATGCGATTTCAGAAACTTTTTCAGTGAGCGGAAGTAAATGACATTGATTAAATGTATATACACAGTGTATTATACTGTATACACCGTGTTTATATTGCGCATGTATATGTGTATGGTACAATTTGCAGAGGTGTACTTATCAATGCCCTGAGCTGCTGTAAAGCAGAGTTCTAAGCGGAGCTGAGGTGCGAAAAGACTCACAACGACTGGTTTGCAGAGCGCTTGTCTTCGCAAGGAATCTCCATGGACTCCTTTGGGTGGGCATCCGTGCAAGCAGACGGTGGAATTGAGGCAACAACTGCTACACTTCGCACATGAACATGTCCTAAGGATTCCTAAGGTATCCATAGATATCGTGTATAAATGTGTAGGGAAATAGGTTTGGGATTGGGATCTAGTCACATTCGACATTCTTGTCAAACGGACCCGGAGACGATTGCAAGAGAAGGCATTTGGAAAACCGCCAGGCAGTCTACGACATCATCAAGAACTTCTTCAAGGTTGGCGAAATGCATTTGTAATGCAGACAGCCTGGACCACAACTGGATCCAATGTGATGCAAGAAAACGTGTCTTTGATCTTCCCGGCTTCAGCCTTCAGAAATTCTTCAACTCTTTGACAGTGCAGGAGCCTCATCCTCGAAGAGCATTGCCTACGCAGGCGTTGCGCCTAGCTTTGCTCGGTGGTGAGACAAGTCCCCAAGAAGCTGAGCTGCTTGCAACACTGGTGCGCTATGTTGTCCTGAAAGGAGGCTGGACAAACCTGTTGCCTCTCCACATCTCTTGATGAACAACATGCAAGATGGTGTTCGTTTTTGTCGTTTATTCTTGAACAAAATGCTATGATCTTAAATGACGGCAGTATCTTCAGGCACAGTGGTACTTCCATCATCATCTCCCTTGCTTGTAAATCGCAGCTTCACTGCGGCCTGCCTTTTCGAGGACTGGTTACTGATTTCTGTGGTGAATCGTTTGTAGCAAAAGGTCAGACATACTTTAGAAGATGCTCAGCTGTGCACGGCACCTGGACACTTCCAAAGAGTACTCTAGAGATGGTACCGGTACCTTCCCACTGCTATTTAAAGCCTTACAGGCACTCAGACAAAACTATCAAAAGCATGCAATTCGCGACAGCAGCTCACATCCAGGTATCAAAGCACCTCCAATCTAGTTTCCAGCTAGAGCGGAATTTCTTGCCGTCTAAAAAAGAGCTGCAACAATCGAGGCAAGATGAGGCAAGCTTGTACATATATGAACCAGATATTGGTGGGATTGACAGGGACAAGGTGGATGCCTAGAGCTACCACCGCAACCGAATACGTTTAATCCACTGTAGGCTTGTATGCAATTTATTGCAGTGGCTCTAGGTCCCTAGGTGGCTTTGAAAATTGTGAAGGCTGAGTCGCCACGACTTCTCTTACTGTAAAATACTGTATACTGTATTGTCTTTGGCAGGTGGCCTCAAAGTTTGGATTGCAACGTCTTTCTTGCTGCCTCTGAACTTTTTGAATTTGCTTCAAAATATAAACATTTTTCTTCTCTTCCACAGTGCTGCCTGTAACTGATGCAAGCAGATTACTTTGAAGGTTCTTTCTCTTTCACAGCGTGGAATCCTTTGTCTTTGTCTTGGGCCTTGGGCTTCGTTCGGCTTCGTTCAGCTTCGTTCGGTTCTCTTGACGTGTTTGCTGATCATTTGTGCCTTAGGGCATCAGTTTACACCAGCTCTCAGACGTTGGTATCTTGGGATGCATCGCTTTGCGTTTCCAATTATTCTTCACACTTCAAATTTGTTTCAGCATGCACTGTTCATCGCTGTTCTCCGTTGCTTGGATGAACCCCTTACATTGCCTTACATAGTCTCGCACTGGTCTCCACGCTTGTTTCAACAGCAAGCTGTGACAAAAGCGATGCGCGAATTTACAGCCGCATACCGATACCGATTTCTGCTCACCATAGCTTTTGCTGCAACTCAACTTTTGCGCTTCAAAAAAACCATGAGTATTCACCTCACAGCAAGACTACAGTCTGGAGGATTGCCTCAATGTGAAACAATTTGAAAAGTTTGCTTCTTGGCGTAAATCATTCTTGATGTAAAGACATAGCCGCTGGCCCAAGACATTTGGGTGTAAAAGAGCTATGATGTAAAATGTAAAAGTTTAGGTGCAACAAGCCTGTTTGGCATGCAGCGTCTTGGCACACGTACTGGTGAAGGTTGCTGGGCTGGCAAAGATGGTAAAGACACTTGGTGCTGCACACGGTGAAAATCAGACTGGCGCGGGATGAGAGGAAATTCCTGGCCTTTATTTGTTAATGCCTATTAGTGTCCTGGACCAATCCTCGTGGTGTCAGGGGCAACTGGTGGCTGTTGCATGCTGTTGCCATGTCGGTTTTGGCCTTTTCTCTTGGGGATTTGGAATTGGCTCTGCCTGTCTGCCTGGCAGCCTGTAGCGGAAGGAGTTGCCTGGGCACGTCTTGGCTCCGACTGTGGCCTACGCTCAGCTTCCTCCTTCAGGGCTACATGTCATGGAGGCCAGCTACTCAGCACACTCAGCACACGAATCGTGAATCATAACTTTTACATAATGTTGCAGAACGAATCATAAGAGGCTAAATACGCGAACTACACGTCACTCACCCACTCACCCTTTAGTGATTCAGCTTCCGTGTTCCATGTTAATTACGAAAGCCAGCCAAAGGCTAGGCTAAAGTTGTCCCATGCGAACGAAGTGAGATTAGGGGGTCTGGGGGGTAGTGCCTCCAAAATCTCGTTAATACGTAGTGATTAGGGCGTGCGTTTTGGTCGTTTTTGCGTGTCATGTACCGTGACGCAAATGTGTGACGGTGGGGTATCGATTCCCCTCTGGTCCGCATCTAGATGCCCATTTGGTCCGCGCTGACACTCATGTCTACAGTATTTGGTTGTGAAAAACGATGCAGCCAGGAAAAGGTTTATAAGTTTATATATGGTCGTCTCACAGTGTGTTATCTGTAGATACACCCAAGTTGCCCACAAGAAACGCAATTATGATACGACTAATTAACTAGACGGAGTGATGCATCGAGGTGTCTTGTCGCTGTCTTTTGGGCCACTGAGCTGCTCGTTGAGTCCGCGCTTACACGCCTTCTTTGCCGCATCTGGAGGCTCTGAAACTTCATTGGAATTGGTTCTCGCGGGGCGTGTGTGTGATGTGTAGATCCGCACTTAGACGCTCACGTCTACAGTGCTTGCTTGTGAAAAACGATGCATTACGAAAGCGAGCAGAGGCCAGGCTGAAGTTGATCTGCGAGCGAAGCGACTGAGTATTAAATTCATTACCAGTAGTCGTATGCTTCGACTCTAACTGGTGGAAACAGAAGGCAGGAAAGAATATAGGTGACCATTTTGGACAAATGCACTAGGTGGAAGCGCTTGTGAGATGGGGAAAGACATAGATGACATAGGACTAGTGAGAATGGCGGCAGAGGAATACCGGGAGAAAGATGAAACTATGAAGACAGATCGTCCTTTGACGCGCTGTACACCGGTAGTGGGGCACGTTTACACGCGTGTTTCAAGCTGCATCATTTGGAATGCGATACACAAACATGTATCTTGCTTGCTCGTAGGAAGCAAAAGCACGATGCGACCATGTCGGCCTTTTCCTGGTTATTTCATGTTTGCATAGCACGAATCGACTTCTTCTACTTTAACTTATGGAAGCTGAAGGCAGGACAAATTATAGGCGACCATTTTCGGCATATTCACTCTTCGTCGTTTTTGGAGTTCAGACAATGCGCGCGTAGTTTCCTGCAGCTGTTTCGCTCTTGTATACATATTCCTACACATGTCGGAACCAGAAATTCCTTGTACCAATGCACAGTGGAAACAAAAAGGGAGCAGCTGGCTTTCGTTCATTTTCGTTCCCTAGGTTCTTTATGGTTCTTTAGGCTCAGCTCTGCCAAGGTCCCCTCCATGGCGAACCATGTCGAGATCATTTCTGGTATTGCTCCAACAGTTCATTGCTTCTTGGTTTGGAATGGGAAGAAATTGCGGCCATTACAAGCTGCTCATCCTTTTGTGCCCACTCTTCATGTGGCTGCAAAGGACGGCCTAGCAAGTTTTATTCTATGCATAGTCTGTGTATTTGTTGACATGAATCGAAATGGCAGCATCTTATGAATGTGTATGATGTGTATGAACGTGTGCAGGGCAATGAGCGGAGCTATAAAACTCGGTGAAACTTGGTGCCCGGCAGGACGGAACTCAACATCCTGAAGTAGATGAACCGAGCTCAGGAAAAAATGCATAGATTCGGCATAGATTCGGCATTCATTGCATAGATGTGTTTAGCAAATTTTAGCAAACTGTTTGGACATCTTCACATCGTCACTCCCGTTTGATATCCTCGCCTAGTGGCCTTTCTGTAAATCGCACTTAGGCCACTGTAGAGCTTATGGATGTTGCTGGAGCTCTGCAAGAGATTCTTGCCGCGATTCAGGGAGCTGTACATGGAGCACCGACAAAGGCAGGCAGCCGCTCTGCAATTTTGTTTATTTCAAGCTTTCCATAACTTTCCACAGCTTTAAGGCCTTTGTTCTGCATTTTGAAACATTTTGTCCTTCATTTTCTTTTGCTGACATCCTTTTACCCAGGCCAGCCGTCTTGGTGCTACTGATTTCTCGGCGGCTCTGCAACAAAGCCCACTTATGTGGAACGCAACACTGAACCAGCCCTTGCCTGCACAGGGTGTTTGACTTTGCGGTTCTTTCATTGATCAAACACTTTAGAAGAGAGCTTCAGAATTAATGATTCGAACAAATTTAATAGTTCTGTATTTGAACAAATTGTGTCCCAAATTGATAGTTTCAGTACCAGAACGATCACAGTCAGACAGGCAAAACATGCATTAACCATCAAGGCCACAAAGAACCGGCTTTTTTTTTCTAGTAGAAAAGGCCACTCATCAAAACGCAAAGGTCATGGCTGCTGGGTGAGTAATGGTGAAATATGGTGAAACATTGCGAACATATTTCAAAACCGAGGGCCATTTTTTTGCTCCGTTTTGTTTTTTTTTGATTTCTGATTCCCAGCTTCTCTGCTTTTCAGTTTTTCTGGCTTTCCCTGCTTCTTTGCTTCTCCACTTTTCCCTGCTGGCCTGCTTCTCTGGCTTTGCTGCTTTTCTGCCTTTCCCACTTTTCTGTTTCTTTACTTCTGTGCTTTTCTGCTTCTTTGCTTCTCTGCTTCTTTGATTTTCTGCTTTTCTGCTTTTCTGTTTCTTTGCCTTTCTGCTTCTCCTCTTTTCTGCTTTTCCCTGCTTTTCTGCTTTTCTGCTTACTTGTTCCTCTGCTTTTTCCTGCTTTTCCTTCGGTTTTTAATATATATTGTAAATAAACCCTAAGAAGCATCATATGATACATAAACCCTAAATCCTAAATAGATCCTAAACAAACCCTAACTCTAAAACCAACGCTTAAAAGACCTAAAACCAACCGTAACAGAAACCCTAAACTAACCCTAAAACCAACCCTAAATGAACCCTAGTTGCAAAGTACCATGTTCCACGAACAGTTCGAGGACCAAATGAGGACCAAAATGTTGCAAATTCCATGGAAAATGAGAGGTTCGAACTCAAAATTGCTGCAAATACCGGTGATATTGCAGCTTCCAACTCCAAAATGCTGCAAATAGCACCAGAATGTTGCAAATTCCATGGAAAATGAGAGATTAAAACTCAACAATATTACAAATACCGTTGAAATGGCACCTTCAAATAGCAAGGAAAATGACAGAACAGGAAATAATAAAAAACGGAGAAAAACCCAAACAATTCCGGACCCTTTCAAAACTTCAGAACTTTCCTACTACAATTTGGAGGAATGCTTCGGGACGCTGATTTGGAAACACATCCTGTGCTGCTTCACCGCTTTGTGTGCACTGAGGTAACTAGGGGAATTACGAGCGTGAGCCTGTAAGTGATGTGAGATGATTTGCTTCATTTGAGCCGTGTGCCATGAAGCATTGCACGAAGTTTTTGCTTAAAACATCCAAATTCATCCAGCATCCTTTTGAATGGATGAATCTCTGACACTTGGGGGACGCAATTGGTGTCGCACCGTGTCATTAGATCTGAAAAGGCCTTTGCCTGAAAGATCCTGAAAGCACAACCCAGAAGAGAAATATCTGAAGATATTTGAGGGATGCCACCGGACTTTGACTGTGTTGACGGCAGTTTGTGAGCATTGTGTCATTGCTCACCATTAACTCACCCTAGGTTTGACAGGCTCTTTGCAAGGATCTTTATAGGATTTTATAGATTTCTCATCTATATTTTGAAGATTTTTGAGGTTTTTCATGTTTTTTTCATGGTTTTTCCATGTTTTGCCCTGTTTTCCTCGCTTTCTCATACTTAACGTGTCCAACGCTGCCAGGTGTGCGGCGTCCTATCGGATTCCTGTCTGACCGAACCCGCATAAACGTGGCTGTGTGCGGATCCGAAGCACATTGTGACAAGTCGTGCATCAAACAATTATCAACATATATCAAACTATATCAAACTATATCAAACTATATCAAACTCAAACATCTTCGTAAACCTTTTGATTATTGCTTTACTATCTTTACTTCTACTTTTATCGAGTTCGGGGTGAAGGTATGTGAGTCTGTTGGTGTAGCCAAGGTCTCGGGCAGTCGCTGGCCTTGTTGCTGGGCCAAGTCATTCCCAAACTTCGAAGCGCCAAACTTCATTTGATTCTTGATCTCTGCATAAGTTTGCCAAATTTGTTTGCCATTGTGTTCAAATTGTTTTTGAATTGTTTCTTTGCTTGTGCATTTGTGACGTTTTGTCACTCTGGCTGAACAGTATTGCAAGGTTATTGTTGGAGACTTCGAGCATTTGAGCCGGTACAGTCTGAAGCTCATTGCATGCGTCCCGTGGTTGGCTAGTCGAGATCTCTTCCCGGAGTCCTAGTCCCTTCCCTGGTGCTGCATCTAGCCTTCCAGCGTACTTGTACAAATATAATATATTTATAATATATTTCTATAATTTTATATAACATATTTTAACATGTAATTGAAGATTCTATGATTTCTATGGGAATTAGGCGTTGCCAAATTCTGGTCACCTCCTCACGACAGGCAGTGAATGGAAGGAGATTTTCAGCCTGGGAAAGGACATTGTTACATTGTTCCTCGAAACAAGTGGCAGCAAAAGCTTCAAGAGCGCTGAGAGTTTCAAGTGGTCGGAGTTCTCTCTGCAGTGTGCATTTCTCTTCGGAGGACAGAGGCTTCTTACGAGGTGAGCCTATCATGGAAACGCAGCAGGCTTCCCAGTCTACGATTTTTACGAATGTCCAACGGGTCAAACTGGAATCATAGCCCTGATGCCCCAGCCCTGGAAAGCCTGGACCCTGGCCGTGCCGAACTTCACTGAGGATGCAGGTGCCTCCGGAAGCTGTTGTTGCAGCTGTTTCTCCTGCAGAGGTGCACGCTTGATAACACTTGCTGACGCTTGATAACGCGGCTGTTTCAGTACGCAAAACAGAAACATCAGCAAACACTTCGGAAACTAGCAGAGCAAAACCAGAGCAACCAGAGCAAAACCAGAGCAACCAGAGCAAAACCAGAGCAACCAGAGCAGCAAGAGCAACCAGAGCAACAAGTATGATAAACCAAACGAAAACCATGCTGTACTAAGTTGCTGACTGACTCACTTGCACTGCCAATTTTTTGACTCTTTGACAGAGTGCGAGGCGTTGAAGGCCTGGGACTCTTTGACTGCGTGACGGAGAAAAACATGTCGCAGCCGCCTCTCTGGGTTGACCTTTTGAAGACGGAGACATAGCAAGGTTTTCTTTGCCAATACATGGTTTTACTCCTTTTACTCCATGTCTTTCCGGCTCCACGAAGTTGGCACGACTTCACAAGACTTGTCACATTCTTGTGGCATTTTCTTACTGCACGTCCGTTCTGAGTTGTTCTTTTTCCCGAAGCCAAACGGTTTAGCTCAAGCCTAGATGGCCTTGGCTTCCACGCCATGGCACTAGGATGTTTGAGCAGAAGTTGTCAGCACCTTTCGAGGCTCAGCATGTGTCCTGTGTCTGTCAGAATTTAGTTTCCTCAGTTTTCCCCAGAAACTGGTCATGTATCACAGAATTTTGCACATATTTTGATATATTTTGTCCATATCTTGTACATTTTTGGTCAAGCCGTGCTTCAGGCCACGATTGCTGGCCTCCAGCGCTCCAACGCTTCGGCGCTTTTCGACTGGCTCTCTTTGGCCGAGAGCTTAGGTAAAGCAATGACTTGAAAGAATTTGAAGCAAATTGACGCAATTACATGCAATCAGTTCATACGGATTCATACCAGTTCAAGCAATGCCAAGCAATGCCAAGCAATGCCAAGCAATGAAGGAATGCTCCCAACGCAAGGTTTTTCTTTCTGCTTTTCTGCTTCTGCTATGCACTTCAGGAACGAATATGAGGATCGAGCCGGACCTTCTTATTTGGACATGCAGGTGAAGACATGTCGGATATTGTATGGGGAGGTGAAGACATGCCGGGAAATATGTGGCTTGTGGTGCAAAACTTTGCTAGCCTGCAAACAAACATAGGAATTATAGAATTGTTGGCCGTACCGGAATTCCAAAAATCTGGGCAATCGCATGCAGCTGCCAGGACACCTAAGGTCTCTAGAACCGCGCGCAGGTTTGGTAGATGTCCCCATTGGAAAATTGCCATTTTGGCTTCTATGTTCAATTTGTAGTCAATACATAGCGAGCATTAACGAGCTATGTGCATGTATGCAGACAGACATGTACATGTGTGCAGTGGGAACAGGATAGGGATAGGACGGATAGGACAAGATCAGATCGGAAAGGAAACCTAGGCGGCAGCAGCTGAATACATAGCTGGATAGATCCATATGACAAGCAAGCAGTTTGTTCAGGCCAAACATTTGATGATATTGGCCGAGAAAACTCGGAAACTTGATGAATTTTGAAATGACATTTGAGATATTTTGAGATCATTTAAGTAATTTAAGTTGTTTTGGTTTTTGAAAATCAGAAACACGACTTGCAGGCAACAACTCCTGTAGATCCACGTGTTTTGGACGCAATGTGGGTCCCTCAGACCATTTTGATGTTCAGCAAAGGCCGCACGAATTTGTATGGTGAATCACCACCAATATCTGCAAAATGATTGCAGAATGACAAAGCCGGAGAAGCCACGAAGTCTTCACGAAGTTGTGCAAATGTTGTGTGCACTGTGTGCACTAAGGCTTCCATACTACCACGGTCGTTTTGGTAATCCCCATAGTCGCAGCCACTCCTATGGCTCAGAACTTACCCTTCGTTTTGAATCTTTTGGATGTTGTGCAGACCACACTTAGATGGTGACGCGGCACGGTGACGCGGTTTACTCACTGGACCCTGTTGCAGTATATATGCTGTCTTCAGAGACCGATTTCTGAGATGGATGGAAGAAGGTATGAATGCAAGATGATGTCAACTATAACATACTACTATACCTATACATCGTTGAGAAGATGATGGAAGCTGATTGAAGATTGGAAGATGCGAAAAATATGTGAAAAATATGTGAAGATTTGAAGATATAAAGATGCACAGTGTCAATCAATTAATGTCAAAATCAAATCTAGCATGTCAATCAATGTCAACGGTGGTATCATGTGCCGAGGTTGGGATGCCGAAGAAGCCACTGAGAAGGCTCCAGAAATTTCATAAACTCTCACTGACCCCCTTCAGATGGCCGTCACCAAGACTTGCCATGAAGCAAGAGGAACATGAGGACACCAGTAAATTCAGTAGCCACTTTGGATTTCCGCTGCAGAGGGAGTTTTGTGCATTTTGGAATACCCTGAGTTCCAAAGGCTCGAGAACAAGTTGCACGACTTATCAATGCCGATGCCAAGGCACTGCAACTTTATATGAACAGAATGGACCAAACAAACACAGCCCAAAGGAAGCTATTCAGTATTCACACATATCTATACATATTTACGCATATATGGCATATATAATATAAATATCCTGATTAGTAATATTTGTTATATACATTCCTATGTCGCTTGTGTCAAACATGGTCAAACTATGTGTCAAAATTTGGGTGAGGCGATGCGATTTATTCCATTTCGAATCTCAAGGCTATCAATGCTAGACAGTGATATTACAGTGATCATATGAATCATATATGAATCATATGTGGCTCCCCATGTGATCATAGTGAGTAGTGGAGAACATGGGCCCAGCTTGGTGAGGAGATTTTCTTCACCTCCGGGGCGACCGAGCTGGCTGGCCCAGTGCAATGGATAGCAAGGCAATACTGTTCTCATTAAATTCTCATGCGCATTGCGCATCAAAAAAAATGCAAAGATTGCAAATTGCAGCGGCCACACAAGTTTGTGTGTAGGCTTAGAATGGCTTTGAGTACTAAAGATTCGTTTATGGGAATGGCAGATGTAAAGTTTCACTGTATGTAGAGTTTTGTGGATGTTTGGTGGAAGGTTTGAGGAGTTTTTTTTAAGAGTGGAAAAGCACCTCAGCG
Organism: Cladocopium goreaui; assembly: GCA_947184155.2. Lineage (NCBI taxonomy): Eukaryota > Dinophyceae > Suessiales > Symbiodiniaceae > Cladocopium > Cladocopium goreaui. Next base: position 20,381 of record CAMXCT020000557.1, on the reverse strand, counting down.
AGTACTGGAGTTTACTTCAAAATGAAGGCAGCGTCACAGTAGGCCACAAATATCATGATTATCATGGTCTGGGGAACAACAGAAAGATGATGTTGTACTCAGTCTATACAGTTGGTTGTAGACCAGGGTGAAGACTGAGAATCGGTGGGTTTTCTTTCTGCATATGGACAGTTGACATGCTGCAGACCATCAACAAAGCCATAATTTTGCAGTACCCGTACCTTGACTCATCATTGATTCGTCGCTAAGGTCAAACAATATGGCAATCAAAGGAGTTGCAGAATTCTACGAGGGATCTGGAAAAAAGCACATTGTCACTACTCAGACTGAGTCTGCCTGGCACGTTGAACTTTATAGGGCTTTCAACGCCGAAGATAGCTCTTTTCTTGTGAATCTTAAGTCGGTGTCAAGACAGCGTTCAGATGCCTCAACACAACATCAACTCATCAGACAGGAAAAACAACGATAATGATCAAACATGTTCAAACATGTTCAATAGCCAAACAGCTGCGCAGGCACAAATGTGTTTTGGCCTCCTGCCGCCGGCTGGAAGTCGACAAAGGTTGGTAGCACCGTCACGTTTAAATACCCTTTCAAAATCTTTCAAAACTTTCACTTTTCACCCTCTGAAATTTGTTTGAGTGATTTTGGATGATTTTGGTCTTTGGAAGCTCAAAATCGCTCTGTAAGCGCGACACCCTCGGATTGGCCAGGAGTGTGACTTACTTGCCAGTGGACAAGTATGGACTTGTGAATCTTCAGGAGACCAGTTGCTGTGATACGCTTTGTACAGATCAGTCAATGATGTCAACGCGTTAGATTTGGATTTGAAGGTCTTTGGACGCAATGGCAGACTGATCCCGACAGGATCTGGAAAATGCAATCCGTGATGATACGGCTCTGGTCCGCATCTGACAGATGGTGATAGTTGGTAAAAGTTCAGGACCAGAGGTTATTTTGTGTGGCTGTGTCGAGACAATGTGAGAGAAGGAGGTATGCACCATGACATTTATAAGTTACACAAGAGACTGCTGCAGGGAAGGACGCGCAGCCAGATGCTGTCAGCAGGTAAGCACAGCCATAGTGAGTCGATGCTGCACATGCTGAGGTTTCAGTGATGCACATTAACAACGAGATTGGCACAATGCAACCAGTTGAAGAGATTGGACAGATTTGTGCGAAGAAGCAGGCCGAGTTTGGCAGTTGGGCAGTTGGGCCTAGTCTGTTGACACAGAGATCTTTTTGGTAAAAAGGATACTAAGGATACTACACAGACTCATCAGTTTCTTGTTGTCTCAAAGCGTCTGAAACTAACAAACAGTCACAACATGTCACAACAAACTTCAGGTTGGTGTGGAAGCAGCGCACCCAAGATCGGGATTAAGACTTATGAGAATCTTCGCCTGAACTTGCCAAAACAATGCCCAAACCATACTCTATACGGGCCATACGGGCCGCAATCTCATGCGCTTTGATGCTACATGGTGAAACGGCGCGCGTGAATTTTCACGTTGGCTAGCATGTGCTTTCACGCACGTTGATGCCATAATGCATTTGGGTGGAGCGTTGCGGTCGTGATCGGGGGTGTGAATGTTCGCGCGAACCTGCCTAGAAGGTTGAGACTTGTGCGGCTTTGCTTGAACTTGAAAGTACTGCCTTGGTTTGCTTGTGATTGAGGTTGCCTTCAATCAGTAGGGCATGGTGACTTTGGGAAAAAAAACATGGATTGCAGACACCCACGGACACTTTACTTTCTCTTGGTCTACTGTCCTCTCCTAAATTTGTAGGTTGAAACCCAGTGCCCATCTTCGAAACAGTTCTGCGTGGGGCTCTGCAATGAATGGAAATTGGCCACAGACTGTCTACATGCCTGTGATCAACGTATGTACACCCCAGGGATTGGAAAACAAATCAGGAATGTCATTGAACAAATATCGCGTGGACAAATTACTGATGTCATGAATCGGCATACAAGCGACGTGCCCTGTCTTCCTGCGGCGCAGGTCTTTTTTCACACCGACGCAGCTCAAAGCGTTGGCAAGGCTGTGTGCATAGCGTGATTAAAAGAAACATTTCAATTCGATGCGTCAAATGATTTCGATGGAATTCCATGGTCAGGTGCCGGTTGATGTTAAGAAGGTTGGCGCAGCGCTGATGCAGCTATCTTAGTACCAATTTTCAGTTTGACGTTGAGTGACGTGAGATGCAAGAGATATTAACGAATCACACCACAATTAACAAATCGGACGACTGTCATTGCATGTTGTTCACAGTCTGGCTTTAGCATTTGTTTTCAGCAGGTGACCCTCCCTCCAGGTCAATCTCAGCTCACAAGATGTACGGCCCAAAGGGTATCGGTGCTTTGTACGTTCGACGGAAGCCACGAGCAGGGTTCTCAGGATGTTGCAGTCTCCTTCAAGACTTTAAGATCAGAAAACTGCAATCTCAGAATTTACCAAAACATGCCAAAACCACATAATTCCAAAATCATAGATAAAGAGTCTTGGTTGCACCAGGTGCGCCTTCGCCCCGTGATCGACGGCGGGGGCCAGGACAGGTTTGAGACTGTTTATCTTAGTCATGTTTAAGGGTCTCGCCAGACCTTTAGAACCTTACAGGATAAGGATCCTTTGTACGATTGATTCTTTTGGATTCTTTTGGGATTTTCATGCTTCAATCCTCCAGATGTAGGCCTATTGCCTGTCAATCCAATACATAATTATAGTATAAAGTTATATAACTTATATAATATATATCTATCATATTATAAATTTAATAAATAACTATATAACGTTATATATTCGTAGTTGTCCCTGTGCGGCCCTCTGAGGCACTCCAAAGCCTCGGTGCTTTGTTTGGAGTCTATAAATAAATATAAAGTAATATATCAGAATAATTTTAAGATAATATATATATAATAATATATATAAATTTAAGTTATATAATATATACAATAATATATACATATATATATATATATTAAGGGCTGCCGCCCCTGCCGCCGACCCCGGAAGAATGGTCATGTGGTTCTTTGACAGTTATATCATATATCAGATGATGGTCTGAGTTTTTTTTGACAATTGGTTGATAGTTTCCAGCCTTTAGCTACTTTAGGGACTCAACTAGCCAGCATCATGTTTTGTCGATCTTGGAGTAGTTTAGATAAAGAGTAAATGTTAACAGACACCCTTTTCGAAACACATCCGGAACAGCAAAACACCACCTAATTTCGTGTCCAAAACGTAGCAAAGTAACCCCAAAAAAGGACCTAATGTCACTTCTGAAACCATACTGTAAAATTGAAACTTTGCCGCTGCCTGCCGCTGCCTGCCGCTGCCTGCTGCTGCCTCTGCTGGTGTCTGCTGCTGCCTGCTGCTCCCTGCTGCTGCCTGCAGCTGCCTGTGGCTGCCTGCGGCTGCCTGCCTGCTGCTGCCTGCCTGCTGCTCCCTGCTGCTGCCTGCTGCTGGTGCTGCTGCTGGTGGCTGCTGCTGCTGCTGCTGCTGCTGGTGCTGCTGTGGTGCTGCTGCAATCAAACAGCCTCCAAAGCAAGAAACAAACAGCCAGACACCCTTTTCGAAACACATCCGAAACAGCAAAACACCACCTAATTTCGTGCCCAAAACGTAGCAAAGGAACCCCAAAAAAGGGCCTAACGTCACTTCTGAAACCCTACTATATAAAATTGCAACTTTGCCGCTGCCTGCCGCTGCCTGCTGCTGCTTGCTGCTGCCTGCTGCTGCCTCTGCTGGTGTCTGCTGCTGCCTGCTGCTGCCTCTGCTGGTGTCTGCTGCTGCCTGCTGCTGCCTGCTGCTGCCTGCAGCTGCCTGCGGCTGCCTGCGGCTGCCTGCCTGCTGCTCCTGCTGCTGCCAGCTGCTGCTGCTGCTGGTGGCTGCTGCTGCTGCTGTGGTGCTGCTGCAATCAAACAGCCTCCAAAGCAAGAAACAAACAGCCAGACACCCTTTTCGAAACACATCCGAAACAGCAAAACACCACCTAATTTCGTGCCCAAAACGTAGCAAAGGAACCCCAAAAAAGGGCCTAACGTCACTTCTGAAACCCTACTATAAAATTGCAACTTTGCCGCTGCCTGCCGCTGCCTGCTGCTGCTTGCTGCTGCCACAAACAGCCAGACACCCTTTTCGAAACACATCCGAAACAGCAAAACACCACCTAATTTCGTACCCAAAACGTAGCAAAGGAACCCCAAAAAAAGGCCTAACGTCACTTCTGCAACCCTGCTGCCTGCTGCTGCCTGCCTGCTGCTCCCTGCTGCTGCCTGCTGCTGGTGCTGCTGCTGGTGGCTGCTGCTGCTGCTGTGGTGCTGCTGCAATCAAACAGCCTCCAAAGCAAGAAACAAACAGCCAGACACCCTTTTCGAAACACATCCGAAACAGCAAAACACCACCTAATTTCGTGCCCAAAACGTAGCAAAGGAACCCCAAAAAAGGGCCTAACGTCACTTCTGAAACCCTACTATAAAATTGCAACTTTGCCGCTGCCTGCCGCTGCCTGCTGCTGCTTGCTGCTGCGTGCTGCTGCCTCTGCTGTTGTCTGCTGCTGCCTGCTGCTGCCTGCAGCTGCCTGCGGCTGCCTGCGGCTGCCTGCCTGCTGCTCCCTGCTGCTGCCTGCTGCTGGTGCTGCTGCTGGCTGCTGCTGCTGCTGCTGTGGTGCTGCTGCAATCAAACAGCCTCCAAAGCAAGAAACAAACAGCCAGACACCCTTTTCGAAACACATCCGAAACAGCAAAACACCACCTAATTTCGTACCCAAAACGTAGCAAAGGAACCCCAAAAAAGGGCCTAACGTCACTTCTGAAACCCTACTTAAAATTGCAACTTTGCCGCTGCCTGCCGCTGCCTGCCGCTGCCTGCTGCTGCCTGCTGCTGCCTCTGCTGGTGTCTGCTGCTGCCTGCTGCTGCCTGCTGCTGCCTGCTGTTGCCTGCTGCTACCTGCTGCTGCCTGCTGCTGCCTGCCTGCTGCTCCTTGCTGCACATCCGAAACAGCAAAACACCACCTAATTTCGTACCCAAAACGTAGCAAAGGAACCCCAAAAAAGGGCCTAACGTCACTTCTGAAACCCTACTATAAATAAAATTGTAACTTTGCCGCTGTCTGCCGCTGCCTGCTGCTGCCTGCTGCTGCCTCTGCTGGTGTCTGCTGCTGGCTGCTGCTGCCTGCTGCTACCTGCTGCTGCCTGCTGCTGCCTGCCTGCTGCTCCCTGCTGCTGCCTGCTGCTGGTGCTGCTGCTGGTGGCTGCTGCTACTGCTGTGGTGCTGCTGCAATCAAACAGCCTCCAAAGCAAGAAACAAACAGCCAGACACCCTTTTCGAAACACATCCGAAACAGCAAAACACCACCTAATTTCGTGCCCAAAACGTAGCAAAGGAACCCCAAAAAGGGCCTAACGTCACTTCTGAAAAACCAATCCCCCGTATATAAAATGAAACTTTGCCCGCTGCCTGCTCTGACTTGCTGCTGCATGCTGCTGCCTCTGATGGTTGTGTCTTGCTGCTGCCGCTGACTTGCTGATGCCCTGTGGTGTCTGTCTGCTGCTGCTGTGCTGCCTGCTGCTGCCTCTCCCCCGTCTTCCCCAATGCAGCTGCCTGCGGCTGCCTGCGGCTGCCTGCCTGCTGCTCCCTGCTGCTGCCTGCTGCTGGTGCTGCTGCTGGTGGCTGCTGCTGCTGCTGCTGTGGTGCTGCTGTGGTGCTGCTGCAATCAAACAGCCTCCAAAGCAAGAAACAAACAGCCAGACACCCTTTTCGAAACACATCCGAAACAGCAAAACACCACCTAATTTCGTACCCAAAACGTAGCAAAGGAACCCCAAAAAAGAGCCTAACGTCACTTCTGAAACCCTACTTAAAATTGCAACTTTGCCGCTGCCTGCCGCTGCCTGCTGCTGCCTCTGCTGGTGTCTGCTGCTGCCTGCTGCTGCCTGCTGCTGCCTGCTGCTGCCTGCTGCTACCTGCTGCTGCCTGCTGCTCCTTGCTGCACATCCGAAACAGCAAAGCACCACCTAATTTCGTACCCAAAACGTAGCAAAGGAACCCCAAAAAAGGGCCTAACGTCACTTCTGAAACCCTACTATATAAATAAAATTGCAACTTTGCCGCTGCCTGCCGCTGCCTGCCGCTGCCTGCTGCTGCCTGCGGCTGCCTGCTGCTGCCTGCTGCTACCTGCTGCTGCCTGCTGCTGCCTGCCTGCTGCTCCCTGCTGCTGCCTGCTGCTGGTGCTGCTGCTGGTGGCTGCTGCTGCTGCTGTGGTGCTGCTGCTTTGCCGCTGCCTGCCGCTGCCTGCTGCTGCTTGCTGCTGCCTGCTGCTGCCTCTGCTGGTGTCTGCTGCTGCCTGCTGCTGCCTGCTGCTGCCTGCTGCTGCCATGCATTCCTACATGGCCGACCCACAAGAGTTCCGACCCACAAGAGTTCCGGGAAGCTGGTGCACAAAAACTCAGCAGCATGCTATCGCTGCTGCTGCTGCTGCTGCTGCCGCTGCTGCTGCCGCTGCTGCTGCCGCTGCTCTTGCTGCTAGTGCGGCTAAACTTGCTTGTCTTTGCTTGTCTTATTCCCTGGCGCGCTCCCCCTTGCGTCTGCCGGGGTCGGCGGATATATATATATATATATGTATATATATATATATACATATACATATCTAGACTGTATAATCGGATTTAATAGGCTTTCATGGGATTCGATTGGAACATACCCTCTGGTAAACTGACCTAACTATGGAGATTCACCTCTTTTTATGGGTAAATCAACGAACTAAATGGCAATATTCAATAGCTATGTTAGTTTACCAGAGGGAAATCCAATGGAATGTATGGAATAATCAGGGAAAATTATGGGATTACTATACGGATGACTATATAGGAGATCTTCACTATGTCTAAACCATGTTTTCGTATGGCAACCATTGGAGTAGCTTTCATGCAACAGCATGAAGATACAGCAGCCAGTCAGTTCGAGACGATCGCGGCGGCCCTCACCGCCATTCTTAAGTGTGTTGGTCGCCCAAAGTTTTTGGACTCTTTATTTCACCTCTGGAGTGGCCCCACTCACAGCCTTATCCTTATGGAACATATGTTTTTCCCAGAACAGGAGATACAAACCAACACGGCTCTTGCCCTTCCTCGCGAAAATCTGCCGCTGACTGCCGTGATGAGTGATGATTTTCAACAATTTGCTCCTCGAATTCAACCGGCCTTGAACAGCCTGGCCGAATACATTGACTGGTTCCATGACAAATACGACGCCAATTTACACCATGAAATGAGTTCATTTATGATGATTTACCGATTAAACATGGTGATATTTCATTGTATCCCCACTATATTGTCATGATAATACGGTAGACCCAATAATAAATGGAATGATAATGGAATGGGATGACTATAGAAAATTCTCATTGTAATTATTGGGGTGAACATGTTAAAACCATCCAAAAACTTGGTTTGTTATACATACTTGCTAAGAAACCATCCCCAAAATCATCCTTTTTATGGGATGAAAACCATCTCCAAATGGGCATTGCTGCAGCTAATCTGACAGATTTTTCTGACAAAGAGGCCGACCATGTCCCTGAGAGGTAGAGTCCAACGGCAAGAGCTTTGGAGCCCAGGGCAAAATCAAAAGATCAAAATCGTCAAAACCCCCGAGATGGATGGCTTTAATCATTCTTAAACTAAACATGACCAGCCTTTTGTGAGTCGATTTTAGGTATTCTAAAGACAACACATTCCCTCATATGTCCCTTGTTGGTTAGTGTTTTCCTATTGGCTAACAAACCTTGTTGAACATGTTCTTTTTGGGAGATAGACACTGCGGCACTGGAGTTGGTTTTTCGAAGATCATATGGACGTAAGCACCGAACATTTGGACGCAAGGCATGGTATGAAACATTGCGCATTCGCAAGTAAGGTACAGACGTGAGCCTTGTTTTTTCCAGGTATGTGGACACATGTTCCCACATCATCTCCTAGTTACTGTCCTGCTACAATCAACGGATATGAATGTGGTAAACCGAGACCGAGAAAAAAACCTGCAGTTGGGGATGGTGTCTAATTCAAAACGTTGTTTTGATGAGATTTCCATATGTGATAATCCCCAATGTATCGATTAGTTAATAGGGATATCAATCATTAATAGCGATATCAATTAATAGGGACGATGCCATATGTGATAATATCCATTAATGGTGTCTAGTGCCCATAATCACCTCAAGAATCATCAGCCAACGGGGTTGTATTGCAGTCATTGCACTATTGGTTAGTATAATAACCCTTTAAAGAATCATTCCCTATGGATCCAAACACTTTCTGAGAATGTACGGCTAACCCCCGAAACGTCATCATACCTCAAGGACTTCCTGAGGAGGTACGGCTGGATTCATAGGGATATTATATCATTAATCAGTGTTCGCTTGTTCATCATTAATCATTAGTAGGGATATTAATCATTAATCAATGATCATTAATAGCGATAATATATCATTAACCAGTGATCATTGATAGGGATATTATATATATATATCATTAATCAGTGATCATTAAGAGGGATATTGTATCATTTATCATTAATCCTTAATCCATAGGGATATTATATCCATAGGGATTGAATTTCTGAAGTTTTTCAACACCCTGGCCACCCACCCACCATGGTACCGGAACCCGCCCGGTTCCCACGACTCCACGACTCTGCAGTTCGTGCCCTGAAATCCCACCGGGCGCAGGTACATCACATTGATGACTTGGGCTTTGATGCCAGAGACAGGCGGCGTGCCGATGCGCTCGGCTTTGTCTTACTGCAATGGATTCCCTACAATGTGAGGCCCCCGTTCGATAGCTAAGTTGGTGAACATCAATTTCAATGTTGCCAATAACTATGGTTTATGGTACACAAATAACCCGGCGGACCGGAAAGTGAGGTCGTGAAATACAGTGTTTTTCAAAAAATCATCGTTTCGCCTAGGCGAAAACACAATTCAGCGATAACAAAAACTCTGAAATTCAGACGTCTGAATTTGGTGGTTTTCTAGATAAATGTGTATTTCGCCTAGGCGAAACGCAATTTCTGCTTCAAACAAGTTCAGGCATGCTCAGCAAGTTCACACGAACGTGAACATGCCCCACCCCACCCCACCCCCCCCCCCCCCATCATCAGCGTAGCATCAAGAACCTCAGCAAGTTCACACGAACGTTAACATGCCCACCCACCCCACCCCACTCCATATCAACGTAGCATCAAGACCTCAGGAAGTTTCACACGAACGTTAACATGCCCCACCCCCACCCCACCCCACCCAATCATCAGCGTAGCATCAAGAACCTCAGCAAGTTCACACGAACGTTAACATGCACCTGCCCACCCCACCCCACCCCATCATCAGCGTAGCATCAAGAACCAGCAAGTTCACACGAACGTTAACATGCCCCACCCCACACCACCCCACCCCATCATCAGCGTAGCATCAAGAACCTCAGCAAGTTCACACGAACGTTAACATGCCCCACCCCACCCCATCATCAGCGTAGCATCAAGAACCTCAGCAAGTTCACACGAACGTTTAACATTCCCCAGCCCACCCCACCCAACCCCATCATCAGCGTAGCATCAAGAACTTCTTCAGCAAGTTCACACGAACGTTAACATGCCCCGCCCCACCCCACCCCACCCCATCATCAGCGTAGCATCAAGAACCTCCGACTCGAAAAAGAAGCGTTTCGCGGCCTCAGTTTTCGGTCCGTAGGCACAAATAACTATAGTTTTCCTGTGGCTTTTGTTCACCAACGTTTAACTTATAATTGGGGCCCCACATTGTACAGTTTTTCGGTGTTATTTACCAGTGAAATCCATGATTCTTTCTATGGTGATTTCTATGGTAATTTAACGGTTAGCTATTGAACATGGCCATAGAAATAGTTGATTTACCCACTAAAGATGGTGATTTTCCATGATTTTCCATGGTTATGTAAATGTTTACCAGAGGGTAATTCTATGGTGATATTTCTCTGGTGGTAGGAAATTTCATCTATGGGCAACAAAATTCACTGACTAAGTGGTAGGAATGGGGCCATCACGGCAGTAGTAATGGATAGCTTAAGGAAACTGATTTTTAATGTGTTTTTTTCCTAAGTCCCTTGGATTCCATGACTTACAAAATAGCCACAGGGTGGTGCCCCAGGTCGTGAACGCTAAGTTGATGAACAGGACAGTCCAATTTCACGATGGTTTTTGTTGGTGATATATCGAACTAGTTAATGGGATTATAACCCATGTATATAGCTGGGGGGCACCACCCTGTATTTGGTGGAATACACCATTTTCAGATACACCCCATCGTACCCACGAAATGTAAGCAGTTTCACTCTCAAAATCGAGTTTCTTTGATTAACATGGTTTACACATGTCTCCATCTGAATTGAGGGGTCTTATCAACAAGAAATGGGATTTAACATGATTTAGCCATCCAAACAAGAATGAACCTTGGTGAATGGTTGGTGAACAGATTCCTTCCTGTCACCACTCCGATCGAAAGAAGGAAAAGACGGAGGAAAAGGCGAAGGAAACTAGACGACGGATGGCCCGAGAGCGTAGAGGAGCAGGTCTTCTCTTGTTAGTATGGAGACACCATATTAGAAACAATATATTAAAGATGTGTTATAGGCAGTCGAGAAGAGGAGTATTAAGACAAAATAGCAGAAGTGCAACACAATAGTTTGCATCGCAAACACGCACAGACCCTTTTACGCACAGACGCTTGTACACACAAAAGCTTTCACACACAGAAGCTTTTACAGACAGACACTTTCACACACAGACCCTTTTACGCACAGACGCTTGTACACACAAAAGCTTTTACACACAGAAGCTTTTGCACAAAGACGCTTTTACACAGACACTTTTACACACAAAGCTTTTACACACACAGACGCTTTTACAGACAGAAGTTTTTACACACATACGTTTTTACACAGATGCTTTTACACACAGACACTTTTACACACAAACGCTTTTACACACAGACGCTTTTACTTTACACACAGACGCTTTTACACACAGACGCTTTTACACACAGACGCTTTTACACACAGACGCTTTTACACACAGAGGCTTTTACACACAAACACTTTTACACACAAACACTTTTACACACAGATGCTTTTACACACAGACGCTTTTACACACAGACGCTTTGACACACAGACGCTTTTACACACAGACGCTTGTGCACACAGTCTTTTACACACAGACGCTTTTACACACAGAAGCTTTTACACACAGAAGCTTTTACACACTAACACTTTTACACACAAACACTTTTACACACAAACACTTTTACACACAGAGACTCTTACACAGACGCTTTTACACACAGACAAGTCCAGCACAAGTAAAATCGCAATTTTTCCACAGTTTTTGCCGATCGACCCTCATTTCGTGCAAAAGGGTTGCTCCGGCACAAGTAAAATCGCAATTTTTCCTCAGAATAGCAGAAGTTTAACACAATAGTTTGCATCGCAAACACGCACAGACCCTTTTACGCACAGACGCTTGTACACACAAAAGCTTTCACACACAGAAGCTTTTACAGACAGACACTTTCACACACAGACCCTTTTACGCACAGACGCTTGTACACACAAAAGCTTTTACACACAGAAGCTTTTACACACAGACGCTTTTACACAGACACTTTTACACAAAGCTTTTACACACACAGACGCTTTTACAGACAGAAGTTTTTACACACATACGTTTTTGCACACAGAGGCTTTTACACACAGAGGCTTTTACACGCAAACACTTTTACACACAAACACTTTTACACACAGACGCTTTTACACACAGACGCTTTTACACACAGACGCTTTTACACACAGACGCTTTTACACACAGAAGCTTTTACACACAGAAGCTTTTACACACAATCACTTTTACACACAAACACTTTTACACACAGAGACTCTTATACACAGAGACTCTTATACCCAGACGCTTTTACACACAGACGCTGTTACACACAGTCACTTTTACACACAGACGCTTTTACACACAGGCGCTTTTACACACAGACGCTTTTACACACAGACGCTTTTACACACAGAAGCTTTACACACAGAAGCTTGTACACACAAACACTTTTTACATACAAACACTTTTACACACAGAAGCTTTTACACACAGTTGCTTTTACACACAGACGCTTTTACACACAGATGTTTTTACACACAAACGCTTTTACACACAGACGCTTTTACACACAGACGCTTTTACACACAGACGCTTTTACACACAGACGCTTTTACACACAGACGCTTTTACACACAGATGTTTTTAGACACAGACGCTTTTACACACAGACGCTTTTACACACAAACGCTTTTACACACAGATGCTTTTACACACAGACGCTTTTACACACAGAAGCTTTTACACACAGAAGCTTTTACACACTAACACTTTTACACACTAACACTTTTACACACAAACACTTTTACACACAGAGACTCTTACACACAGACGCTTTTACACACAGACAAGTCCGGCACAAGTAAAATCGCAATTTTTCCACAGTTTTTGCCGATCGACCCTCATTTCGTGCGAAAGGGTTGCTCCGGCACAAGTAAAATCGCAATTTTTCCTCAGTTTTTGACGATCGACCCTCATTTCGTGCGAAAGGGTTGCTCCGGGGCAAGTAAAATCGCAATTTTACCTCAGTTTTAGCCGATCGACCCTCATTTCGTGCGAAAGGGTTGCTCGGGGACAAGTAAAATCGCAATTTTTCCTGAGTTTTTGACGATCGACCCTCATGTCGTGCGAAAGGGTTGCTCCGGCACAAGTAAAATCGCAATTTTTCCTCAGTTTTTGACGATCGACCCTCATGTCGTGCGAAAGGGTTGCTCCGGCACAAGTAAAATCGCAATTTTTCTTCAGTTTTTGACGATCGACCCTCATTTCGTGCGAAAGGGTTGCTTTAGCACAAGTAAAATCGCAATTTTTCCTCAGTTTTTGACGATCGACCCTCATTTCGTGCGAAAGGGTTGCTTTAGCACAAGTAAAATCGCAATTTTTCTTCAGTTTTTGACGATCGACCCTCATTTCGTGCGAAAGGGTTGCTCCGGGACAAGTAAAATCGCAATTTTTCCTCAGTTTTTGACGATCGACCCTCATTTCGTGCGAAAGGGTTGCTTTAGGACAAGTAAAATCGCAATTTTTCCTCAGTTTTTGACGATCGACCCTCATTTCGTGCGAAAGGGTTGACGTTTCGTGACTCACCGCCGGCACCACCCTCGGCCTAAAGAGAGAAAGATAAAGAAGGCGAGAGAGAGAAAAGGGAGAGAGAAAGGAGAGAAGATGTGAAGATGAGAAGATGTGAAGAGGAGCAGGTGTGAAGATGAGCAGATGTGAAGATGAGCAGATGTGAGAGAAGATGTGGACATGAGCAGATGTGAAGATGAGCAGATGTGAGAGAAGATGTGAAGATGAGCAGGTGTGAGAGAAGATGTGAAGATGAGCAGATGTGAAGATGAGCAGATGTGAGAGAAGATGTGAGAGAAGATGTGAAGATGAGCAGATGTGAAGATGAGCAGATGTGAGAGAAGATGTGAAGATGGGCAGATGTGAGAGAAGATGTGAAGAACAGCAGATGTGAAGGTGAGCAGATGTGAGAGAAGATATGAGAGAAGATGTGAAGATGAGCAGATGTGAAGAGAGGAGCAGATGTGAAGATGAGCAGATGTGAAGATGAGCAGATGTGAGAGAAGATGTGGACATGAGCAGATGTGAAGATGAGCAGATGTGAGAGAAGATGTGAGAGAGAAGATGTGAAGATGAGCAGATGTGAAGAGAGGAGCAGATGTGAAGATGAGCAGATGTGAAGATGAGCAGATGTGAGAGAAGATGTGAGAGAAGATGTGAAGATGAGCAGATGTGAGAGAAGATGTGAAGAACAGCAGATGTGAAGGTGAGCAGATGTGAGAGAAGATGTGAGAGAAGATGTGAAGAGGAGCAGATGTGAGAGAAGATGTGAGAGTAGATGTGAAGATGAGCAGATGTGAGAGAAGATGTGAAGATGAGCAGATGTGAGAGAAGATGTGAGAGAAGATGTGAAGATGAGCAGATGTGAGAGAAGATGTGAAGATGAGCAGATGTGAGAGAAGATGTGAAGATGAGAAGATGTTTTACAGACCCCCACTATTGGAAGAACCCTGCGCTCAGACGCTCTCGGGAATAAAGAAGCAATCACAGAAGAAGCAACGGCTGGCAAGAAGCTGCCGCCAACGCCGCTTATCCCTGGGCGGGCAGTTTGGGATTGGTGCCTACCAGGGGGGGGGGCTCTGCTTTGGAGTGGCTTCAGCTCCCCCCCTGGACCACATCCCCTGGGGAGCGGAAGCAGAATGGGCGTCGCCGAGCTCTTCAGACTGAAGGACAAGCAGCACAGCCACGAAAAGAAGCTCTGGAAATGCTTACAGTCATGTCTGCTCGGACAGTTCGGGTAGCAAACAAAAAATGTTCATGCCAACCTCAGCAAAGAAATGTGATGCTAAAGTGTTACCCACAAACTCCACAACCCCAAAATCAGTGAATCCCAATGTAACCTCATGAATCAATTCATATCACTTTGGGGGTAAAATGAAGCATGCCTACGAAACATGCCAAGCAAACAAGTCAGGATTGCTTAAAACTTGCCAGCAAGACCTAAACATGACCGGGGTGACCGGAAAACAAACATGCCAAACAATCAACAAGGCAAGAAAGAAAACTTGTAAGCAAAGCTGCTTTTACACACACATTGCCGCTGTCACACAGAAACACCTTTTTTGCACAAAAACCCTTCTGCACTCACACCATTTTACACAGAGACGCTTTAACACACAAACCCTTTTACACACAGACACTTTTACACACAAAAGCTTTTACACACAAATCCTTTGACACAGAAACACTCTTACACACAAACCCGTTTACACACAAAGACTTTTACACACAGAAGCTTTTACATACAGACACTTTTACACACAAACCCTTTTACACAGATTCACTTTTACACAGATTCACTTTTACACAGATTCACTTTTACACAGATTCACTTTTACACACAAACATCTTTGCACAGAAACACTCTTACACACAAACCCATTTACACACAAAGACTTTTACACACAGAAGCTTTTACACACAGACACTTTTACACACAGACACTTTTACACACAGAAGCTTTTACACACAAACACTTTTACACACAAACACTTTTACACACAGACGCTTTTACACACAGACGCTTTTACACACAGACGCTTTTACACACAGACGCTTTTACACACAGACGCTTTTGCACACAGAAGCTTTTACACACAGAAGCTTTTACACACAAACACTTTTACACACAAACACTTTTACACACAAACACTTTTACACACAGAGACTCTTATACACAGACGCTTTTACACACAGACGCTTTTACACACAGACAAGTCCGGCACAAGTAAAGTCGCAATTTTACCTCAATTTTTGCCGATCGACCCTCATTTCGTGCGAAAGGGGTGCTCCGGCACAAGTAAAATCGCAATTTTACCTCAGTTTTTACCGATCGACCCTCATTTCGTGCGAAAGGCTTGCTCCGGGACACGTAAAATCGCAATTTTACCGCAGTTTTTGACGATCGACCTTCATTTCGTGCGAAAGGGTTGACGTTTCGTGACTCCCCGCCGGCACCACCCTCGGCCTAAAGAGAGAAAGATAAAGAAGGCGAGAGAGAGAAAAGGGAGAGAGAAAGGAGAGAGGAAAGAGGAGAGAGAGTGAGAGAGAGAAGATGTGAAGATGAGAAGATGTGAGAGAAGGTGTGAAGATGAGAAGGTGTGAAAGAAGGTGTGAAGAGGAGCAGATGTGAAGAGGAGCAGATGTGAAGATGAGCAGATGTGAAGATGAGCAGATGTGAGAGAAGATGTGGAAGATCAGCAGATGTGAAGATGAGCAGATGTGAAGATGAGCAGATGTGAAGATGAGCAGGTGTGAAGATGAGCAGATGTGAAGATGAGAAGGTGTGAGAGAAGGTGTGAAGATGAGAAGGTGTGAAGATGAGAAAATGAGATACAGACCCCCACTATTGGAAGAACCCTGCGCTCAGACGCTCTCGGGAAAAAAACACATGTTTTCTTGCATGGGGGAAATCAATGGTTTTGGAGGGTCCGCATTTTTTAGGGATCTTTGCATCCATGCATTATCATTCCACATCATGTATGTATTCAGAAGCATTTTGCCAACATCACATCTCACATGTAGATATGATTTAGTGATATGACATTGTGAGACATGACAAATCACATCTTGATTTTGATATTGTGACATGTTGGTTTCGCCATATGAATGTTTGACTCTTCCACTGATCGCATTTGCTCCAATCATCACATAATGTTTGAACGTTGAAGACCAGATGGGTTCATTCTACCTTCTTCACTTAAGGCCATTTACCAGTTTATAAATGATTATAAATGGTTTTAAACGGGGTTATAATTCCATAAATGAGGTTATAACTGACTTACAACTGGTAATGATGATTAAATGCCGAATGTTGCGTGCTAAAATGCCATTTAGGATAGTTAAGACCTCGATGTTTGATGTTTCAATCCTTTTCTATGAGACTTAAAACTCCATGTTGATGTTCAAACATTTTCAAACCGCATGTTCTTTTGATCATAATTAAGTTTCCATTCTTGATGAATATAGTGTTAAACCCTGTTTGATAGTAGAGCCTTGTTTTGTTTGGTTAGTTCTGTTATTTTTTGATAGTTAAACCGAAAAGACTAGTTCAACATCAACATATCACTTGTTAAACTTGTTCGTTAGTGACTATTTATCATCTGGTTATTTAACATAGCCATGGGAAATGGCCCATTTATAGATGGTTTACGTATTAAAAATGATGATTTTCCATGGCGAACTGTTAAATAACCAGATGGTAATGTTAAGCCTCCATTTTTCAAGGTTCAACATCTCCATCTCGTTGTTTTGTGTTTCGCTGTTTCGCCGCAGACGCGAGATGCCAATGTACAAGGGCGAGTTCCAGCGGGCTGCCAAGCGCCGTCCCATTCGGGAGGTGGAGCATTTGGCCAGTGGATTTCGTTGACCTTGCAACAGTTATGGCCAGTTATGGCCAACCATACCCTCCGGTAATTTAACATAGCTATATTGACAATGTCCATTTATAGTGGATTTACCCATCAAAAATGGTGATTTTGCATACTTATGTTAGTTCACCAGAGGGTAACAAGATGTTTAACAAGAAGTTATTTATGGCCAGTTCTCGGTAAATTTTAACGACCTCACTGTTCTCCTAAACCCTGGAATCATGGTGAATAAGGGAAATCATCCCCAAATGGCCCAACATTTCAGGTTCGTGAAATATTCTAATTTGCCCAGAGTTACATGTGGGTAAAACAATGCCATAAACCACCCATGACTGGGAATGAAACACATATTTTACCTATATGTATTGTTTCACCCACATTATAACTTTTTACTCCTGCAGCTAAGGTTATAAAAGACTTAAATGAGGTCATAAGCCAGTTCGACCTGTTAGGGGCTAGTACTGAAGTAGCGCGGCAACGTCCCACAAGAATGGGTCTATTAGGCCATCTTGGAGGGCATAAGTTTGAATTAAAAAGATGTTGGACTGTGGGACTGTGGGACTGGGACTGTGGGACGGTCTGAAGCTGTGAATATATGAGGGCTTCCATAAATGGGGATACGCCAATAGCTTGATGGTTTATTTCATGAAAATCCCAATCTAAATTAGATGATTGAGGGGTACCATTTGGTAAACTAACATAGCTATTGAAAATTGCCATTTAGTTTGTTGAATTACCCAGTAAAAGTGGTGATTTTCCATCGTTTTTTTGTATGTCTACCGGAGGCTACCCCTATGACTTGGGAAACCTCCATACAAAGTTGTGCCCACCAGTTATAAGTTGGTTTATAAGTTTATAAACCCCATTAACTGTAGTTTTATCTGCTATAAACCATAGTTAAGCCACTTATAAGGCAACTGGACGCTATCTAGGGGGCACCACATTGTATCAGATTTTACTGGAATGGCTATGTTCGGGAAACGACCAGCGCAACTCTTGGTCCCCCAAATGGCCGTGTCAACGAGTTTCATCACCGGGTGCATCGGTCTAGGGTCTAATCAATAATTTGATAAGCAAAAGATAAGCCAACTAATTTCATAATCAAAGTTGTCTAATTTGATAAAATCGTTCAAGCATAGCGGTAAACCAACTTTGTTCAGCGATTTGGCTGAGTTTAGCATCGGACATGCTGCTTTATCCTTAAAAAGACAGAACCAATCATAAAATAACAGGGATAAATGGATAAATTGGGATATGCCCAGAATATGAATTATATGTTATGTTTAGCCAATTCATGGCCGTTAAACACAACCTGGAAGATGAGGTTCCAAATGGCCGTTACAAAATCCAACAAACATCAAAGATCAAGATCTCCCCATCGAACCCACACCTTCCCAGATGCCTTGCGCAGGTGCTTCCCATCCCTTCCCTGCGGCGGCCGCCCGCCGGCCACCATGGCGGTGACGGTTCTGGTTCCGCCGCGTTCGCGGCGGGGCCGCCGCCGTTGCCTCCGGAGGAGCGACAGTTCTTTCGGTGGAGAGGTCGGGTGAGGGAAATGCGTGGGAGGGGGGATGAATTCAGCAGCAAAAATCATGGTTTCGCCGTCGAAAAACATGGATTTCACCAGAAAAATGATGGTTCAACCAGCAAAGATGGAGAGTTCACTGGCAAACATGTTTGTTTAACCATCAAAATGATGGTGCCGCCATCAAAAATAAAGATTAAGTGTGAGAAAATGGTGATTGAACCAGCAACCGTGGAGCATTGAAGCATCGAAAATGAAGGTTGGATTATCGCAAACTGCGTGATTGACCATCCAAAGTGTGGAAACCTGAAAAAGGGGGAAGTACGTGGACATATTCCGAATTGTCATCGGAACATTATGGAAATGGAACGATATGGAGGGAAGCAAGTGGTGAATGCTGGAGGTAACTTCCAGCTCATCGGACTGTTTTTTTTAATGGGGCTGCGGTTTTGGCTGGGAAACCATCCCGAAATAATACCTGGTTGGTGGTGACTGGAACATGGCTTTTATGACTTTCCATATCTTGGGTATAATCATCCCAACTGACGAACTCATATTTTTCAGAGGGGTATAGGTATACCACCAACCAGAAATGTGCTTGTTTTAAACCCTGATGAGTTTGGATTTAAGTTCGTCAGACAGTGGGATGGGATGTGGTCAAACATGAAGTATCGATGGAACCCACAAAATTGGGGGGTTCAGAGGCTACCGACCCTTGTTTTGGATGTTGATGTTTTGCTGGGTCTGATCATTTCCCATTTGGGCTAAGCTTAAGCAACCAAGATTGCGGATGTTGGGAACTCACAGGAAAAAACCATTCTGATGGTTCTACTAGTTGTGCGATAGATATCTGGTTGGTGGTTTGGAACGTTTTTTATTTTTCCATATTTGGGAATAATAATCCCAACTGACGGGTGGCTCAACCACCAACCAGATATTTTCCATGAAGGAACGCGGTATTTCTTTCAGAACGAGCTGCCGCGGAGCTCACAGCGTCAGCAATGCCTCAAGCCCAGCTACACCGCAGCCGGCTTCCCCATTGAGAGAACTACTGATTGGAGAACATGATGCCAGACATGGGTCTAGTCCGGAAAATATGCTGCGCACTTCCCACAATCATGGAAGGCGGCACAGCGATGTTAAGTGATGATTGATAGTCAACTGATGGATTAAGTATGGTTAATGGCTATCTGGTTGGTGGTTTGGAACATTTGGATTATTTTTCTGAATGTCATCATCCCAACTGACGAAGTCATATTTTTCAGAGGGGTAGGTATACCACCAACTAGTAAATATACTATATTTTGATGGTTTTCATCAATCACTATTAGCCATGATCTACCATTATTTACCATTAAGCTATATCAATTCATCCCATTGATGGGGGATTAACTTATCAAGATGGTTTCAAACATTTTTTATTTTCCCAGAAGGGCGGCGACGGGCACTCTCCAGCCGTGAGCCGTGGAACCGTGGAAACCGTACGGTTCACGGTTTCCACGGTTCCACGGCTCACGGTTCCACGGTTCAGCCGTGGAACCGTGCGGCCGCGGCTGGGCTCCACGGTTCCACGGCTCAGCCGTGGAACCGTGCGGCCACGGCTGGGCTCCACGGTTCCACGGCTCAGCCGTGGAACCGTACGGCCACGGCTGGGCTCCACGGTTCCACGGCTGAGCCGTGGATTCGTGGAGCGCAGCCGTGGCGGCTCAGCCGTGAAACCGTGGAGCCCAG